>VWZY01002318.1:203042-219733 GCA_013399075.1 Chloroceryle aenea
TACCAGAGTGAAAAGCTGATCTGGGAACTTGCTGCCAAACTCACCTGTAATTTCTGGTGCATTTGTCTCTGCTGCCCAGGGAGTTATTCACACTGAGGATGCTTCTGTCCATCTCCAGTGTTGCTTCTCAACAAGACATCTGCCCTTTCCCAGATCTCTCCATCACCTACGTGGTACTAGCACAGTCCCAGTGCTCACAGATTCTCGATTGTTGGTGGGTTGGTTTTTTTCAGAACACCTCTTTTTTTAAGCACTTGCTCAGAAATTCACTTTTTTCCCCCCTCATCTTTCATATGTAAGGGAGGCATTTGTTTGATGACAATTTGATGGATCTCAGCTGCCAGCAAGAACTGCCACAGTGGGTTCCTACATTTTCTACACAGCTTTTGTTCTCAGGCTCTGGTTTCCCAGCCCACTGTTTACATGACACTCTGATAAAGCCATTGTCTGACATACAGTGATTGCTGCCTCATCCTCGGGACGTCTGCAACTGTTCATGTCCTTGGAGATGCTGACAACTCAACGGGGCAAGGCCCTACATGACCTGCTCACACTGGTTCACGATGAGAGGATGTGCTGGAGGAGCTATGGAGGCCTATTTCTACCTGCATCAGAGAATCCCAGACTGGTTTGAGTGGGAAGGGACCTGGAAGCTCATCTGGTGCAACCCCTGCAGGGAGCAGGGCCATCTGCAGCCAGAGCAGGGTGCTCAGAGCCCCGGCCACCTCCCCTGCAATGGGGACAGGGATGGGGCAGCCACCACCTCTCGGGGCAGCCTGGGACAGCCTCTCCCCACCCTCAGCACCAACAATTTCTCCTCCTCTCCAGTCTCAATCTCCCTCTGCCAGTTCAAACCATCCCCCTTGTCCTGTCCCCACAGGCCCTGCTCCAAAGTCCATCCCCATCTCTCTGCCAGGTCCCTTGGAGTCCTGAAAACCTGTGGTTACATTATTCTTAACAAATGGCAAATTCTTTCTCTCAGCCAGTTGTTTTTTTTTCTGAAGGACACCACAGATACCACCATTTGCTGCATTTTCAACACACTTTGAATACTCGGAAGGGATTTAAAGTGTTTTTCAAAGTGCATTTTTATTATTATTTCTTTACCAGAGGCTTTTTTACGGTGACTATCTCCTGGAGTAATGTGTATGTATCAGGCAGCAGGTACTGCATGATGCTGTCAAATTGTATAAAGTACTATAATTTTGCTAAAGAAGTGCAAGTCTTTGCATTCTTTCTATATCTCGAGCATATTTCTTATAAAATAAATACCTACCAAACATGATTTCTTCTTGGTGTAGGCATTCCCAGGAAAGAGCTCACTTGCTTGCTCTCTGCTCCCTGCCTCCCCGCTCTCATTACTCATTTTTTGCCCCAAATAATGGTGCAGAGCAGCTCATATCCATCCCAAGGTGGCACTGGTGACTGTAGCCTGCAGGGTGTAGCAACAAAGTGGAAACAGAATCACAGACACATTTTGGTTGTAAGAGAGATCAAGGGCAACCACTCCCCCAGCACTGCCAGGACACCACTGACCCCTGGCCCTCAGCACCACAGCTCCATGGGGGGCTTGGAAACCCCTCCAGGGGTCACGGGGACTCCCCCCCTGCCCTGGGCAGCCTGGGACAGCCCTGGACAGCCCTGGTGGGGAAAAATACCCAATGTAAACCTAGACCCTTCTTGTGCTCCTCACCAGAGCTGTGCTCTAGACCCTTCCCCAGCTTCACTGCCCTTCTCTGAACACTCTCCAGCACCAGCCCAGGGTGACAGGCAGCAGTGAGGATGCTTTGGCAGCAGCAGGGGATGTGATTTACAGCAGGCACGTTGGGTGGAAATTCTTGCAAGATACTGGCTTGAAACTCCTACTCTTCCATCTATATAAAAATGAATCATGACTCTAATGCTCATCTTCTGTACTCCTCTCTAATTAGAAATCACAACCCAACTATCCACCTACTTTGACCTTTCGGTTTTTGTTCCAGTCTCTCCTCTTCCTGGATTGATGTACTATCACTTATTAAAAAATCCATCCCTTTCTGATATAAATATTCACCAGATGCAGTTTCTTTTGTCTGCACCATAAATATTACCACAGAGCTCACCGGGAAATTAAAGCAGAGCCTGAAGCTGACTGTCCTTGGATGATGTACTGCGAGTGAACTGTGTCCTATGGGGATTATTCCAGTCCCTGAACATCACACTTCTTGTATCTAAACATCAAAATATGTTTTCTTCCAAACAGCAGTACACAGATAAATTTGCTAATGGATTTTCTGTTCAGCTGCCACTTTAGCTGATCCCAGAGACAGAAATACAGCAGCAATACCCACCTATTTTAAAAGTACCTTACCATCCCCAAAGTTGCTTTGAATTTGGTTTGATAGTCTGAGACTTGAAGTAATGTAGGAAACTGCACAATAAGCACTTTCTTTCAAACTCCTTCCTATTTTCCACGATGAGAATCATTGTTGCTGGGTGGGGGACTAAAAAAAAAGCAAAAAAGGCAAAAAAAAAAAGCTATTAAAGCCATCTTTCCAAGCAGGTTTTTCAAATTTAGGGAGAACAAAGCCTTGCAGCTGGAGCTGTCTATTCCCTCGTCCCCCCACACTCCTTTCAGCTCTGCCTGAGCCATCAATTGCCCAAAATTGCTGTTTTCTTCCTCTCAGTTGTGTTCTTTAGCAGGCTGCTGGCAACAATGCCAGGACAGGGCTGCTGTGCGTGCACGAGCTCAGCACTCACCTGATTATTCTTTAAAAACTGCACTTTTATCCCCAGTGTGTCCTTAGTTCCCAGCTACAGCTTCCTCCTGCTGACCCCGGTGCTCTTCTCCATCGAGCTGCGAGCTGATCCTTCCCTAGGACCAGGGCACCCCTGATCATTACAGCATTATACAGGTTAAAGATGGCACGTGGGGCATTCCAGCTCAGCCTGGGCTGGAGCAGAGCCTTGCTGAGCTCCGTGGTCAGCCCTAGGAGAAGAAATGCAATTTTCTGCCACCACTTCTTGGGAAACGAGCAGGAAATGGGTTAGTGTGTTCTTTAAGATTTTGCCCTTACTTTCCAGCAGGGTAGTGGAACAGGATTGAATGCCAGAGTGGTCTAGAAGGATAAAAGGGGATGTCTGTTCGCCATCCATCAGCAGCTAAAGCACATTAATCAGTGTCATGAAAGCTGTTCCTGGCTTAGATCCTGGCCAGGGTCCAGCTTGTGCTGGGGACTGGTATATTGGTTTTGGATAGATTAGCTCTCAGTCAGTCTTTAGCTGTCTTGCTGGGGAATTATTGTGCTATAATACACTCTGTAATTACATGCTCACATGATATCTTTTCCATTCAATGCACAGGATGGAAATGTATGGAGAAGCATTAAGGTTGCAGGGACAGATATGAATTTGACCTTCAAGGGCTTACCTTTGCAATCTAAAAATCTCCCTTTTAGCACAACCGTTCAAAAAGTGAGTTAATTACAGAGTGGCTGGATTAGCCAGGTTACACCAGGCAGGAAAAGTTTCTGCTCTGACTGGTGCAGAGACAAAAAGCCACTGAAAGCAGAACAGGTAAAGTGAAACTCAGTCATGGACACATGCAGGCAGAGAAGTGAAGGAAAAGCAAAGGTTCCAACAGCCACATGGTGAGGGGACTCCTTATCAAGGGGCTGTGGAACTTTCTAGGTGCTACTTTGCACATCCCTTTTTCACATCCACCTAAACCAGCTGGCTTCCTGCCACTCTGCTGCCCATGCCATGGTAAAAACATCTCTGGGGATCACAAAACCACAGACTGGTGGGGCTGGCAGGGTCTTCTGAAGATGCTCTGGGGCCACCCCCCTGCTCCACCCAGCAGGGGCACCCAGAGCAGGGGGCCCAGCAGCGCAGGGGCCAGGGGGGTTGGGAATCTCTCCAGAGCAGGAGACTCCACAGCCTCTCTGGGCAGCCTGTGCCAGGCTGCCACACCCTCACACCAGAGAATTTGCTCCTCCTGCTCAGGTGGAGCCTGTTGGGTTCCAGTTTGTGCCCGCTGCCCCTTGTCTTGTCACTGGGTGATGAAGTGGGTCTGCCAAACATGATGTGGCACCATGCCAAGATACATCCTGCCTCAATGACGTGTTAGAAGCTGATGAAAGCACATGGGGGTACCAGAGGTGGCCACAAAGAAATCTCTTATTTCAGAGTACATCCAGAACTAACCAACAATAAATTGCTTAGATAAAAAGTGTCCATTTCCCTGGGTGACTTTAAACAAAAATTGTTCCATTTGTTAAGTATCCGTGACCCATCCTCTCTCCACAGGTGCTTTCCTTGTATCAAACAGAACCATAAAATCTGTTTGGCTGGAGAAGAGCTTTCAGACCATCAATCCACAGGAGCTGGCAGAGCCAGAAGGGCTCCCCTGAGCCTCCTGCTCTCCAGGCTCCACAAGCCCAGGGCCCTCAGCTGCTCCTCACCCCCCTTGTGCTCCAGCCCCTTCCCCAGCTCCATTCCCTTCTCTGGCCACGCTCCAGCCCCTCCAGGTCCTGCTGGGAGTGAGGGGCCCAAACCTGACCCCAGGATTCTGTATTTTGCAGTGCCACATAAAAAACATCTTAAAATAACTTAATTTTTTAAAATGTTCAATGTTTACAATTTGTTTCTCATGCACTAAAGAGCTGATGGGTGAAACTAACATTTTAAGGGTAACCAAAGTTAGTTTAGCCATAACTATGTCATTTCTGGACATTTTAGGACTATCATTTTAGGATCAACTTTAGGAGTAGTCAGGTCAACTACCAGCCCTAAGTGTCAGACCAAACCCACTGTACACAAACAGGTCTCGGTGTCTTTTCAGTCCCAGGTTGAGATTGGCAGCTCTTTGTCTTTGAGATATTTACAGGGATTTTATTTCATTTTTTATCCTTTCTTAGACCTGCTTATTCTTGTTTGACAGTTCCTGGTTTGGGTATTTTTCCCCCCCTCTTGATTTAAGCTTAAGCCAAAGCTAAGCAATTTAATTTTGTTTAACCAGTCATTACCTCCTGCTCTGAAGTACCCTGACAGCAGTTTCCATCTACAAGGTCTGCATCTGCTTTTTATTGACTCTGTGCTGAAGCCACATCAGTGTGCTCAGGCACTGTCAGGGTTACAAAGAGCATCTTCAGCTCTGCACTGCCAGCTTGGGCGGGGAAGACAGAACAATGAATGTGCAGCAGGTCCAGGGATGCCAACGGGATGGAAGGAATACATGCAGCACTCAGCTGCCAAGTCAGAGCCTCCTTCCAGGGAAAATAGATGTAAACAAGCTTCTGCAGCTGTCTGGTGGGTTGGTTTTGTTTTACAGAGGTATTCCAGCCAGATTCACTTTCTGCAGGAGAGGCTCTGCCCTCGGGACTGCTCCATCCCTGGGCAGATAACTCCATGCAGTCACTGAGAGCCAGAACACCACGGGAACACTCCAGTTCTGATCCTCCAGGCCTGGGCTGAGGGAACAGAAATGGATATGGGGGAGGGAGAGTGATTATTCTCTTCCTCATGTTGGTTTTTTGGCTTGCCATACCCAGCCAGCAGGGATATCCACCCGCAGATGGATTTGTTGAGACACAGACAACAGCAATAGAGAATTGTGTCTCAACCAGCTACTTTATGGACCTCCTCAGCCCACAGCCTTGAAC
Source organism: Chloroceryle aenea (assembly GCA_013399075.1). Lineage (NCBI taxonomy): Eukaryota > Metazoa > Chordata > Aves > Coraciiformes > Cerylidae > Chloroceryle > Chloroceryle aenea. Next base: position 208,685 of record VWZY01002318.1, read on the forward strand.
ACTTCAGGTTCAAAGGATTTAATACACCAAGGTCATGGTAATACAACTGCCATTTCCCCCTTTCATTCCTGCAGGATTTCAAAAAGCTGTTTTTTTCACAATATCTATTTTTCTTTCCCCCCAGCCCAGATAACATTGTCCTTATCTGAACACCACCAACTAAAAAAGCCTTATAAAACTAGAATGCTGCATTCAGGGAGTAAAGGCAGCATTTGCCATCATCCAGTAGGTGCATTACAATCTACCTCTGAATACACAGCCACAGACCTACCCAATATCAGAGGAAAAGCCCCAGCAAAGCAAAATTAACCTCTTGGATGTAGAGCAGAGGCAGTGGCAAGCCCTGGGACTCAAAGTGCTGATAGAGGATCCCACACTTGCCACCAGCCTTGGTGTCCATCACCTTTCCAGCAGCCTGCAAAGCACAGAGAGCAGGTTTCTGTGGTCAGGGACATCACGGGAAAATACATCTCTGGAAGTAGTAACATCAGAATAAAAAGAGAAAGGGCTCAAGGGTTTAAGTGTAATAGGCACAAAACTCACCGCAGGAGCTACGTAAGCCTGTGAGTGGATGGGGCTTGCAGCAAATGGTAACAGCTACGGGCAGAAATCAAAGGCATTCAATGGAAATTTTCTTTCTGAATGTAGAAAAAAACAAAAAGCAGAATGATACCCTGGTGCTCTAAGTGCAAGCAGAAATATTTCCTAGTACGTACATCACCAAACCAGATAAACCAAACCAAAACCAAACCAAACAACATGCTAAGGAGTCGTAGCTCCCAGAGACTGGGAGATGACCAAGTCATGATGAGCATCACGTTGATCCCCACTGAAAAGAGAGGAGCCAAAGCTGTTACTCCAAGGTCTGAAACCTTCACTGCTGCTCCCATGGAAAGCCCAGAGTGAGCTGGATGTGCTGCAGCTTTACATTCCAGAGAGGTTTTGGTACCCTGGGAGAAGTGGGCTGCCACCTTAAGCATCTTTGTAAGTTTGGGCCCATTCCCTGCATACCTCTGAGGTCAGAATTGAAAAGAAAACCCTGATATCTAAGTCTGTGTTATCACGTCTAGAAGGTGGTCACAGAGTCACAGAATGGTAGGGGCTGGAAGGAACCTCTGGAGATCATCTTGTGCAACCCCCCTGCCAGAGCAGGGTCACCCAGAGCAGGTTGCCCAGGGTTGCATCCAAGTGGGTCTGGAAAGCCTCCCAAGAAGGAGCCTCCACAACCTCCCTGGTCCACCAGAAGACCACACAGCCACACGTGGTGGCACGGCTCAAAAGCAGCTCATGGTGGAGAGTAACCTGAGGGAGCAGGAGCCTCGCTCCATACCCTGGCCTGCACCATCTCCTAGCAGAAAGCAGTCCTGGGTGAATTATTAACACCTCTGATTATAAAGCTCACAGCAGAGTCAGTAAAAACGACTCTCAGCGTGTTTACTGTGGTGATTCTCACGCACATTTGTTATTTAAATCCATCTTCTGTTTTTCCTGCATACAAATATTGCTCCTGTTAGCTAATCTGCTCCGTGTCAGATGAAAGTTAAGGTAATACTAATACTTAGAGGATCCACTCGGTACAAATTTTTAGATAAGAGACAGAGAAATGGAAGAAATTTCTGAAATAATTCACTTGACATTTCTCTACAGTTCATTTCCTTCATTTTCATTTTACTGGCATCTCATTTTCCCAGCAAATTCTCCCCTGCAGGCTGTAAATCCTGCGGAATGCGATAGCAGCCAAAGATGATGCTCTGGAAACCACGCAGGTGACACCAAAACCCAAGGCTCAGTTTCATAGCAGGTGAAATACAGGCTGAAGTAGTTGGCTCGACAGAATTCAGTCGTTTCTCCCTTGGAAGGGAAAAGGCAACGGCAGGGATTTTGTCAGAACATTGGAGTTGTTTGGCAAATTTCGTTTACATATTAATCAAGATCAAGGTTAATGAGCAATAATAACAGGACTGTGGTAATAAACTAATGAGCTGCTGGGAGACTGACAAAAATATAAATTAGTGATTTAATATGAACATGTATTTATTGAGCATAAGGGGGCAGGAGTTAGAAATGCTGGGGACAGTAACCCAGACAAATTGGGGCATCAGAGGCAGGGGGAAGAGTGGTTCTTTGGAAATTCAGCCCTCTGAGGGTGGTGAGACCCTGGCACAGGCTGCCCAGGGAAGCTGTGGATGCTCCATCCCTGGATGTGTCCAAGCCCAGGCTGGATGGGGCTCTGAGCACCCTGCTCCAGTGGGAGGTGTCCCTGCCCATGGCAGGGGGGTTGGAACAAGATGATCTTGAAGGTCCCTTCCAGCCCGAATATTCCAGGATTTTCCACATTCTTATGATGTTTTTCAGCAGGGCCCATTTACCACACAGTATTCATTTGAATTTTGCTGAAATAAAGCTGTGAGTTTTTCTGATAATCTCAATGGGGGTGTGAGATTTAAGGGAGAGAAAGAACATCATCTTGAGTCTAACCTCAGTCTACTGTAACAAGCCTGTTTTCATTTTGGAAGTTATTTCTTTTCCTTTCAATTAAAAGTAGTTTTGATTGGTACTTTTTGGTCCAGCCTGCTGGAGGTACACCAGTATGAATCTAAATTTCCCTCCTCTGCTTTCACTCTTGTAAATCATCTGGTTCCACCCCAACCCTCAGCACCCACTGCTGTTTTTCTGCCCAGTGAATCAGAGATTTGTGCACTGGGTGAAGACAAACGAACCGCTGGAAATCTTGCACTGCTTAACAAACACCAGGGTCTTTCAGATTACAGAAGCCAAGCTCTCAAGACTCAAAAACCCATCCTTTTGTTTGCTGTGGCATCTTTCCAACACATAACAACATCTCTCACCTACATCCATAACGATTTCTCCTCCTGGACTACTGCAGCAGATGGGTGAATTAAATATCAGCCCAAAGCTCGAGTCCTCTCACCAGAATTGGGATGCTTATTAGAGAAGAGTAAAATTCAGGATGGCAATAATGGGTGTTCATTCTCATTTGCTGTGTGTGTCTAACTTGAGATTTGGGGACTGGTTTGCAGGTGGGCCTGGCACTTTTCTGGATGTAAAATTAGCCAGTACATACACAGCCAGTGAAAGGTGGGGGGAAAACCTCACTTACCAAGAGATGATCCATTTAACAAAGAAAAAAAAGATCTATCTTGCAGATGACAGCCAACCCAAAGCAGCCAGTTAGTACACACCTATTAAACACGAGGGTCTCTGGACGATCAAGGTCTAAATGTCTGCAAATAATTTGAGTAGCTTTACATTTCATGATTCCCTTTCTCCTCATTACTAATTGCAAGCTTCCCATTAGCTTTAATTACAGCTACTGAGCATTCAGCAGTCATACAATATTTATCAATCTAGCTGCAGTGACCCCTAGATGTTTTTCCTGAGACATGGCTATTTTTGGACAGTACTGGCAGCAAATAACTTGCCTTTTCCATGTGAGGAATATGGGAGAACATTAAAAGGTGTACAAGTAACCAAACAATAAAAACATTCAGCAAATTCCTCAGAAGCTTCCTGCTTTTCCCCACTGTTTTCCAGGAAAAAAGCATCCCAAGGAAGAATAAATACCTACCAGAGACCTTAAAGGATTATTCCAGAATTGGTTATAAACACTGTAAATGAAACCTGCTTTCTTTTTTGCACTTAAGAGTGTGCATCATAGCTATAAGTTTTCATAACCTTAACTCAAATATTCTCACAGCTAGCAGTGGATCTTTACTGGTAGGTACTACATAAAAAAGAAGGAAAAACATTGATGACGTATACAATGATTACTTTGCATAAAAGCTGACCTTTTTCACTTTAATTTATCTACTACAATTCATCTTTTCTGACCTACTGAAGAACTTTACAGTCACTGAAATTACTGCTTTATTACTTTTAAATCGGTTGGCTTAATTCATTATGTTCCATTACAGAGCAAGACAGTGGTGCTAATCATGTTTTCCAGTCTAAAGAGAAAGATACTTACCCTAAAAAACCCAAACACATGGAGAAAGCACGTGTGCCAGCTGCTGGGTTTGAAGGTGGAGATGGAAAACAAACAAACAAACAANAGGAAAAAAGGGAAAACAGGGGGAAAAAGGGGGAAAAAGGGGGAAAAAGGGGGAAAAAGGGGGAAAAAGGGGGAAAAAGGGGGAAAAAGGGGGAAAAAGGGGGAAAAAGGGGGAAAAAGGGGGAAAAAGGGGGAAAAAGGGGGAAAAAGGGGGAAAAAGGGGGAAAAAGGGGGAAAAAGGGGGAAAAAGGGGGAAAAAGGGGGAAAAAGGGGGAAAAAGGGGGAAAAAGGGGGAAAAAGGGGGAAAAAGGGGGAAAAAGGGGGAAAAAGGGGGAAAAAGGGGGAAAAAGGGGGAAAAAGGGGGAAAAAGGGGGAAAAAGGGGGAAAAAAGAGGAAAAAAGAAAGATAAAAAAGAAGGGGGGGAGGAAAGGAGGGAGGGAAAGGGGTGGAAGGAGGGAAGAAAGAGAAAAAAAAATGAAAAAAATGGTGAAAAAAGGGAAAAANAAGGAAAAAAAGAAAGACAGGATACTGGAATCACAGGAAAATCTCCACAGAAGAGCTTTTGAGCTCATCCTTGACCCAAAGGAGGCCACAGGAGTGAGAGATATGGCACTATTTCTTTTTTCACTCTTCAAGAGAAAGAAGACTTTTCTCTTTTCTCTAATTCTCTTCCTCCAGTCATTCACCAGCTCTCCTGGCTAACCAGAGAGGCTCCTGAGTGGGAGCCTTTCCTTACTGTTCATCCACCTGGATGGCTTCCACCCACCCTCTTATGGGAACTCAGGGGCATTTTCTTACCTTCCCAGCCAAAGCCACTGCTTTTGCTCACATAAATCGTGTGGTCCCAGGTGGCAACACACATCTCTTCAGTGACCAAGGACTCTGAGCTGGAAGACAAGGCAAAACCCATCAGATATCATTGGTAGAAAATGGGTCTAAGAAAAGACAAGTAAGTCATGTATGATGGTGGTGATTTCTGGCTGGAGATTCAGCCTAGGTGACCAGATAGGAGACCAAAAGCAAAGGAGGAAGGTAAGGTAAGGGAGGAAACCTGTAGCAATAACATAACAGCCTGCTCTAGCTGCAGATGGCCCTGCTCCCTGCCAGGGATGACCTCGAAAGGTCCCTTCCAACCCATTCTCTGGGTCTAGAAGAGGATTCCCATGTGCAACACAGACATTCTTGCAGCTGCTGCTTCCTAACCATTGGCTATCATCCAGCCAGCTGAATCAGGAACCCGCAGGGTGGACACAGAGGTGTGTAATGGGCTTGGGTGAAGATACTCTGCTCAAATTCTCCTTTCCAGCTAAGACAACACGGTGTGATTTAAAGAATGCATCACACTCATCCTGCAGCGCAGACATCAAAGGGGTTTTTCCTATCTGCAAAGCACGAAGCTTGTGCTATTACAATATTTAAATCAGGCAAGCAAACGTACCTGTTTGATATCATTCCAACTTCCTGATCCCTGTTTGCCCAAGGAGGTGAGATACCTATCTCGAGAAGCCTCTACAGAAAGTGTCTCTGCTACAGAGCACGACAGCCCAGCGGACACGGCTCATGAACATCATGATGTGTTGATCAACCCAAGGCCCTCCCACAGCCAGGTAACCACCCAGACAGCACTGCCAGCACTGGCACAGCAAGGCACAGTTTAGCCCGTGCTAACTGGTGGGAATTGCCCTGTTGAAGGTGATTGTTAAGTGCACAAAGAACAGCAGAGGGGCTTTAGCTGGAGGTGCATACACAGACCTGGCAGAAATGGGCAGAGTAAAGATTGCACCTCGGATAAAAATGCAATCCTGAGAGATCCGTGTCGTTTCTGTAGGTAAGAATAAAAATAACCCTGCCAAACAGGTAGCAGGGAGAAGCCATTAAGCATTATTGAAAGTCAGGGTGTCCCCTCTAGCTACAGAGTTATTAGTCTGACAAATGTCAAGTGTTAATCGACGACTAATGGGATTTAATTTCATGAACTGTTTTCATAAATATTCTAAAACGTCTTCAGAGAGGCACAGGATGTATTTCCATATCTTTTGAACTCATAAAAGGCTCCAGCATAGAATGTGAGTAACTCATTGCTATGATTGTATTTATACAGGGAAATGGTTCCATCCGTGTCTGGGTGCCAAACCAGTGGCTGGAGCTCTCTGCTTGCCACAGCCCAGCCAAACTCCAGAGCCTGAGGGAGAGGAGTGAAGCAGGGCACTCAGAACCTCCCTGCCTTAGGTGACACCATGGAAGTGCCTCGCTTCATCCCTCTGCTGGGGACCAGCCCTTCTGGAGACTCGGGGCTCTTCTCTTCCTCTTCTCTTCCCCTGACTGGAGGTAGAGCATTAGCAGAGTTCAACAGCTTTACAAATTATCACATCTTCCATAAAAGCTCAGAAATCACTTCCAAATTGGAGAACCTGGCCATCAAAAGAGTCAAATAATTATCCTTGCTTTCTTTTTTTGTTTGTTTTTTGATGAGGGGAGAGCAGCTGGAATAACCATAACAATTTAAACCCCATTTTTATCGTTTAATAAAAGAAGCAGCATCACTGTAAACATATTTTGTTCCCCATTTTCTTTTAATATTAAAAGAAATAAATGCATGTATTGTAAATAAGCAAACTATTTTGCTTTACACCCAGCTGCCCCATATTGCCTGGCATAGTCACCCTAAGCATATTCTTCAGCATTAATTATCAATGCTAACAAAAGAGGGAAATACTCTTACTGCAGCACAAGTTATGATGGTAGAAGGAGTCACTTCAGGCATGCAAAAGAGAGATGTTTGGGCTCATTCCTCTGGGAAAAGCTGGTTCTGGCTCATCCCTCTGAGTTGGAAAATGAAACTTTCTTTTCCTGTCTCTCCTTTCCTCTCTTTCTTTTCCTCTTCAATAAAAAATAAAATATGAATGAGGAAATGTGGGTTATTCCGAACTGAGCTGGAATTCAATTTGGAATTCAAGGGCTCTGCAGAAAACCTGTTGTGTCCATCCCACTTGGGAGTGCAGCAGCAGCACCTCAGTGCTCCCACCTGTCAGTCCAAAATACCCCAACTCGGGTGGATCTGACAATCCCAGATTCCCTCACGTTTCAGAGGGCTCACCTGGGAACCTCCCGGTGAGGTCAAGCAGCACAGAAAGTGGACCTGAGCACAGAAGAAAAAGCTGTTATCAGGTTTTCTAAGTCGAGATGGACAACTTCTCTTGTTTAAAGCCTACAAAAGCATGAACCTTAAGGAAAAATACTACAAAAAGTAGAGGGAACTTGTTTGGGGTAGAAAAGCCTTGGGCCCTTGACCCTGCAGTCTGGCAGCATCCAGCATCTTCTGCAGCAACACGGCTGGTTTGGGTTTGTTCTGTTTTTTTCACTTGATTGCCTTTTCAAGAACAGTTCTGGGAAGAGAAGGGTGGTACCCAAAAGATCTGGGTATGTGACAGGATCTCAGAACCAGTTAGGTTGCAAAAGACCTGTAAGATCATGGAGTCCAACCATTAACCTAGCACTGCCAGGCCACTGCTAAACCCTGCCCCTCAGCACCACACCTCCAGAGCTTGGAAACCCCCTGGTCCCTCCGCTGCTCCTTGCCAGACTTGTTCTCCAGGCCCTTCCCAGCTCCACTGCTCTTCTCAGGATGAGCTCCAGCCCCTCCATGTCCTGTGGCCTCTGCAGGATCACTGAACAGCCCGTGTTGGAGCAGACCTCAAGAGATCACCTGGTTCAATCTTCTGTGGGAAAGGAAGCCTAGAGAAGATCATCTGTTATCATCCAGTCACATCTTCAACTTAAATCTAATGAAATTTAATGATATATTTCTTCAGAAGGGGGAGGGAGAGTGCCAGAATTAATGATTAAGTCCTTTAATAACTGAACACTTGAAAAAGTACCAAGTTATATGAAAATTTTACTTAAAACCCATCACTGCTGGCTTATGGAAGACACAACATGCTGGAGGTTGAAGGTCTGAGCCCCTAAGTGAGCAAGTACAAGTGTACTTTAATTCTGAAATAGGGTTAGAGATGCTTTTGAGTTTTGTTTTTAATAAAAATATTGATCTGAGGAGTTCAGTATTTCAGTTGCTGAAAAATAATCCCTTCTTGATAAAAAAAAAATATGATTTATTCTAGATAATGCACAGTTGGTGTTATTACAAAGTGGCCAGAGGGAAGGGAATTGCCTGGCTTGTTTGTATCATCTTGAGATGATGTAGAGTCTCTCACCCTCCAGTCAGTGCAGGGTTGTCCCAAAGCACTACCAATAAATAGCAGTGGTTTTATTATTCGTTGTTCTCCTCCTAGACATGGATAATATCTGCCAAAGAAAATGTTATCTATATGTGGATATAACATGGAANCCCAGCACTGCAGGGGGGTCTCCCAGGGCAGAGCAGAGCAGAGCAGAGCAGAGCAGAGCAGAGCAGTACATTATATACAATATATACATTATTTATATAGATAGATACACAATGAATCAGCTTCCCCCTTGTTGCACCACCCCAACTCCATCAAGACACATTGTTGCCCACTTGGAGCTGGTATCAACTGGTGCTTGCCAACCCAGGCAGTGGTAGCTGGTGCTGATTTAATCTCAGGGTCAGGTGATTTTTGCTGAGAAAGTAGCTCTTGACCTGTGCTAGTTGTGAGAATGGACTAGATCAGTAAATTTGGAAGCAAGGAAAGAATTGAGGCTATAATGGGTATTCATAATATCAAAAATCCCATTACCTCAAAGGCCTGGAAATTGGTTTTGATCTTAAATTCCAAGTAGGATCAATTTTCATTATGAAAGTAATTGGCATTTAATATCTGAACTGAACAGTGAGGTTGACGTTTTGTGAACTAGAGAACAAAACCCACCCAAACACCACCATATGAAATAATTGCAGGTATACTGTAATTGCTGCATTAAATTCCTAAACTGACCCTGATGTTGCTCAAAGCTCACTAGGAAAACTAATAAGAGTCTCTGTGAGGGTTTGTTTTTTCCTGTGTTGTCAGCACGCTGTTAGTTAATGGATTTTAGATTAGGTCAACTGAAAAGTGGTTTCTTTCTCACTTACGTGTTACTACCAAGCTTTTATTTCCTCTGTCAGCTTTTATTTCTAAACTACAGGAGCTGTCATGATTTTTTTATTTATCTATCGTTAAAGATGATTATTTTTTTACTCACAAGGCAGCTGATTTTCAAAAGTTATTCTTTTTTTTTCTTTTTTTTATGACTCTGCTGCCCTGTCTCATATCTCAAGCATCATAGCAAAGCCAAGCCACTTTCTAATTACAGAAACTACAGCTATTGGCGTTTGCCTTGCCAGCTTCCATTAAAAGTGCTTTTTATCTCCAAACGTGCTTCTGTGTGAGCAGCCTTTCCAGGAATGGCCATTATCCTGAGAGTTATCCCAAGAGATGATGGCAGCACCCGCCTTCAAAGGTCACCCGAGGAGGGCTGAGGTCAGTGTCCTCAACATGCAGCTGGCTCTGCAAACCCCACCGACCAAACACAACTGGCCTTGGGTAGGAAGGAAAGAAATACAACAGTAAAATCAAACTGATGGTTTGCTGAGTCATTGGGGCAATGTTCTGAGAAAAGAATTTTTACTTTTTTTAAATTTAAAGTAAAGCTTTCTTTGACTCAAACCCAGGGATCCACCTCTTTCTTCAGGATCACGCGTGGTGTGCTCCGGGTTCCACCACAACCACCTGCAAGCTGCTCAGAACAGGGTCAAACAGAGAATGTGGGTAAAGCATCGTGAGTGGACATCACCAGGGTGCACACAGGAGGCTAAATCATCAGGAATGCACCTCAACAGGTAGAGCGTGTGGCACCGAGCCCTCCCAACACGCTTGGGAACAGCTGAGTCCATCATTTCCATGACTTCTTTTTCCAGTTTAAACAACTATGAGCATCATCTGGCAGCAGACACCACAGCCTGGTACCACCAGCAATCCTCCTCCTGCTGAGGGTGATTTTAGAACCTAAGCTCTGGTCCTAACAGAGCTTAAACCCACCACCAGCAGCCTGCTACAAGCCACCCTTGCTCCAGCAGCTCTGAAAAGAACTGGCAGAACTGGCCAAAAGAAGCTGCCCTGCCCCAGAAAGGAACCCCCACGGCTCCGCTGCCTCGGCCAAAAACTTCAGCAAAGCTGAAATGAACTTTCAATGAAATTTTAATAGTTATGTACTTTCTGCCTACAAGTGATGGCAGAATTTGGATCACTGTCTATACTTCTAAAAGCAAAGGTCTGAATAATGCATGGGAGGAGGAATTAGTTGTCTTCTCAAGGAGGACATGGAGCTGCGCTCTCCTATTCCTTTAGTTTCCAAGTCATTAGATTTATAACCAGCTCCTCACTATTCATGAATATTAGAAGAATATGACAGTGAAATATATTGTAATTGAAGGAATATTAATTAAGCTTCATCTCATATTCTACGGCTCTCTGTAATATCGTCTGAAAAAGAGCCATTATACAAAGCTAGAAAGTCATGCTTTATTCAGGACACTGTTATCTTTTTAAGCAGATGTGAAGTTATTAATTTAAAACAGTAAAACAGTTCAAAACCTGTATTCCTCATTGTTTCAGATATTAAGGAAAGCTGTTACTCACTTAAGTAATCGAGATTGGAGTTGATTAATTTTCCTTTCAATGAACATGAACTGCGAGCCCTCCATGGTTATAACTCCCCTCCTAACAAGGCAAGGCAGAGAGCAGGACGTGGAAAATGCTGCCCCTGGTCACTCATGGCTCCACTCTGCTTCCTGAGATGGGATAGACAGAAGAAATTTGGACTTTTTCAGTGATGAGGTAATTGAGTTATCCATGAAAAATGGATTATGAATTGTGGTTCTTGGGTTATCCTCTGGGGAGACCCCCCTGCAGTGTGGGGCAGCTCTGGAGTCCTCAGCACAGCAGAGCCAGGGAGCTGGGGGAGCGGGGCCAGAGGAGCCCCAGCAATGCTGGGAGGGCTGGAACCCTCTGCTGGGAGCCAGGCTGGGAGAGCTGGGGGGGTTCAGCCTGCAGAGGAGAAGGCTCCAGCTGGGGAGACCT
>VWZY01002318.1:219757-237324 GCA_013399075.1 Chloroceryle aenea
ATCGCGTTTCCGGTACCTGGGTGGTCTAGATAGTCCTTAAGGTCCCTTCTAACCCAAAGCAATGATTGTCTATCACATACTTTAAAATAATTACCATAAAGATGTTTTAATGACAATATCATTCTCTATTATTGGCTAGAAACTCAGCTGCACATGGAGACCTCTGTGAAATGCAGCAGCCACCACAGTTCACGTCTTTAAGAAAATTTGCAAAAATCTGGGATTAAATACAGAGAGCTGAGTTAGGAGACACAGTGAATGTATTCAATATAAAATAAAAGTTGTTTTTTTTCCCCCCTCTTGTCTATTTTATCAGTTATGTTGACAAAACACCAGTTTCCCAAAGATAAGATCATGCTAAATTTGTATAGATTAAACCCAGCAATAACTACTCGATTTTCTTGAATTCCCTGAAGCACTCCCAGTGTGCATCATTCATCCCAGCAGGAGGGCCACATGTCCACTCTATCATTTCCCCTAAAACACAGATATTATGGAATGATTTTCAGAGCAAATGAAGCTAAAAAGCTTAAAATCATTCAGACAACCAGTAATGTTCCAGGAACCAAAGTGGCTCAGCACGAAGGCAAAGTAAAAGGTGTCTCCTTATTGCACTGAAAGGGTAGAAGAGAAGACCAGGAAATAAAGGAAAAAGTCCTTTTTTTCAAGGTAAAGAAATGGAAAGATGATGTAATCTACTAATATTCTACACAACCTTTACTCAGTGTTCTCCTCAGTTCTGTGGTTTAAAGTCCAGTGGATCCAATCACTTGAACATCTGCATTTCTAACATCCTATCATACACCCTCCCAAACAAACATGGGAAAAGCCCAGTTTTTAAAAGAAAACTGTGAAAAAGTTCTCTATTCCTTGAATCTCCTCCAGATCAGCTTTTTCCAATGAGGAGAAAAACAATCATTGGACAACTTCTCCCTATTCTAAGGATGAATTGAGCCCCGGGGTACCAAACAAGGGCTACAGATCTGACCACACAGACTTATTTAGTTTGTTTCCCTCTGAAAATGATCGCTTATTGAAAACCCAAACACACATTGCTGAGATCCCCTGGATCTCCCAGGCCAACACACGAGTAAAGTTGATTTCAGAATTGCCCAAGTTCTGACAACAATTAAACATCATCACAATTTTTTAGTGCTTCCCCTACTTAAATACGCTGATGAAATACTGAATACAAGAATAGGATGGTGTTGAAAAGATATTATTTTTAAACTCGTATTCCATCTTTAGAATCAGTGTGGATCTGTTCTTAAAATTCCAAATAAAGTGTTTAATTAGCAGTGCAATTTTATTTGTTCAACAGGAAGCCTTCCATTGAACGATAGCAATGAATGTGTTTTCTTACACAGGCTGCAGAACTCACTTCGGTGCTAATTCTGGATATATTCTTAAAATGATCATGAATTAATGGGCTATGAACTGAATAAATAAGTCTGAGTTTGCAAGGCTGGGAATAAATAACACAGTCGACACTACCATCATCATCCCAGTTTTAACGCAGTCTATTAAGCGCCGCCAGGGTTGACAGATCACAGAAACACTGAGATACTGCAAATTCTGATTTATTCGCTCTGCTCTCCCACTCTGAGTTGTTCAAACCCTACCCAAATTTGTAGTGAGATGTCTGAGACCCTGCAGCATATTTTACCAAACTGCAGGCATGGCTTTCCTTACCAATTTCTATCCAGTTCTACTCTGATCCTTCTGCAAATCATTTGGGCTTCGGCTTAACTCAGTCATGTGAAGGCAAAAAAATAGGGAACTAACATGGTCAAGTCACAGAATCCCAGCATGGTGGGGGTTGAAGGGACCTCTGGGGATGCTCTGGGGCCAACCCCTGCTCCACCCAGCAGGGGCACCCAGAGCAGGGGGCCCAGCAGCGCAGGGACCAGGGGGGTTGGGAATCTCTCTAGAGCAGGAGACTCCACAGCCTCTCTGGGCAGCCTGGCACAGGCTCCCACCCCCTCACACCCAAGAACTTCAGGACTATTAACTAACATTTTTATGTCCCTATCTACCCATTCCTACCTCCACGGTTGATAAGTCCAGGACACAGCAGGACAACACACAGCCCAGTCTCACCAGGCAGACACTGCCAGACCCCAGGAGGTTTTAAGCATCCTGTGAAAAATGGGACCCCAAAGCAATCCTGGATGGAGCTAGTGGAAGTTAGGTGGTGGAAAACCCATGCCAGCCTACAAGGATAGGTTCAAGGCAACATAGTCAAGATCCCTACCTGCCAAGCATCAAGCTGAACGGGCAGCTGACAGTGGCTTTGGCACCAGTAGATGAGCTGCAGCCACAGCCCAACTCAGACCAGGCTTGGGTTTCATTTTATCAGGCTCTCAGTACTGGCTGCATTGCACTTTATTAATTTGCACCCCTTCTGTAGATATCCTTTCAAGAAAACTCTCCTCAGATGGAAACATGAATGAGTGTCTCCAAGGACTCATCCACTTTTACAAGCAACCCAACAGTGCAAACCCATCAAGCTTTGCTGTGTTCCAGTGTTACTGGGATCTGCAGCCAAACAGAAGAAAGGAAATCAGACAATTCCACTGCCATCAGTTCACAATTCCTCTAATTTCAGTTCCATTCCTTAATGGTGATTCCACCTGCCTCACTTCCTTGCTTACCTGCAGATGTTTGCCTTCCAAATAATTTATTGCTTGTATCAGGAAGGGTCAAAATACTAAATCACTGCTCAGAAGCAACAGCCTGTTAGATAGCTTAAATTCTTTAATTAAAAAGTGGAGAAACTGGGAAAGCATCTTAAAAACCCATCAGGTTCCTTCTGTTATGTTATACAGACACAATTACTACCCACTTTAACATGACCTGAAAGTAATGATCAAGTCTTCAATGTCTGAAAAGTTCAATTAAATCTGATGAAGGCAACACTGAAAACTGGCCAGCTTGTTAAGATCTGTGTAATTTGACAGTGCATGGTGTCTAGAGGGGTTGAACCCAGAGTTTATGTCAATAATAATAATAATAATTTTGGTTTAGCTGAGAACTGGCAGAGACTGATCTCCCCTATAACAAGGAAGGGAAACCAATGGCACTCCTGGGAGCAGGTAAAAAACCCATCCATGAACTGGGGGAAAAGGAAGCTGCAAGAGCAGGCAAAGACTTTGAATTGTAATAGAATTGAAACTGTGCACTGTATGATTGTTCCTTCAGTGCCCATTGAGACACCAAGACAGGAACACTGCTCCTTTCCCAGGCAGACTCGATGATCTTAAAGGTCTTTTCCAACCTAAATGATTCTCTTGCCACTGTCAAGAGAAGATCTTAAGAGACAACTCTGTTAAAACATCCAGGCACATTTTGCAAATCAAAAGGTTAGGAGGGATTGTCAAGCTTTGTATCTTCATCATTCTTGAAATCTCCTGAACCAAAGCCCCAAAGCCTTAAACTGTCATTCCAAGATGTAAGTTAACAGCAGGAAAATATTATACTGCCTGGGTTAGGTGCTTTGGAGACAGAATTTGCTGCAAGCTCACCACAAGAAGACACTGATGTGAAACTCATCACAAGTCAGCCTTTAGAAGGATGAAGAGAGGAGACCTTCTGGGGGCCTTGCAGGGCTTCCAGGGGCCTGGCAGAAAGATGGGGACAGACTTTTAAAGCAGGGCCTGTGGGGACAGGACAAGGGGGGATGGTTTGAACTGAAAGAGGGAGATTGAGGCTGGAGAGGAGGAGAAATTGTTGGTGCTGAGGGTGGGGAGAGCCTGGCCCAGGCTGCCCAGAGAGGTGGTGGCTGCCCCATCCCTGTCCCCATTGCAGGGGAGGTGGCCGGGGCTCTGAGCACCCTGCTCTGGCTGCAGATGGCCCTGCTCCCTGCAGGGGGGTGGACCAGATGAATTTGAAAGGTCCTCTCCCACCCAAACCAGAAGAAAACTTGATCACCACAGATTTTCTCCAGTTTTCTCCCTGCCTCCCAAGTCAGTAAAATAAAACCTACAAAATCCTCATGACACTGCTACCTTGCAGCACCCTACGTGAAAAGGAGGAGAAGGCAGGAGCAGCATCCCTCCAAGGAAAGGGAGGAGGTGGTGAAACCAAAACAGGAAAGGAAGGCACCTTAGAAAGAAGCCACCCTCCCCTGGCCCTTCAGGGCTGGCTGGCAGCTATGCACCCGGGCAATGAGAAAGATGCAATTACAAAGCTGACTTTAGAACTTAAATTAACTGAATTCTACACCCAGGTGCTAAAGTCTGCTCTGGGCAATTTGGTGAGATACAGTAAACTTAAATTGGTGACAAACGTGCATAATGATGACAAAAGCATTGTGAAAAATAAACAGAAAAAGAATCAATTTTAAACTCCCAAATAATTAAATATGTAAATAAAAATGAAAAAATAGTATTTTTAAAATCTATTTTCTGTACTGACTTTGTAGAGCCACTGCAGCAAGTTGTAGATGATGTATGAAATGAAAACAACCCCCCCGTGCAGCCACTGCAGGGAGAAATTGCAGAGAGGGCTTTTCCAGACTTTTGAACTCTGCTATTTGCTGTAATCTTGAGCATAACCTTATTAGAAAAGGCCACCAAACCTGCACGTGCACAGCCCCCCCCAAGAAAACCACTTTCTGTAGATGTACTGAACACAGCAGCACTGCTTAGGAATCAACTGCAGCTTGAACGTTTAGAAAAACTCGGATTTTTTTTCAAGGCACTTCTGCTCTGATGGAAATGAGAAGTAAATCTCCTGCCTTTGGTTGTTTGTAGGAGAATTCTACAGCAATGGGACTGAACTGACCACGACGAGTCAGGCTGCACACCTCCTAATATTGTACCTCCCCACCTCCAGCCAACGTGCACCTTCTTCAGCCTGCATCTCTGGCCAAAAGGTAACCAAAAATAAAGCTGCCAGTGCTGGTGTCTCATGAGTCCTGGGGGGTTTTCACTTTTTCTCCTCTCTTTCACTCATTCCACTCTGAAACTGCAGAAACTGGGGGAATAAAACACAGCAAAGGTGGGCAGTAGGCCAGGCTGACATTATTCCAGAGATTGAGAATCCTTTAACACCAAGTTTTAATTCCTGTTAAATAGCAGCCTGTATGAATTTATTTCCTTTCTTGAATGCAGAGATTTAGGTCAAAATACCCCATGGTAGCACCCAGGGCAGATCAGCAGGTCCTGCACTCAGAGACATCAGGTTTCTGAAGTATAAACTGAATACTATCCTGAGGCATAGCCACTGCAGAACTCCAGTTCCATTCTTTTTGGATGCTGTTTAGGTTCCCTTGCTATGCTACTCAGGGAAGCAGCATAAAATCTACATGAATACATCAACAAAATGGAAACCTGGATCTCAAATTTAAGGCATTTTGCTAATCAGTTCTCTGCAGGTATTTAGCTCTAATGATTACCCAGTAAAAATCCATAAATTTATTTTAAATAATTACTTTTTTTCTCCTTTTAATCTAGAGAGAAATGCTCTCTGTCCCACAGCCTTCCAGCAGCCTTCAGTTCCAGAGGAACTTCCCAGGACCCTTCTCCTCCAACACAATGCTTAAATACCAACCCCCCCAGCAAGGGACTGGGTTTCCACTGTTGGAAAGAGAATTCAGCATTAAAAGATAATGGCTGGAGAGTAAGAGCAGGAGTGATATCAGCAATCTAGGGGAGAGAGCAGGAAAAAAATTAAAGGTCTGTTCCTGTAATTCTCTGTGATTGGAGGATTTATTTTGCACTGAGGAATTTTCAAGGCTCACTAGGGGTTCTGGACAGCAGGGAGAAATCAGGAGAGGGACCTACAAGGCAATGAGGGGTCTGGCACCAATTAAAACCTTGGAATCTCACGTGAAAATCTCCTTCCCAAGGATAAATAAAGCTGCCTTTAGCTCCCTGCAAGTTCTAGGCAAAATATATTTGGAAATTAAGTACATATTTGCAAATTCCAAATTCATGGATTAGACTCATGGACTGGTTTGGGTGGGGAGGGACCGTTCAAGGTCATCTGGTCCAATTCCCCTGACATCTGCAGCCAGAGCAGGGTGCTCAGAACCCCGGCCACCTCCCCTGCAATGGGGACAGGGATGGGGCAGCCACCACCTCTCGGGGCAGCCTGGGACAGGCTCTCTCCACCCTCGGCACCAACAATTTCTCCTCCTCTCCAGGCTAAATCTCCCTCTTTTAGTTCAAACCATCCCCCCTTGTCCTGTCCCCACAGGCCCTGCTCCAAAGTCTGTCCCCATCTTTCTGCCAGGCCCCCTGAAGTCCTGCAAGGCCCCCAGAAGGTCTCCCCAGCTGGAGCCTTCTCCTCTGCAGGCTGAACCCCCCCAGCTCTCCCATCCTGGCCTCTTCTCAGAGGAGAGATATTAGAAAACCCTTTAGCCATTTAGCCTTGGGGACAGTACAAAAGCAGGAGCATCCCTAGGTGACATGTGATGGCAGCCACACTCTCCGCACACACAAAGCAGGGGTGGCTGCAGAGCACCGTGCTGAACTGCTCTGCCTTTGGGGAAAACACCTTCTAATAGCACGGGAGCAGAAAAAAAAAACATGAACAAGTTGTGATCTACTTTGCACTACAAGCCCCGTCCCCCCAAACTCCACCTACCTGTACCACCATCATGATGAAAGAGAGGATGAAGCAGTTTTGTTACAGGCAGGGGTCTTGCCCCTCACTTCGAGATTCAATAAACCTTCTGTCTCTGAAGATACACCATTTAAGTGAATGGAAGCAATTAGGGAGAAACAGGATAATGTTTTTAATGAGGCTGATTAAGGCATCACACCAACAGAAAATCTCCTTTTTTCTGTGTGGGTGGTTTTTTTGTTGTTTTTACATTTGGTCAACATTGAGAAAGTTAACGAAGGTAACTGGAAGTGATCTCGGTGAGCTTCTGAACCCTGTCCCTCAGCAAGATAAAAAGACTTTTGTACTTTTATGCTTTAATTAAGCACGAATCCCAGTTCTGCTGGTGTCTGAGCCAGCCATCAGTTGAAGCTTTGCTCCCATTTTGAATGTTACCTTTGTAGATACAAGGGAAAAACATCTGCTTGCCAGCCCGGGAGCCTGAGGGCTTCTGGCCATGGGGAGAGAGCTCTGCAGAGCTCTGCATCACTCTGTGGTCCCCAGATCCCTTCTGGAAGAGCTCAAGGGATTAATGGCCATTCTAAGCCGGGCTAGCACCCTCCCCTCTGGGGAAAGTTCCCTCAAAATCCTTGGGAACTATGATTTTAACACTTTGAATTGCTTCAAGTCTGGTGGTTTGGGTTTTTTTTCTTCCCTATCAGCAGTAGCATGTTTTCTGAACTTCAGAGAATGTTCCAGATTTTACTGATGATTTCTGATATTAAGAACCAAGCTTTTGAGCCCTCATTCTTTGTTTCAAGAGACCTGGTCTCTCCCGTTTCACTTTCATTTCCACAAACAGTTGGAGAATAATTAATACTGCTACCACAGAGAGACTATTTCTCTTTCCTTCTCCACAATTAATTTGCCCACTGCAGCCTGCAACTTCATAATTAATCAATTAGGTAAAAAGGCTTGCCTGTTAATTTAAATTCATCAGGATATTTGATGCATATTATCTTTTTTAGTTAGCACTTCATGGGCTATCACATCTGAACAAGAGTCCTCTTCAGTTTCTGTGCAAATGTTTGGGTTCTGTGATGACTGGAAATAATCGAATTTTGCTCTCAGGATTTCCACAGATAATTTCCCCTTCCCCATGCAGGAGTCTCTTCTGCAGCACTGACCATAGAATCCCAGGCTGGATTGGGTGGGGAGGGACCTTTCAAGCTCATCCAGTCCACCCCCCTGCAGGGAGCAGGGCCATCTGCAGCCAGAGCAGGGTGCTCAGAGCCCCGGCCACCTCCCCTGCAATGGGGACAGGGATGGGGCAGCCANTGGCAGCCACACGAGGAAATCCCGTTGAAGTTGTGGGAAGCATCGTGTGCTTAAGGACTCCGCAAAGTCAAAACCTGAGCGTCAGCTGAAATTGGTTATTCAGATTTCATCTCCTGCATCTCTGTGGTTTGTTGTGGTTTTGTTGTTTTTTTGTTGTTGTTGGTTTGCTGTGTTGTGTTATTTTTTCCCAAGTACCTGGCATCAGAGCTGCTCTCAGAGACATCAATTTAAAGAACTGCTGAAAACATTCAATCCTCTTTTGCTCTCAGTTTTGTCAAGGAACTCTCTCGTGGGAGGGGATGCTGAGGAACGGTGCCTTTGAAATGCAGCTTCCCAGGAGAGTCCTCAGGAGAGGATCACTGGCAGGTTTTAAAAGTAACCTCCAATGTAATTAACTCGCTGGTAGACTTTAATGGTTTAATAGTTGCAATATTAATATACAGGAGCACGTTCAGCAAAGGATGGCAGAGCTGCAAAACACAGCACAGGAAAACCACCCCGAGAGGTGGTGGCTGCCCCATCCCTGTCCCCATGGCAGGGGAGGTGGCCGGGGCTCTGAGCACCCTGCTCTGGCTGCAGATGGCCCTGCTCCCTGCAGGGGGTGGACCAGATGACCCTGAAAGGTCCCTTCCCACCGAAACCAGGCTGTGACTCCGAAAACAGCTTCAGGGAGGCTGCTCCTCACAGCCTCACGGATTTCTGCAGATCTACCAGAGTGGCCCCAGCCACAGGAAAACCTCCCTGGGGACTTGCAGCTCACAGTCATCCAGTCAACCAAAGCATGGCACAAGACTCTGCAAAAACCCTCACTTGAGTTCAGTCCTTATCACCAAGGGATGTTTTTCTGGACCTCAAGTACCACCTTTCTCCAAAGCAATACTTCACTTTGGTTGTAAATTCAGAGAAATAAAGGAGAAGTTCCATTTTCCTAGTCCTCAGCTGAGATCTGCCATCCCTTCCGCTGGCTGCAGAGAGCAAACCTTCCACCCACCTTGTCTCACTACTGTCCCCAGTTTTAATAAAACCCATTCAGCAATGAATGTACATCAGCAGTCAATACTTAATTACTTCCAAAGAAAAGATCATTTTAATTATGCTGACAGAAAAAAAAACAACCCCAAAATAAAATCCAAGTGAGATTTTAACACCAGTGAAAGCGATAGAAAAACTTTATCAGCAGGGATGCTTTGGTTATGTTTTTTGGTTTTAGTCCATTCTAATAAAATATTGCAACTTTCAATGGCTTGTCATAACAGAAAAATATTCAGTTCATAGGCTCAGTGTTGGAAACTCATCTGTGGGAGTCCAAGCATCACATTTTCCTTCTCAATGCCACTTAAACACGATCGATCTGAAATAATGGAATTATCCTTGATCTAGAAATACAGCTGAAATGGGAGCAGAAAAGGAAGCACAAATATCTTTAATTATTTTCAGTGTGTGCTAATGGGTCTGCTGAAGTACTGAAGAAGGCAACAGCAATATCACAGAGGAGCCAATTCCAGCCTTGGGGAACAACCCCCCTCACCTTGTGTGAGGTGGGATTTACCAAGTGTCTCTGGATTTACAGGTCTCTGCAGCAGGAGCTGGGTCCCCACGCTCCAGGAGTGGAAATCCCAACAGCATCTACTGAGTCCAACTTTTGGCACTGCACTTAGACCAAGAGACCATGGAGAAAACAAACCCTGAGAGCAGGGCTTGAAAGCACAGAGGGATTTATCAAGCAGCAGCTGAAGCAACATGGGAAAGCAGGACCTTCCTACCGTGATGGGGTGGATTCCATGGGGCACCAGGGACCTCATCATTAACCACACCCCTGCTCCACCATTGCTTCCCTACCTCCAGCTCACCCCAGATCTCTCTTCTCACCGCATGCCTCACATGCTAGGCTGAGATTTTATTTTTTTTTTCAAACTCCCTTCTTCTTTCCCTCAAGTGTTCCTAACCCTGTCCCGTGGTTCTTCCCCCAGCTTCATTTCTGGGCGTTCCATCATTTGACCACCCATCCTACCACACTTCCCTTTTCCATGGAGCTGTATTCCCTGTATCACCCCTTCTCTTTCAGTCACCTCTAGCCTCTACTGCCTCATTCACCTCTCCCTGCCCTCCACTCACCAGAGGAAACCACAGACTTGGCAAACCTCTGCCACCACTTACTGCATCTCCAAGGAGGACAAACCCTGTTCTCCTTACACCCAAGAGAGTTGTTCAGGAAACAAACTCCATATGCTGTCACTGGTAAATCCTCGTGACTTTTTTATTTGTCTTCTTCCAGATGTGCTTGAGGACATGGTACAAAATTACTGCATATGATTACAGACTCTGTGTGCTGAGCTTGTGTCTGTTGCAGGTTAACTGTTGCTGGTTTCAGCTCAGCCAACTATAGATTGAGCAATCCTTCCCAAGGCAAGGATCACATTGCTTCTCAACCACTGCCCTGGATCTTTGGACTACAGAAAATCAATCGCTCTCCTCCTGTGCTTAGCTGTTCAATTAAGCCTGCTCCACACCGGGGAGGACCACAGGTTTGGTCCACAGCTTGGGAAGAAAGGGTTGAGATGTGGCTTGGAGGCACAGGAGAGGTGCTCTCTAATGGCTATAACTCTGCCATTCTCTTTGAAGATGTTTTTATCACCTTGTGATCTCCCCACTTCATGAAAGAGCAATGCAGGGGTTCTGGGAAACGTTGTGTTTTCCTTTTTATCTTCCCATGAGGCCAGAAGAGAGAGTGGCAACTCATGGAAGGGGATTTTGTGAAGCACCACAAAAACTGACCAAAGCCAACCTAACAACTGCGTACCCTAAATCACAGAAATTCTCCTGGGTTTTTTTTAGAGCTGCTGATGACACCTTTAGGCAAAAAAGCTTACCACCTTCTGGGTGACAATCAGGATGCTTCTGGAGCTTTGGACTGGCCCACTGAGACACTTGTAATGCTTCAGGCATCACCGGCTTCCCCAGGAGATGGCTGCCTGGGCATCTGCCTGGTTATGTCAGGGTGAGCAAAGGTGGCATAACCAACCCTGGTCCAAGGGACCACTGTTCAGTGAGTACACCAGGGCACTCCAAGAAGAGAGAATATTCATGTCAGTGTAAAAAAGAAATAATAAAAAGGCATTTCTTTCGCTCTAAAATGCCTGAGCTTGACCTGGAATCTCTTTGATGCTGGGCTCACACAAACTCTAATTAAATCATCTTCCCCGAGTAGCTGAAGGTGAAGTGTGAGGCAGCGTTGCAGAGCTGCTGTACACTTCTGTAAGCTTGAAAAAGCATCTACTGGACCAGAACATTGGCTGGAGATAAAGCAGATATGACCTAAAAAAGCCTCGAGCTGAACAACAAAATTTGCAGCCCTAAAAGACAATTTTCATAGTCATAGAATCATTTGCATTGGAGGAGACCTTTAAGATCATGGAGTCCAACTGTTGCCCCAGCACTGCCAGGGCATCACTAAACCACATCCCTCAGCACCACAGCTCCACGGCTTTGAAACCCCTCCAAGGATGAGGGCTCCATCCCTGACCTTTCCCTTCTCTATAATAACCTCCTGCTTCATGTCACCCCAAAGAAGCATCCAAAAACCCCAGTATCACCTGGTGCTGCTGTAAGATCCTGAGAACTCTTAGAGAAAAGGTCAAAGAAAAACTCTTGAAGGTCTCATCCACATTATCCCATGCCATCAGTGCAAGTAACTCGCCACAGGTCGCCCAGAAATCCAACAGCAATGTGATAAAATCAGCCACTCCTCATTCACTGAAACATCCTGAACTTTGCAGTTGCACACACCAGTATCAAATTCATATCGAATCCTTCAAGGGAGGTGAAAACACTGAGGTTTTTCTGTTCAGTAACTTAAGGTGAATAGTGCTCATGAGCATTTACTACATTTTCTCAACTCATTTTTTGGTGCCACTCAACAGGAGCTCCATCAGTGATGCAGCTCCAACAGAGAACTCGGTTACAGCCCCTTGAACATCGACCAATTCTCAGCTTCCCCCTCCAAAAAATTCCAAAATCTTGCCTTCCTAACTCCTAGAGAAGTGATAGGAAGGCAACCAGGGTCAGCCAAACCATATTTTCCCAGCCCACAGCCACCATTCCACCTCTGAGCCAGAAGAAAGTAAAAAATATTTTCATTTTCTAGATCTATCTTATCAAAATAACATAATTCTTTAAATTAACAGCCTCCGAGTGCCATGCCAGGAAATGAAAACAAAACCATTTGCAATAAATTTACTGCCCCAAGCTTATCTTCAGGAAGCAGACCACCAGTGCTGCTTTCTCCCTGCTGAAAGCCACACACTGAATGCACATTCACTTTTTATTGTGACGTTTTCCAAATGTTTCCTTCATATAACGTGCCAGGGTCTTACACGGGATCTAGGCAACTATCCCCACTGCTTGTAGCTGTAGACTGGTGAAACTTATACCAGCAGTTTGACAAATTTCTAAGTATACATTAAAAAAACAATAAAAATCATTACATCAGAGAACAGTCTTTGGTTGGCAGAGCCCTTTCTGATCACTGAGTTCAACCATCCCCCAGCACTGCCAGGGCACCACTGACCCCTGGCCCTCAGCAGCACAGCTCCATGGGGGGCTTGGAAACCCCTCCAGGGGTCACGGGGACTCCACCCCTGCCCTGGGCAGCCTGGGACAGCCCTGGACAGCCCGGCAGGGTGGGGAAGAAATTGTTCCTCAGCTCCAACCTCAACCTCCCCTGGGGCAGCTGGAGGCCGGTTCCTCTTGTCCTGTCCCTTGTCCCTTGGGAGCAGAGCCCGACCCCCCTGGCTCCAGCCTCCTGTCAGGAGCTGTCAGAGCCAGAAGGGCTCCCCTGAGCCTCCTGCTCTCCAGGCTCCACAAGCCCAGGGCCCTCAGCTGCTCCTCACCCCCCTTGTGCTCCAGCCCCTTCCCCAGCTCCGTTGCCCTTCTCTGGAGATGCTACATTAAAAAAAACAACCAGTAGCTCTGTTAAAAGCCTCATGTTATTTATACCATAGACACAAGCAGTGGATTGTTTTTGTTAGCATTGCTAATCTTTCAGAGTTTATTTACTGCACTAGACCAGCAGAGGTTCCTTTTTCTTTCCCAATGTCAAGTCTATTACATAGTTTACGCTCTACACAAACTACATCTAAAGCACATAAAGAAATCACTTATTTCTGCAATTCAACGACTGCAGCTGGCTGTCAGTTTCTTAATCGAAAGGCATCTCTATTTGAACTGAATTCTCATCCCTTCATTCACACCCTGCATGAAATATGTATCATTGGGTAATACATACGATCACTGCTAATGCAGACTGATCCTGGGAACAAAAACCATGTGGCATAAACCAGGTCACTGAAAGTGAAGCTCACCAGCTTGGTCCAACTGTCTTCCATCTGATAGTTTCTAGAAAACATTTCTCTGAACAGCTAAGAGCTTCAGGTCATGGAATAAACTTCACGACACCACTGTACTCCTTTTGGTCCTTTACCAGGTGGCTGTGGAAAATGAGGTGCTCCTGGGTTTAGAGTGTGCCCATTGTGCATCTCTCACCAGTGGCTGAGCCCATTCCCCACAGGAACTAACAGGACTAACTGGTTAGCTGGCAAAAGCAGTGGAACCTTCTGGTCTCCACCACAGGAGCTGTGCTACAGCTGAGGAGCATGGGGCTGAGGTTGAGAGGGCCAAGGTGAACCTGAGGAGCCAAACTCCCCGAAACCCTCTGTGCTCTGTCCTGGCCCTTGTCAAGCCAGGGAGGAGCAGGGCTGGCACCTGGCCGTGCAGTCCCCCCATGGGACAAGGGATGGGAAGGAGCACTCCTCCTGGCTGGCGATGCAGATGTTTCCTGGTTGTGGAGCTAAACTCTCGCCGGCTACATCCTAGAGAAAATTCCTACCAAAGGATTTCATCCAATCAACAGAAAGCTAATGAGGCTCCAGCAGCAGATCTGCAGCAAAGCAATTAGCTGTTGATATCAATTTTCAGCACACGATGCTGGGTCAACTGCTACAGAACAAACATCATCTCAAGGAAGAAACCTGGGGGTTTTCTGGCCACGCTGCCACGTTACATCTCTATCAGAACACCGCTGGATTTCCCCCTGCTGGGTTTACAGCATGTTGGTGCCCAAGGAGCAGCAAAGAGCATCGTTAGCACTCCTTCACTGCCAGCAGAACCCTGTGTCATTACACGAGCCCCCATTATGCCCTAACGAAGGAGGCAATTTGTGCTTTTCCTTGCACGTGTCACTTCTGTAAGCCTTTGGTTTTGCTTCAAAGTGATTTGGGGGAAACTTGTATCTAGCATAATATTCTTCCCAGTAGTAAATTAAGCACTGAAATTAGCGTGTCTCTATAGAAACAGCTGAAAGAGAAATATTAAACTGAAAAAAAAAAAGCCAATTTTCTTTATGATGTGATGATTTAGGAAGGGTTTCGTTCTACCGTATGAATTACAGCCTGCTACTTGTTCAGCTTATTAGAATCAATCTTTAAGAATCAGCCTTTTGATCTGAGTTTCTCCAGCCGGTTGGCTGCCCATTGTTAGGATCTTCAGGTGATTTCTATTCTCTCATGCCCAAGAGGGATGTTTGGCATAGAGTTCAAGAACTTAATTAGAAAGGTTACCACCCTCCATGCTTTATGGCATCAGACACAGAGAGAGCAAAGGTCCATCTGAGGTGGAGAGAACAGCTAGTTTTGGAAACTTGCCTTGAAACCGCAGGGGGATGTCTTTAAGAAGGCTGAAAACCCAACGAGGTAGAAAACATTTGGAGTTTTCCCTGCCTTTCTGTCATTTATAGTTCTTCTGAATTAATGGCAAGCTGTTGGACCTTCCGCCGGCTCAGCACAGTGCTCGCGCTCGCTCCTCAGCCTGCAGCATCTTCCCAATACCTGCTGCTTCATTCCGAACTTGGGCGATCATCATCCTGAAGTTGCCTTGGCAACTTGTCGGGGATCTGATGAGATTTCCCCACCTCTCCTTTTTCTTTCCCTCCTTTCAGGTTTTTCCCTTTCATTTCCATAAGCCGAGAGTAAATATTGAAGTTCCGGGGCAGAGGAAGGGACTGTTTGAAATGCAGGTTAAGGATTTGCCTCGAGGAGAGGTGGGAGGGACACGCAGAGCATCGGGGCTGTGCAGAGGGACACGGTGGGAAGAGCTTAGAGGAGCAAGGAAAACAGAGGTGGACAGTCTGTGGTGCCTGCCTGTGGGCTCTGCAGAGAAATCACCCCCTGGGTTACTCTTTACAAGGGCAAAACTGCAAAACCATGGAATATCTGAGAGTTTAAATCGGGTCTTCTTGTCCTGCCCACCTTAAATCAGTTTTGCTGCCACACTTGCCTCTTGGGGGAGGGCAGGGGAGGGGAAGTGCTGCTATCCCCAGGGGTAATGATGGCAAAAGAGCTGCTGGGAAATCAAAAGCTCTCCCTGGTCACAGCATGCAGGAGACTGAAATTCATCTGGCAACAGATCCCTTATGTTTACAAAGCACGTATGGAAGCCAGAAATCATCATGCGCTCGGTGGGAACACTTCCATGGAGCAGCATCTATTAGATGATCTCCAGCTCCTGAGAAAGAGGCATATGAAGGAGACTGAATCCACCTTCACCTGCAGCAGGAGCACCTTTCGCAGGGGCACAGACACATCCCTGGCAACGCCAGGCTCCGAGAACCCAGCGTGAAGCATCTGCCAGTTTTTCCTACCTTGAGATCCCCCCCGGAGCTCAGAGGCATCATCACCTTGTGCTCCCTCCTTCGGAAACCACTTTCCAACTTCCCATCTATTTCTTTCCCTAATTCCCCCAGCCTCTCCCAGCTCTTTTCCGTCCCTCTTTAGCTTCCACCTCCCTTTATATTCTCCCTCCCCAGCCCTCTCTGCTTGAGTCCTTCCCCCATCTACGAATAAATAACACCAGCCCCTCACAAGCTGCATTAAGAATCCCCAGACTTCCGTTCAATATGAAGAAATGTTTTGCACTTTTTAAATCTGGAACTCAATTTTCCACCCCTGGTACATTCCCATGTAGAGTCCTCTTAGCAAAATATTTCCTGCAGAAGTTACTTTCATCGTCTCAGCTTCCCGAGGTATATTCTTTAGCAATGAGATAATAAACTAAGTCTCTGGCAGCATTCACACTCAGGGTGACTCCTGAGGAACCACCCAGAGTTAATCCATCCTGGGCAGCCCCATTTGCTCCCTTTAGCTGGAGAGCCAAGGGACTCGCTCTGTTTAACACTCGGAATTGCTGACTGTATCCAAAGGGAAAGGGTGAGAGTAGGATCTTGCTTAATAGAGACTTCTTCAGAAAGCTCTGAGATTTGTCTGAAGATTAATTGCAGCATCTTCACAACCTTCACAGAATCAGAATCACAGCATTTCTGAGGCTGGAACAGACCTCCAAAATCATCAAGTCCAGGCACCAGCCAGACCATGGCACTCAGCACCACATCCAAGCTTTCCTTCAACACCTCCAGGATGGCGACTCCACCACCCCCCTGGGCAGGCCATTCCAGTGTCTGATCACCTTTTCTGTGAGGAATTGCTTCCTAAGATCCAACCTGACCCTCCCCTGGCACTGGTTGCCTGGGAGAAGAGCCCGACCCCCACCTGACTACACCTTCCCTTCAGGGTGCTATAGAGAGGGATGAGGTCCCCCCTGAGCCTCCTCTTCTCCAGCTGAACAGCCCCAGTTCCCTCAGCCTCTCCTCATCAGACTTTCCCTCCAGTCCCTTCCCCAGCCCCGTCACTTTCCTCCCCACAAACCTCATTTTCCTACTGGCAGCCAAGCCAAAACCTCTTCAAGTGAGATAAAAAGCAGCTCTCTCCCAGAGGTGACATCATCTCGCCTTTCACAAGAGACCAATGCTGCCCAGATTTCTCCCTGACTCCTTTTTTCTTTGCTCTCAGACTTTTTCCTTTGCATTGCAGCTGCATCTGCAGCCGGGATCTTCACTAAACTGACACCAGTTCCCACCTTCCCCCGGCGATGGTTTTTCCTCCGCCGCAGGTGGCAAGGAGCTGTGGCAACCAGAGCCTCGCACCCGTGAAGCTCTTGATAAACAGAAATGTTCTCCAGGCTAAAAAGCAGTTTGCTATAGGAACTGGGGTTTTTTTGCCCTATCACTTCAGGAGACAAGATCATTTGAAGCTGAAGAAGGTAAACAGGGTGACCAGTGGAATAACTCCAGCATGAGCCCAGATGCTATAAAAAACCCCAGCGTCCATCCTGGTGTGAAATAACTGGGAGAAAGAAGAAGTTTATTCTAGCAAAAGACATTCCCAGCTGATAACATTTAATAGGGACTCGGGGTTTAGTGTTTTATCTTCTCTGACATATCTTTGGACATTCCTCTTCCACAGCCTCTTCTCCCTGAAGGACAAGGTCGGCATAAGGATGGCAAGAGGGGCTGGGGCTGGCTCCCAGGCAGGGCACCTGCAGGGGAACAGGATCGATACAACTGGGGGGAACGGGGAATGGCAGCATGGCTTGGGGCAGAAGGGACCTTGAAAGGTCATCTAGGTCAACATCCCTGCAGTGAGCAGGGACAGCTGCAACCAGAGCAGTTGAATGCACTGGTTTAAGAGGGCTGCATGGTAAAATGTAAATGGTTATACCACGGAAAGAAACTTTGGGTAGGTTCATGAGCACCAAGTGGACCAAACAAGCCTCTCCTCAGAAGACAGAGTGGC
>VWZY01002318.1:237864-251484 GCA_013399075.1 Chloroceryle aenea
GAATTAGCTCCCAGTCCACGCTAAGCAGAGCAATGGGATGAACTGGTGATGTTTGACCTGCAGCTCTAAACACTGGGCTTTGTGCCACAGAACTTCTGGGCCTTCATCTTCACGAGCAGAAAACTGATCCCATCACTCAGAGCACATAAAGGCCATTTCTGTACAGAAAAACCCCAACCAACCCCCCCCACCACCCCAAGACAAAGCCCCTCGCTTTGACATACTCAGAACACACCGCAGCACGCTGAAAAGATCACTTAGAAGAAAATGAGTTTAGTAAAAGCAATATAGAAAATTAATGAATGGCTATCAGAGCAAGTGATGCAAACTATCACCTAAGGGAAGAAAACCTTTATTGGCATTCTAGTGGCTTTCTTCACTGGAATCGAGCAGCCCCTAAAAGGCCCATGAGAAATCATTTTATTTACCTCAGGGCATTTTTTTTAATATACAGCTCTTGCCCTGAGAGAAATTCCATGCTCACTGTATCAGGCCCCTACTTAATGAAGTGCTTGAGCACCAGCCAGGCTCCATCGAGTGCACGAGTGCTTCCAGGGAGGCTCCAGTGCCATCAGTAGTGTTGCTCGAGCTGAGGGGATGCAGAGGAGCAACGTTAAACTGCTTCTTTGCAATGCACCCAGCAGAGATGGTCCTGCTCTAAAGCTTCCTTTTGATGTCCTCTGTTCCTCTCTGAGGCCATGGCCACGCAGAGGCCACATGAGCTGAATTTTACAGGATTTATTATAGAATCATTTTGGTTGGAAGAGATCTTTAAGATCAGTTCCAACCATTAACCCAGCACTGCCAGGGCACCCCTGACCCCTGGCCCTCAGCACCACAGCTCCACGGGGGGCTTGGAAACCCCTCCAGGGGTCACGGGGACTTCACCACTGCCCTGGGCAGCCTGGCACAGCCCTGGACAATCCTTGCAGAGAAAAAAATGTTCCTCATCTCCAACTTAAACCTCCTCTGGCACAACTTGAGATCGGTTCCTCTTGTGCTGTCCCTTGTCCCTTGGGAGCAGAGCCCGACCCCCCTGGCTCCAGCCTCCTGTCAAGGACTTTGGAGACAGAAGATGTGGGCTTCCCACCCCAGTGCTGCCACAGCCAGGGTGCTGGTGGTTTCTTGTNCCTTATTGCCACCTGCTCTTCCCTGCTGATCTTGCACCTCTCAAGACAAAACACAGAAAACAAACAAACCAAAACCAACCAACCAATCAAACCCACGAAAACCCAAAGGCAAAAAATACTTCAGTGGAGAGGTAGCATCTCTCATGAATACGTAAACACCCGTGCAAGATAACTGGGTGTGTGCCTGTGCTCATATGTAAACACCTTGATAACCCTGAAGCCTCTACTGGCATATCTTAAAGGGGGCTACAGAAAGCTGGGGAGGGACTTTTAGGATGTCAGGTACTGGTAGGACTGGAGGGAATGGATCTAAATTCAAGGTGGGTTGATTAGATTGGATGTTAGGAAGTTCTTACCCATGAGGGTGGTGAGACCCAGAGGTGGTGGAAGCCCCATCCCTGGAAGGTTTTAAGGCCAGGCTGGATGGGGCTCTGAGCACCCTGCTCTAGGGGGAAGTGTCTTAGGGACATGGTTTAGTGGCTGTGATAGGGTTGGGAATAAGGTTGGACTTGATGATCTCGAAGGTCTCTTCCAGATGAAATGAGTCTATGATTCTCTGTCCCTGCCCATGGCAGGGGGGTTGGAACTGGATGATCTTTAAGGCCCCTTCCAACCCTGACCATTCTATATTCACACACACAGAGTTGGGTCAGCATCAAATCCAGAACTTTCAGCTTCATCACATGGACCAACACCAGCCATTAAGAGAAGAACTTGGAAGTGACCTCACTGGGAACTGGTGGCAGCTAGGGGAGTGCTGAGGCTCAACAACCCTCGATTCCAATCACAAACCAGGGGGAATCTCTCCTAGAAACAGCAAAATCACCAAGAAGAGGCTGTTTTCTCTGTTGGCTCTGCTGCAGATCAGTGCAGTCTGTGTTCTTCCTTCCAAGCCTTTGCTGCTTTCTCTTTGGGAGAAGGGGGAGAGGAGGGGATGGAGGGAAGGTGTGGGAAGAAGGGGCTGCTGGCATCTAAAGAAGACAATTATTTCCTGCATTTCCTCTTATCTGTTATTGAGGCAATTCCAGCTCAGTCCCAGGTGTCCACACCACCTCAGGCATGAATTCGTATATGGAATATGTAAAACCAGTAGGGAAAAAGAAAAACAAACCAAACCCAAACATCACAAAAAGCTGTAGAAAAAGAAACAAATAAATCCCTACAAAGAAACAAAGCAATCTGCAGCAGGAAACTGTCCCTCCCCGTGGCAGCATGTCAGCAAACATACCTCTCCCTAGCAAAATACCAATATTGTACTGGACAAGAAAGCATTCCATCCCACTGCTGGCAAATCCCTGCTGTCCCATGCGTGCTCCCCCTCTCCAAGGTTATAAACTGCTGTGTTTCCTGCTCCTTATGGGCATTCTGTGACATCCACCACCACCTGGTGACATCCTGATGCCTCAAACAGGTCACAGGGAGATGTGCCATCAGGAGGTCATGTCCTACAACAATCTTCCAGATGCTGTTACCAAGCTCTTTGCTGGTTCTGTGTTATTATTTGGGTATTTAAGGGGTAGTTTTTACTGAGTTAGGCTCCTATTTCTCAGGTATCAGCAGTCTGACAACCCAACACCACATACACACTTCCTGGTACATCTGGGGTGCGTGAAGATGAGTGTGGGCAGCAGGTCAAGGGAGGTTCTCCTCTCCCTCTACCCCAGTGAGGCCATCTCAAGTATTGTGTCCAGTTCNGATTGTGTGAATCTGATCAGTCCACTGGAACATGGAGGTTCAGAACTCTTCTTTCATACTCTATGACTGTGTCCAAAATATAGTTTTAGTCTGGAGGGGATTTCAGGAGGTATTGGGTTAATATTAGAAATTTGTGAGAACTTCACTCCCAAGAACTGTTGGTTTCTAGGAAGCAGACTTTCCTTCCTCATCCTTTCCATTACAGGACAATTGCCTGGAAATGCAGGTACCTTTAAAAATGAGCAAATATATTGTTTTTAAATGATGCATATGTGGTTCTTGGCAAGTATCTTGTTTTGAAAGCCAATTAAAGGAAGTCTAATGGGTTGCCAGTTACTTGGAATAAACCAAAACCCACTCATCAGACACAGATGAAAAGATCTGTTGTTCACCAAGAAAACCCACACGAAGCTGGATCAAACCACACATTTGGACAAGCAAGGGAAGCTCGGTGACTTGCAACATCTCCTGGAGTTGTACCTGTAATGCTATTCCAGCTGGAGGTGGGAAGACCCCGTGTAATGAAATCCAAACAAAGAGACCACAAATCAGCAGTCAGACCCATCGACATCAGCTCCAACAGATCCGGGAGAGCCTGAGGAAGAACCAAGCCAAAAGCACTTGATGCTCACAGCAGCAATTCTGCCCAGCTCCACCAAGGGCAGTGAGTGTGAGCCAACCTTTATCACCTCAGCCTCACTCTTCCTACAGCCCCATCCCGTTCACTCCTCTCTGTTGCCATTCCCAGGAACATGGACAGTTCTAAGGGTGCCATCCCCTTCCTTCCACCACCTCAGGCTCTTCTCAGTTGTTGAGTCCATCTGGCAAGAAACTGCTATGGGGATAAATTTATAGCACAGCACTTAGAAACTACCTCTGCTTTCCAGGCTTGGTGGGCTTTTTAACTCCAGGGGGGGTTTTCCCCCCTAACAAGCACTCAGTTATTAATTAGGGCTTATTTAAAAGCTGAAGAGCTGATAAAACCTAGAAACACCAACCAAGCAAGGCAATTACAGCTTACATGTCTCCATCTAGAGACAAAAAAACCCAACCTGCAAGAGAAATGGGGCACACTGTTTAAATGGCAGGCTTTCTGATCCTGCAAGGACAAGGAAAATAGGAGGAGAATGATGTAAAGACTTGAGAATGAAGCAAGAAAAGATCATTAACTTAATTCCATCCTTACCAGGTGTCCCCAGTGTAATCAGAATATCAGTGTGGGGCAGGGTTTTTTTCCCCATTGCAAGTTGGGATAAAATCACAATAAATTAGGCACCTTTTCTGTGCTTTTCTGTTTTCAGCCATGGTCACTGGTGTTGTTTCTAGCACCCAGTGCTCAGTAACTCCCCTTGCACTGGCAGCTGAATCTGCGCTGTCCAGGGGACTTCTGCAAGCTCAGGAAACCTCTAACATTTGTTCCCAACACCTTTGGTGACCTTGGTTCAGGTCGCTGATGGGTTATATTTTTTTTTGCTCCATGTTCCAAGCTGGCATTAATTTCTTGACATAAACTGAAGTTTTGCAGTGCTGCATTCTAAAAAAAATTATAAACAGAAAACCTGAATAACTAATGAAATCCTGGGCTCTTGTTAGGGGGACAAGCAGCATGCAGGTCAGCTGAAGAAGCTTGTGCAAGGCTCTTGGCTTAAAAATTCAAAATAGCCTGGAGTTTGAAGACTTTCCTCCCATAAAACTAAGGATGTTCAAACTAACATTTCAACTGACCCCTGCATGCAGTTAAAACCAGCGTTACCTAGCAAGGTGGCTGTAATCATTTATCAGGCAATTCATGCCCTCAAATTCATTTGTGAATAATTCATTCCCACAAATGAATCTGGTGCTGAAAAGCTGCTGATCTGTCATCAGACCCCGTCTGTTTATATTCCACTATAAACAAGTGGATTTAAATCTTTCTGCCCAATTTTCTACCCAGTGGCACCGAGTTTTGACAACACACTTGATGGAAATTTCCTGCTTTGCTCCGAAACTTCAAAGGGAAAGTTTTCCAGAGGTGATCAGGCACCACAAGTGAATATTAAGAAAATCAAGATAACGTTGCCTCAGTATTTCCTCTGTTATCTACCTCAGCATCAGCTGCCCCTGCCAGCTCTGATAGCCAGGGGAAAGTCTGGAACAACTCCAACATTTTCTTTCGACTACAACAATAAGAATTAAAGATTGGTGCAAATATTAATAGCTCATCTGCCCTCCACGAGCATCTCAGCAGGAGAATTCATGGTGTTGTGATGCCCATTAGCTGCAGCTACACATTAATATTAATATTTTGGATGTTGCCAACCACTTTGGGAAGGTGACTTCTTTTTGGAGGCTCTTCTCTTCCCTTCAGCCTCACAGAGCTCAAACACAGTCACTTTCTTAGCTCTGTACAGCTTGAGTAAGAAGGAAAAGAGAAATCAGAGAACTAACACCTCTTTCACCATAAGACAGAGAAGTCTCTGTTGCCTCCAGAGCAAGACTCCCAGAAAACTTCTGTTTCCATCACAGTTTAATTCTCAAGAGCTTTTAGCAGAAAACATCCCCCAAGTCCCTCCAGAATCCCTAACACGTGAAGAGAACGACAGCACGTGTGGGGTAGGATGACAGGAATTATTAGGCCTGTATCAAACCTATGAATTAACCATTTTACAAGCTCCACGCTGCAATAAAAACCAAACCTGCTTTTCAGACACCTGGCTGGGACCTCACGCTCAGCAGCAGGCAAGTGAATACAAACCCAGAGACTCCAGACTTCCCACAGCCAGCAAAGGAAACCAGATTTTGTCATGCTCTGAAAAGCTACACGATGCTCCTCCTGACACACTTTCCTTCTTACAGCCTTGCTATTTCATCCACACAGCTCCGTGCTTCCTGAAGCTGTTGCAGCAGAGAGCTGAGGGGCATCACCACCACCACAGGGACTTTCTCTCGACCACTCCAGCTCTTGCATGTAAATAATCATTAAAATCCAATAGAGCAGTGTAAATAACAGTGTTCAGTAACAGAGGAGAAGGAAGAGTCACAGAATCACACAGAACATGGTGGGGGTTGGAAGGGCCCTCTGGAGATGCTCTGGTGCCACCCCCCTGCTCCACCCAGCAGGGGCACCCAGAGCAGGGGGCCCAGCAGTGCAGGGTCCAGGGGGGTTGGGAATCTCTCCAGAGCAGGAGACTCCACAGCCTCTCTGGGCAGCCTGGCACAGGCTCCCACACCTCACACCAAGGAACTTGCTCCCCCTGCTCAGGGGGAACCTCCTGGGCTCCAGTTGGTGCCCGGTGCCCCTTGGGCACTGATAAGAGTCTGGTCCCCTCTGCTTGCCCCCCACCCTTTAGCTCTTGCTCAGCACTGGAGATCTGAGTCATGAGTAAGACAGGCACAACTCATCCCGAGCTCTGCACTCGGAGAGCAGCAGAACCACTGGCTGTCATTCCCATCACCCTCCACAGAGTCACCGTCTCTGTAACTCATACCTAGAGCCCCTTGAGAAACTGCCTGCATTTCTTTTGTTTGCTTTTTAATACTCTTGCTTATGGTATTCTACAAAATGAGCCATCTGTCAATGACAGATACAAGCAGTTTACGTTTCTATACCGTGTGCTAGCAGCTCACCACCCCGTCCCAGCTCACCCCAGCATCCATGCATGGTCAAATTAAGTTGATGAAATAAATCCCTCTTTGAAACCGTCGCCTTCAAACACTTCTGGCACCTCTACAAGATAATTTCTCTTCGCTTCCAATTTGCATAGCTAAGAAATTTGTTTGGACTGAGGCTTTAAGTCTTCATCACAGATGATTTCTACACACAAGCCCTTGGAAATGGCAGGTGAGGAGCTGCTGACAGGGGCTCTGCTTCACCACCACCTTTGATTTCAACCCCATGCTTAAGGCAGCCCCTGTGCACGTGCTACCCTGAGTCACTGCCTTAAACAAACCACTACATCAGAAATGAAGGACAAAAGGTACATTCTTAAGAAGGCAGATCAGAAATATCTCCATGTTAGATAAAAGCCATTTTCAGTTCTACTCTCACTTCACTTAGAGATTAATAGATAAATAATGCATATGTTTTTCCTGCACTCTTTAACACGCTTCCCCTGCTCCCGGGACCATCGCTCTCCTTTTCCTACCTGACACTTAACAGATCCAGCCGAGGTGTTTTCGTGCTGTGCTCTAGGGATGACACATCAAACTGCAATGCTCTGGCACATGGGAGCGTGAGCAGAACGGGGAGCTCGCAGGTCATGGAGCACGTGTCACTCGCCACGGTGACAGCCGCCTGTCTCCAGGGTCAGGAGGTGAGACAGCAAATGAGACAGAGAGGGCACGGGGAGGGTTACCCACAGAGCTGATGAGGAGTGTGATTTGGACACAAGCCTTTGGTTAGTATCAGCACCTTACAGAAAGCTCTGTCAGAAAGACAATTTGTGTGACATCTCTTTTTGTGCCAGCCCTTGGCAAGTGCCAGCATCTTCCTGATGGAGAGTTGTGTCCACCAGGTGAGCTCTCTGCAGACAGGACACTGGTGCCAGAGGACTTTTGTCACCAGAAAGCAGCAGATATCAAGGGCTCTTGATGTCACGCTCTTCTGCTCAGCTCGCTGTTTTCTCATTTAAAAAGAAGCTCAGGTTCTGCAGCAGCCAGGTAACCCAAATAACCACAGGAAATAACCACAGGAACCCTTGAATCCATTCCCACTCCATTCTGAGCCCTGTTCAGTTCAACTTCTTGGCCAAGACCCTCGCTCAGCCTCCAGCTGCCTGATGTCCACAAAGGGCTGCCACTTCAAGCCCTGGTTTTTGCAGTTTTGCAGCACAACACGAGGACCTCTTAAAGCAGGCACCTCAA
Organism: Chloroceryle aenea; assembly: GCA_013399075.1. Lineage (NCBI taxonomy): Eukaryota > Metazoa > Chordata > Aves > Coraciiformes > Cerylidae > Chloroceryle > Chloroceryle aenea. Next base: position 245,532 of record VWZY01002318.1, read on the forward strand.
TCACCTCAACCCCCAGCCTCCAGACTGAAACAGTCCCTTGTGAGTTTTGAGACTTCCCTTCCAACAGCCCCTTTCTTCTTAAAGAAGCTGGAAAAGGCAGATTTTAACCCAATCCAGCAGCCCATGAAGCTGATGGTCTGTGCATGGCACGCCGTGGCTCGGGCAGAGGCTGGGTATCCTGCCTCACTCATGTGTAGATGCTGAGCTCAGCCCTTGGCAAGTGCCAAGGGGAAACCATGACCAGATGTAGACCTTGGATCCTGCTTAAGCTCCAGCTCTGAGCAAGCCTGAGGGTGCTGCCATGTCCCAGAATGCCACAGATTTTGCTGCCATGCCACCGGCAACGCCGAAGCGTTTCCACCCCGATGCATCGGTGTCTGCCCAATACACACGATGAGCCCAGTGCTACAAAAAGAGATTTCCAGCATGTTTCTGGGCATAAACAACTCCTTGGCTCAGGACTTCTGGGGCTGAGGCCACAGTTTCTACTTTTTCAGGTCTTTAAAACAAGGCCAGGATGCTCCTGCCCTCCAACAGGCAGCAGGAATGGATTAATTAATGTTGCTACAACACTTTGAAGCTGTGGGCTTCTGTACAAGCGTAGAGCAGATAAGGTTGGCATTTTTATAGCTCAGAGTCAAATTAAAAGTAGAATTAAAGGAAAAGGCAGACAACAGCCCGGGAAAGACATCATGAAAGGTTATTTCAGCCGAGGAGTTGTTATCACTGGCTGCCCTCTTTGCTCAAAAGCTGCATTTGATCATATATTCTTCTGAGTTATCTACTGCATTACTTGGATGCTGAAGGCAGAAATAAATACCAGATAAATAGTAGAGGGTTCATTTCAGATTGCACCGATGCTCAAAGCCTGCAGACTGCAACTCCAGCTCTCCGAGGTAGGAATTAATTATTCAGCGGTGTAGGAAAAATTAATACAGGTCACTCGGAAAGTATATAGGAACAAAAGCTAGAGCATTCCTTTTAAAATATATATCTCTGCAGTCTATTTTGCCTACAAATAGCCTGTCAGGGTTCTTCTGCTTGTCTACAGAATGTATAGCTTTGGCTGTCTCTGGCTTATTAGGCAGAAACTCTTGCGTGTGACACGCGAGAGGGCAGCTCCTGCCCGTCACCCGCTGCAGCAGCACAGCTCCTGCCTCTGCCCCAGCCTGACTGCTCAGCACAGCAACAGGCTATCAACACTGCAGGCAAAAACCTACCCATGGGACAAACACTGCCCTTGGGGCCAGGAAAGCCAATGGGATCCTGGGGGGCATGAAGAAGAGTGCGGGCAGCAGGTCGAGGGAGGTTCTGCTCCCCCTCTGCTCTGCCCTAGAGAGACCACAGCTGGAGTGTTGTGTCCAGTTCTGNGGTCCCTTCCAACCCCTCCCATGCTGTGATTCTGTGATGTGGCTGGGGGAGCCTAAACATGGGAGGAGGCACCAACCCCTTAGGGGAAGGTGGGGTGGATGACAACATCTGCTCTCATGGGAGCTGCAGAGGGTCCCACTGAGGATTTGTCAGGGCTCTCTCCTCATTGTGGCCCTCATACATCCAAAGTCTACACTGGCTCATCATCGAGCTTGAGGTTGTTTGGGGTTTTTTTTCCTGTTTGTTTGCTTTTCGTTTGTTTTTTTTTAACCAGATTTCCTCATGAACAGTCTTCCTTCAACTGCTCATCACAAGAGCAAGGGTGGTGAGACTGGCACAGGTTGCCCAGGGAAGCTGTGGATGCCCCATCCCTGGATGTGCTCAGGGCCAGGTTGGATGGGGCTCTGAGCACCCTGCTCTAGTGGGAGACAGGGGGGTTGGAATTCAATCGTGGAGGTCCCTTCCAACCCAAGCCATTCTGTGATGAGCAGGTTCTGGAGGCAACTCCCACTGTGGCAAGGGGCATCTCCCCACCCCACCCCCCTGCAGGGTACCCTGGCACTGCCCCAGCACGAGGCAGGAGCTTTTCCATCTGCCAGGGCAGCTCTGCCTGCGCTCAGGCTGGTGCAGCACACATCTCGCTCAGCAGACACGTTTGATTTCCAGGGAATTATGGTTGCTCATCACTCCCCAGTAATTGCCAAGCTCTCAGAAAGAATTACCACATTTTTCCCTCATCATAGGAGCAAATTTCCTCCTAAACTGCTAACTAACTATCCCACCTCAGCGAGGGGATCAGCTGCTCCCGTGCCTAGGAGATTCATAGAGATAAAATAATAAGAGCCTTGTGAGGAACACAGAAAAATCCATAGCTATGCTATCTATTTTCCATCTTCTCTCCTCAGCATTCTTCTACCCCCACTGTGATCACCCTGAGAAGCTGCAAATGCATCTGACAGCCCCTCCGTGTCGTTGAGTGCTGCCCGTGACCTAGCCCCAAATCCCTAGAGTTTGTGAGTTCTAAACCCTGTTTAAATACAGAAAACCAGGCTGAAGAGAGACCAGAAATTCTGAACGTGAAATATTTCTCCTAGACCATCTCCACCACCAACATATTTACACTGTGCTCCGAAATGTAAAATCACCTTTGGTTATTTCCACATCATTTTCCACTCAGGGTGAGAGAATCCTGCCCTGGGCACAGCAATGGCCAAGCTCAGCTAAACTACTGCAGGCAGCAAGAAATAAATGGTCACCTAAAATCTGAATAAATATAAATATATATATATAAACAAAAATATAAACATAAGCTCCAAGAAAGAAAAATACACTGACTACTCAGTCCCTTCAAATTCCTGAGTCATTTCCAGCCTGTTCATTGTACTGGGAGACAACAGAGTGAATCATCTGCTTTCCTCCTAGCCAAAGCATGGGGTGTAAACATCAATATACTCAATATTCCTTCTTTTAAGAATAATAGTGATAATGTTTCTGAACCATCTCTTCATTCCTTACGTTGGTACATTTGTAAGCACCCAGCACATTAAACAGAAGCCAATTACCCTAACTGTGTAATAATTATAGCCTCTTCCTGTCAGTATCTGAAGGAAGCCCTGAAAATTAACTTTGCTCCGGCGTCTCTTAATTAGAGCAGTCCCTTGGTATTCCTCCCCTGGCTGGCAGGCAGAGAGGCAGCGTACAGCAAGGGGAAGAGCAGATAAAAAGAGTGGTTTGCTCTCAGGAGAGATAAACCCGTGGAACTTGTGCAAAACCAAAGTGATTAACCAACACAGAAAGAAAAAGCTCCTACCTTGGGCTTCCTTGGGCACTCCTTCAGATGGGACGCTTGCAAAGGTGCAGCAGTGAACAGAGCACTTTGAGCTGCTGGGAATTCACCTGGAACTTCTCATCAGGCTTTTTCCTGGAAGAACATTTTTATGTGTTTTTCATTTTCATAAACGTAGCCACTGAATTTTTCCCCTAGGCTCATTTCTAAGCACAATTACTGCAGCTCCTCCAGCATCAGCCAAAGTGAAAGGGTCTGTAGGTCCCCAGCAGCACCAAGGTGCCCCCATCACTGCTGAGCCCAGTGTTCCTCTCAGCTTCCAGGTGCTATCCCTCAGCAGGTCAGGTCTGATGGACACCACATGAGTCAAGAACCTCTCCCTGCTAGCTGCTTTGAAGGGCTGTTACTAACTTAGTAGATCCACTGTGACTTGTAAGCCAACAGGTCTAAGGTAAAGTCTTAAATGAAGGTTCAGAATTCATGAGATGGGAAATTTGGAAAGAAAAGTGTCATATGCAAGAAGCCAAGGTTGAAAGAATTCTTCTCCCAGGGCCATACCCGACCATCAAATCAAACAGTTTGATGCACATAACTTCTAACAGATCCCTCAACATCAGTGGTGTTGGAAAGCATTCCTGTACACAGCTGGTGCTGGCCCTCACCTACCACCAGAAGAGCCCTCTCCCCCTCTTTCACCCCCAGGAAGGATGCAATGAAGGAGGTGGAAGAAATCTGAAATGCCACGTTATGGTCTGAACTGTTGACATCTCCAAGCCAGAACATCCAGGTCCAAAACCTAGCAGGTGGCCACTGTGTCAACTGCGAGAAATGATCTCCAGACAGGAAGGTGAACATTCAGTTGAAGGTTATGCAATTTGGGTAAAAAAATGAGTAGCAATTAGTAAGTCAATTAGTAATCAATGCAAACATTAACCTGTTTTAGGTCTCTCACCATCCAAGAGCTCTGCCTTCAGAAACACATTCAGCCACAAAGGTCTGCTTTCTCCTCAGACACTCCAAAATCATTTATTAACCATTTTCTTCTTCCAGAAAGGTGAGAACCTCTAAATTTTGACCCAGAGGACCCAACCCAAGGCACCCCAGGGACTCATTGCTCAGCTGGGACATGGCCACAGTCTGCAAGAAAAAAGAGAAGGAAATGGCATTGGTCTGGAGCATAATTCACAGCCTGCTACTTCTACTTTTTGACATCAAGGATATGGAAACAAATGCTGTGGGGTCACCTGAAGCCAGAGCCATCATCTAATGCCATCTAATGAGAAAGCAGAGGGAGCCTGGGAGACATCTGGGAGGGAAAGGTGAAATCCCATACCTGCTGATAGAAATTATTAGAAAATATCTTTCACCAGCTCCTCTGCTTATCTCTGAAGCTGCTGTGAAATTGCTGCCTTCACTCAGAATTTGCCAAGGAAACAACAAAAAAACCCCAACCATCTAAGAGCTGTGTTCATGAACTTGCAACAAGCTTAATTGCTTAAATACTAATTATCTCCCAACTCTTCAGCAGGAAGACTAATTAGCACATCATGTTAGATTATCTCTCTGCACTTCAGGCTGGCAACAAGGTACTGATGGTGAGAAATGATCATTTTAATGGGGAGGGGGGGAAAAAGTGGTTGCCAGAAGAGAATTAGTATTGTTATTAGAAGAAATGAGAAGAAGGAAGAAGAAAGAAAGAAGAATAAGAGGAAAGGAAAAAGGAAATTAATGTTTTCATCTTAATTTAAAGAACAATTAAAAAAAAAATGACATTTGCAATCCCATGTAATGGCAGCAAAGGATAACTCAGCAGTTAAGGAAACCTTTGGAGCAGCCTTCAAACTTTGGCAAGTCTCTCAGCTCAGAAAGGACTTGCAAATGCTAAAGCCTTGCCCTGCCACATACTTTTTTCCTGTTAAAAACCTGAATATTGATCAAGCTGGTGGAAGGATTCCCACGGCAGGCGAGGCCGGTGACATACTGAGGGTTACGATGGGTCTGCTTTAAAGCAGAGGGGTTTATTCATTTCCATTCTCTACAGGCAGGGCTGTTAAGACCCAATTCTGCCTCTCGAGGAGAACTTAAAGAAAAAAGTACTGGCAGAAAAAGTCCCTGGTTTGCACTCTGGGCTCAGTCAGAAACCAAAGAGCTCAGCCCTGTGTAAAGTATTGGGGTCTTTCTTCCCACCATGGTGTTCACCTGGGCAACACCGACAGCCTCCTGTTTTCCCCCCAGCTGATTCCAGCTGCTCTGCTCCTGACATTTTATGCCATGAAGCAGTCATTTATTAGCACTGTTGTTTCGCAGCTTCAAGCAGTGGAGTTTATCAGCTCCAGCTCCAGCTCCAGCCAGCATCCCTTGCTCCTCGGCGGTGTATCTTCATTAAATCACAGAACGGAGGGGAGCAGGCCAGATTTTCATAACCTTTGTGCCTTCCTGTGCATAACGAGCACACCATTGAGTTAAGCAGCTTTTTTCTTTTGTCTTCTTTACAGAAGTGCAAAAGCAAATTCCATTAATCTCCCGTTTTATTCACTTCCAGTCATTTTGGAGTGTGGAATTTAAAGTGAATTCTATCGTGCCCCTGACCACCAGTTGCTAACGTGGCCAATTTCACTTGGCTTTGGGCCTTTAATTCTTTGGGTTTCTTTCACATGAGGGTTTATTATATTGCAAATATTTCTTCCAAAATTACCAGGTTATTTTCACTTTTCCCTCTGCACTGTGTGGCAAAGTAACCAGCAATAATAATAACCAGCAATAATAATAACCAGCAGCTGGATTGGTGTCTGTGAT
>VWZY01002325.1:22104-39660 GCA_013399075.1 Chloroceryle aenea
TTGCTTAGGGTTGACATCCAGAATGAGTATTCCATCACCTTTCCAGGCATGGAGATGAGGCTGACTGGCCTATCATTCCCTGTGTCCTCCTTTTTGTCTTTCTTGAAGACTTGACTGACATGTGCTTGAGGACTGGAGGGAAGCCACTCTCCTGTCCTTCATGACCTTTCATAAATGGAGAGTAGCTTAGTAACAACATCATCCAGTTTTCTCAGCACTCGTGGATGCATCCCATCAGGGCTGAGGTGGGTGTCCCATCTGCCTGAATGACCACTACACCCATCCTTTTCAAACAAGAGCGAGTATTCCTTCCTCTAGACTTTCTCTATCTCTTACCTCCCGGTACTAGGATTCCTGAGTAACCAACTTTGTGTTCTGGTTTGTTTCCCAGTAGCCTAACTCTGTGGTCTTGTCCTCAGAGACATGCAGGCTTACAAATGCCCAGAGGTAGTCATGACTCCCTTAGTCCACCCCAATAGCCAATACCCACGTCATCTTGCCCTTAAGTACATATACATGCCAGCAGGTCTGTCTTCTGGACACAGAGACCACCTGGTCTCTGGCCACCAGGTTAGACTCCCTAGGTCCTTCAGTAGGCATCCTTCCTGTGGTCCCATGCTTAGTGACAGAGAGAGCCTCTTGGCTCCCAGGCCACTTCACCTGCTTGCCAGCTAGTCTGGCTTAGTTTGAGCTGGGGATCAAGCTAGGGATCAAGCACTCACTTGCACACCTTAATTTGTACCAGGTGCGGGCACCATGAACACAGACCTGTGGGTTCCACTCCAGTGTCTGTCGTGTCAGTCTGCTCACTCTGGTCTCTCCAGCTGTTGTCACCACAGGCAAGCAGGCTTTCTCTGACTTGTGATCTGACTATAGCTGCTTGCAATTAGACTTCCATTAACTCACATGAAAGATGGAGAGAGTCCCTCAGCCTGGAAAGGAGTGAACAGTGGGATTGCCAGTGGGTGCCAGTTAGCCGTGGTTGAACAAGCGTATTGAGCAGCCAGCTTACATGCAAGTGTCCCTTTTATCCCCATATCACTCTGTTTTCCCATCCTTATTCCTCTCCAGCTCACCTAGATCCTTCCCTTTCTCTGCATTTGTTTTTCCCCCTGAATATCCAATAGTAAGTCTGCACAGTTGCAAGCTGTCTTTCTGCTGCATCCCATAATGTCTGCTCAGGAAAAAACTCCTCTCAGTCTGAGGGTGTTAGGGACTTACCTTGTTGAGTTTCACACCTGGACACTGGTGCCAAGGCTGTCTTGGGACAGGGTGTCACTTCTTCTGAGTCCTTTAGGACTTCTAGGGTGCTGCTGTGTTCCTCTGGGCTCATAGAGATGGGCATTTCATGGGTGTATGGCTCCTGTGACAGGCCTGGGGATAGTAACCTTGGGGGTAAACCCAAATAATATCCTACCTGCAATTTCACCTGCCTGCTATTGTCTCTTCTTTGTGGGTGTACAATTGAGCTTTTATCAGAAAGCCACTTGATCTCCCATCATCCAGTCATTTTACAGTTGGGTTCATCAGGTATGATGTATCCTCGCTAAATGCTTGCTTACTATTCACTCCTGGAATTGTTTTTTGAAGGGACTTGCTCCACAATTTTCCAAGGGAATATAGGTGATAATGATTAGTTTGTAGTTTCCTGTGTCATCATCTTGGCCTTTTTGGCTGCTTTTGAAGAACTCCAAGTGCTTTGCAGCTTACTAAACACCATGATTATTTCATATTAAGTTCTAATACATGTTTTTGAGGCTTAAAACAAGTGAAAATTCTGGGTTTTTTTTCAGTAAGCTGAGGACACAGCTTTTTTTTTTGCTAGTATATATGACAAGAATTATGCAAACGTCCTGAACTCTCATGTATTGTATTGTTGCAAGGAACTTAAAGCAGAAGGAAAATGTCATCCTTATACTGATTTCATTGCTTTATTTTTTTTAATCTGAAATTTACTGAAGGAATATAGTTGCTGAGTGATGCACTTAGCAACCAAAATCAGAGGTACTTTAATTATAAATTTTTGTCTTTTGATTTCTTGGCTTTAAAGTGTATAGATCAGGAATGCCTCTTATGTGTTTGAAATGTTTAGGTGTAAAAATTCATATTCTTTCTAACTGTTGGCTCATCACCAAGATTAAGAATTTTTATATTTTTGTACAATTTATGATTCATCAGGTTTAATGAAATACTGATTCCTCCCATAGTTTAAAACAGCTAGAAAAAGATGCTGTCGACCTAGAGAAGGAATCTCAACAGGCAAATGTAAAGATCAAAGAAATAAATGTCCAAAAAGCAAGACTTGTTACTGAATTAATGCATCTCATAAAGGTACGTGTTTAACTCTGTATGTGCCCCACTACCACTACTATGAAAAGTCCAATTCTTGTCACTTAAGTAGGAGGTATGTAACATTTGGATGTGCTACTTTAGGTGTCTACAAGGTAACTTGCTTCGAGATAAACATCTGTTAAGGTTTTATGAAGTTGAACTTGTTTGTCTGTCATTAATTCAGTTTTTAGATCATTTGCTTGCATTGATTTGAATGTCATTGTCTGAAGTCTTATAATCCATGGTCTGATTCAGTAAGTAGAGGAGTGAACTTGAAATAAACTCTGTAACCATTTCAGCATGTACATTTTCAGAATACTGCATAATTCTATGAACTGTTCTTCCACCCTAGTTTATAATCTCCTTATTTGTTGTTTTTGCTGAAAGAAAGTGTAGTCATTAGCCATGTGAAAAATTGACCCAATCTATTGATCCATAGTTGTGGAAGAGAGCTGGGATGGGAAAAGTACTCCAGCCTCAGGTTTTCCTTAACATGAAAAAGAAGAAAACAGTCTGGACTTAATTGTTGCTTTAGTTTACCCTGTATGCCCTAATGCAACTGACAGAAGGTGAATTTTCTTAATTTTATTTTATTAACTAAGGAAAGAGCAATGGTTGCTTTCAGTTACGAGGGAATCTACTTCTGCTTTTGCACTCTGTAAGAAATGGTGCCATTCTTGCAACCACTTTGAGCACGTATGTTGTTCCTTTGCCATGTCTTACTAACATCAAAATGCATTCTTGCTTATCTGTGAAGAGAGTTGAACAGTACCTTTGAAGTGAGGCTGAGTTCAATAAACTTCAGTTGCTGATATTTATACCATTTAAAAAAAAAAGATAAAATCTAGATTGGAGGCCTGTTTCTGTTTGTTGATAAGCATGGACTGCAACAACTGGAGTGTTTCAAAGATCACCTTTGGGTCAGCTAGCCAAAGCAATCTTGAAAATGCCAAAGAATGGCACAGAACACCAGCCATGTTAAAAGGGCTGCTTAGGCTGTACATTAATTTACAGAACTTGTGGAGGTAATAATAGTATTGAAAGCTATTTTTTCTCAAAACTTGTGCAAATGTTCTGTATTTAAACCAGAAATTTCTAGAATAGCTTTGACTTTTTTATTTGATGCCCATTTCCCTGTACATAAACTGTCCAAGAGTGTTCCTGTTGTAAAGTACAGCCTAGGTTGTTTACTGCCTGCTGTATGACCTGCCTGAAGGTGTGTGTCTTAATCTCTCTTTCACCTACTATAGGAAAATTAAGTTGACACATACTGGGTATTTCTCGGAACACCAGAGGTGTAGGCAAGGGTGGATGGTATTTGCCTGAAATAGTTACTGATTACAAAAGGGATTCATTTTTATTGTGTATCAGCTTAATTTTCACACTGTGTGCTATAGGAAGAAGTACATGTTAGGACATAGAAGAACAGAACATGGTCTGGTACAAGAAAGATCTTTCATTATATGGTCAAAACTGTTGAAATACATATATTTCTGGTCATCCTCAAATTAAACTTCATGAGTGCTTCCAAGTTTATGGGAGTCTTTGTACTTCAGTAGATATTGTAGTTATAGTTGCTGCAGGCAATTAAAGTGAAAAGAAACCTAAGGTAGTTGTATGTTTTCGGCCTACTCACTTCTGCCACAGAAAGAAATTTAAAACATGTATGGGATTTATATGTGCTTGTCTGATGGCAGTATGTTCCATTTTTTTAAGAATTCTGGGACTTGTGTGGGACAGCCAGTGAGAGTGACAGGCTGCATGTATATTGACAAAAATACACAAGGCAGAGTGTACTTGGAACATACCTAATACACGTCAGTGCTTTACAACTAGTTGACAGAAATAGCATTGTTCCACTGTTTCAGATTATGGTACTTATTTTGCATGTAGTCCTCTTAGTACTGTTTGTTAACAACCTTAACTTTTTCCATCTCCTTTCGTTATTACTACTTTTTTTCAGCTTGCTTCTCTGGTAACTGCTTTTAAACTGTTCAAGTGGATTGGAAAGGAATAAACATTCCTGTGTCTCAAGTTTGCACTGTAGAAACTTTGTATTGAAGCTACAAATAATAAAAGGCCTCAGACCTTGGCTGACTGTTGTGGTCAGAAGCTAACACTCTCAAAACTTTATCCTGCAGGTCCCCTAGGTCTGCAGTTGAAACTGTCCTCCCTTTCATCAAGAGAGAGGACTCCTTTGGGGGGAGAGGGCAGGTTAATCTGTGTTCTCAGTGCTCCATTATTTGAGGTTTGAAGCTCCCCTTCACACAGTCAGAATGCATTGCTGATTTTGAAGCCTTTAGGCTGACTCACTTAAGGAAGCAACCAAACACTTGAATGTCAAAGTTGTCAGATCGGGTTCTGGGGATCACTAAAGCCTGCTATGAAACAAAAAATAAAACCTTATTCTGTTGTCATATACTGTTCCAGTTAAGGCATAAGACACTAGAGTCACTGTACCTCTGATCAGTCACCTTGCTTTGTTGGTGACAGAGGCATATATCTTATATATTTATTTTTTGACCTTTTCCCATGTCTGTATGTGACTTGTGAAGTCCATTAAAAACACCTGTTGGATTCCATCTCTGAGAAAGGATTAAGATGACTTTGCCTTTTCTCATATTGTACATGTGAGTATATGGTGTAGAGAAAGAGGATTTTTTTTTTATTGTAAAATGGTGTGGTTGAAAGTGATGTATATATGCTTACAGACTAAAAGTACGGGGGACTATACATCTTGAAGAGCTCCTGTCACCAATAAGTCACCTTTCTTTTTCATTGGATTTGACAGGCATCAGTGTTGAAGAGCTGAAGATAGAGTAAGATCATGTGCTATGACCAAAAATGGATAGTTTCTAAATCCTCATAGTGATTATATTAGGTTTAGGGTCTCTTGTGGAAAAAAATGACATTTTCTGTTTTCCTACATAGAACTACATATCAATGAACATCCTCAAAGTAGATTTGGTTCTTCAGAATGCTGTGGCGGCTGCTGAGAAGAACAAGATAGAATTGGAGTATAAAGCATCAGGTGTACAACTAAAAGCTGTAGAGGTAACTGTTTTTATGAATACTGGGATATCTAATATTAAAACATATTCTGTGAAAGCCTTTATGATGTAGAAAAGGATGCTTCTGTGTTTAGAAACAGGTATTAGTACTGGAAATTATTTAGCCTTGATTTCTGTAGTTTGACTTCAGCCTCTTCAATTAAAGCCAAACAAGAGCTTTGCCTCCCTCAGTTAAGACAGCTAAGCTTCAGTGAAAATTTGCTGAAAAGTCATGTCTTGGATCTTTTTATTATAATGCATAGCCTATGTGAAAAGGCTAGCTGTTAGTTGGAAGTATTATTTTACTTCTGAGTCTATTACAGACAAGTAGCCCTAGCTCACATGGGACATGAAAGCTAAGATAAACCAGAAAGTACTGTGCCAGAGTAAAATGGAGCTGGTTTGCCTTTCTTTCATAGCTGATTGCCTCATTCTGTAATTAAATGCACAGAGGTCAATTTTTGTATTTGTGTTAGTAGTACAATAAAATCTTTCAGTCTACTGGGGAAAAAAAGTTAGAGTACAGGATGGTAAGTTTTTTTCCTTATCTTGTGTGAGTCAGGTTAACTATAACATACTGCTAAAACTCAATTTGATACACATACACAAATTTGAAAAAACCCAGCGGTTAAACTGGAAAGCATTTCAAGAGGTGATAGTTATTTTGGGTGGATATGCGCTTCCAAAAACAATGACCTTGGCATGTATTTAGACTTGAGGTTATTGGTATCATCATTTGTAGGAAAATTAAGAAGAGGACAACTTACTAAGAGGAGTAAAAAGTAACTTGAAGACAGAGTCAAATCCAGCATGTTACTTGGCAACTCAGTGTTGAATCAGTTCACTGACATGATTCAGCTGTTAATCATTCAGACTTTTTAAAAACCCAATGCAAATCACTTCATTGCTGAAGCTCAGTAAGAAGCAAGAATGTATTATAAAGCCATGACGCTCACATGAATGTGTATTGTCATTGGGAAATTTACTTCATGCTTTTATTTCTCTCTGTCCCCATCTTCTTCATCGGTTAGAGAGTAACTTGGGCTGGTGCATAAGTAGATGCCTGGTCAGATCAGTAAATTGGACTTCTTAGGTAAACATTCTGATAATTCTTGATTAAACTAAAATTGACTCCTTCCCTAATGAAGAGGTGTTTGAGTCAGCAGAAATCCCAGTAGTCATTGTTACTGAGTTATGTTCAAGCACATAAGCAGAGGAAATCATAGCAGAGCTTATATTTTAGATGGTTGGTTATATGACCATTAGAACAGAAAAACAACCAAACGACAACCCAAGACCAACGAAACAAACAAAACCTTAAAAGCAGCAATCCCAATAGAATTTCAAGAAGTTTAACTGCTCCAGAGGTACTCTTCTGAGTATTCCAGTGCATCTTAAGTTTTCACATATATAGAAATACAAAGCCATGCTTTCCCATATACTTCCTGTTAATGAAGTCTTTGAATTAAGTCTTTGGCCCTTTCCTTGGCTTTTTTTTTTTAAGAAGTTCTCTTTCCTTCACTTCCCCATAAATGATATATGATAGAATCATAGAAAGATTTGGGTGGGAAGGGACCTTAAAGATCATCTAGTTCCAATCCTTATGCCATGGGCAGGAGCACTTTCCAGTAGACCTGGTTGCTCAAAGCCCCATCCAACCTGGTCTTGACACATGCAGTGATGGAACATCCACATCTTCTTCAGGCAACTTGTTCCAGTGTGTCACCACCCTCATAGTGCAGAATTTATTCTTAATTTCTAATCTAAATGTACCCTCTTCCACTTTGAAGCTTTACTCCTTGTCCCATCACTACAACCCCTCCCCAGCTTTCTCGTAGACCCCTTGTTGGTACGTTCTGTCGTTTATTTCTTACTTTCTGCCCTAAGAGATGCACTTTCATGAGGAAAACTCAGTATTTGTTAGCTTCATCTTAAAATAAATGTTGCTTGAAATATTACGTTTAAATTGTCCCTTCCCTCCAACTTTGTAGTGGTTTGGGCTGTGATAATTTCTTTTTTTCTAGAGCAGCAGGTTGTTAAGGTAGTCTTGTGCCAAAGCTGCCCATGAGGGTGCTGTTGCAGCACTTTGAGGAGGTCTTGCAAACAGTTGCTGCATGTTTTTATAAAATAAACCTGCAAAAAGGAGGAAGCCAAACATAAGTATATTGCACAAAATCTGCGTAGTTAACTAAATTGAATACTAAACACTACAATTATGGAAACTTCAGTAATACTTATTCATCAGATATTTTTGTAGGTCATGTGCTGGTCGTGATGCATTAATTGGAATTGTGGGGGTATTGGCCAAATAAGCTGTGAAACTTTGCTAGTACTTAGCACTTACTCATGGTGATCATCTCCCATGCAGTCCTGAGTCTTGATAATACCTGAGTAAATATCTGATTAAGATTTGAAGCAAACACAAATTCCACTTAGTACCTCTAAGAGAAGATCACATATGTTCATTTTGTGAGGTCCTGGCACTGGGATACCGTGGAGAGAGCAGCATGTTTATTGCTTTGTGGTGTGCTATTTTTTAACCACTTAGTTAGAAAGGCCAAAAAAGTACATGTTTTTGAACAAGTCACATTAGCAACAACAGATTTCTGGGGTTTATATTTTGACACTACAGTTCAAGTGGGAACCTTAGTTCTATTTTAACAGCTCCTTGTATTTAATTATTTAATAAGGCTAAGAAGAAAATCTGTGTTTTGTGACCCATACTGAACATTAGGGAGGCTTTTTAGCCCCATCTGCTCATTAGATAATTGGCACAGTTGCCTGCTTGTTTATGATGGTTGTTCAAAAGAGTCTTGCTAATTGTCTTGCTTTGATAGCTTGTTAATTTTCAGGATCATTTGGTGTAAATTTGTTTAAGTAATAGGTATTAATATTCAGTATGTGCATTGCAGCATTCCCTCCTTAAGTTAAAGAAAAAGCAGATTCTGTTTCTCTATGTATAAATTTCCAGACTTCAAAAAATTAAAGCAAGCATGTGTTCAAATGCAAAATACATAAGAAATATATTGGCTATTTTTTTAACCAGCTTATTTTGCACAAAACCAGTTGCAATACTGATGAGCAGAACTGAATACAGAATGCTCGTGCATTGATTTCTGATGTTTGGTAGATGCCCTTCAGGATGCTGTAATCATCGCCCTGGACTAGTACAGAACTTTCCTGAAGTACCTGTACAAAATTCTGCCCAAGTTGCTGACAGAAACAGGCATAAAGGTCTGTCTAGGCTGTGACTTTTCATTCTCGAAAGGAGCTCTCACAATTTTATTTGTAGCAAGAACTTCTGTAGGAATTTTCTTGGCGCAGCCTCAGAGGTCATCTGGCATCTTGCCAAACCATAAAGCTGGTCCTGTCCAGTTCTTGTCTCTTGCTAGAAGTTAGTGTCTCTTTATCAACTAAGTCAGCTAGGTGTTAGACGAAATGTTAGGCACAGATACGCAAGTATGCAGACAGCTTGACGGCAAGCAAGTACAAAGCAAAAGAGTTTACGAATATTCAACCTTGCAAATTAGCAACTATGCAAACAAAGCAGCAGCAAGCAAGTATATACATCAAATAGAACTCCCTAATGTTCAACCTTAATTCACTTAATTCATAGTATCACCTCCGTTCAAAACAGTTATTCCTTCTACTTAAATTTACTTTTTTTATCTAGATGGTTTTACTGAGGCACCTTCAGGAAATCAACAGAGGCCTTAATGCTGCCGTGCACTTTTGCATATATAGAGGGTAGAAGGAGTCAAAACTTGTGTATTTTTATTTCTTTATATTTATCTAACTTTTATTTAGCATGTGACCATGACAATCAGCTGGCAAACCTGAATGAAAATTGAGTCTTACCTTGTTGTTGAACAGTCAGTGCATGTATATCATAACCATATCAGAGGCCCATTGCTTCCCAGACTTCCTGTTGAAAGCAGAGGTTTTGCTTTGCTGAAACATGTATTTTCCTTTTCACACCATGAAGAAATTCTGCTTGTCTTAGGCTTGGGTCAGGCATACTCAATACTGAATCCTATTTCAGATTTTCAGGGCCTAGAGGTAACTTGAAACCTCATTTCAGGCAGCTCTCAGGAGTTTCAGGTGGGAGTTTTATGTACAATTGAGAGCTGAGGTTCCCCACTTCAGATGATTCAGAACTGATTTTGTCTCTGGAAATCGTCACATACATAAGAATAAAATAGATGTTTCTTCTATAAAAAAGTATGAGTGTGTTGCCTTTCACTGGATCCTTTGCCTTCATTATCATGAGGTCAGACACATTTCCCATTAAGCCACTTGGCTTTTAAATTTGTGATCTAAAATACAGCCCAGTTTTAATTTAGAACTTTATAAAAAGTTAAAAAAAAGTTTATTGAATGTGTTACAGGAACATAGCACTGTAGTGTACCGTTTTATATGCTAATTCAGAATGACATACAATCTGAGCTGTAACCAAAAGGATGGACATCCTCCATTTATTGCTCTTTTATCTGTGTAGTTCTAATGTCAGTCCTTCTTGCCCTCTGTTCTCTACAATAGAATTTATGAAGTGGAGGGGAAAAAAAATCTAATAGTCCTCTTTTCTTCCACTTTTCTGAACACATCAACACAGTGTAAAAAAAAAAAAATTCTTTACAGTGTGTTCATGAAGATTATTAAATGCTTACCCCTAGTGCAAGGTGGAAGTTCAAACAGGATTTTTAAGTTGATAACTTAGAAAACAGCGCCCCTAATTCTTGCGTATGTGTGAGAACTCCACTGATGATCACTCATGACCATAACTGTTACTACTGCTACTTTTGTATTTAGTAAATAAAGATTAATTGAATTGCCAGAAAATAATGTGAGTCACTGTCAGTGTCTGTGTCCTGTATTTTAAAATATGGAGTCAACCTGTATCTAACCGGTTAACCTCCAAGCGAATACTTTGATTTTTTTTTTTGACACTAGAGGGCTCCCATATTAAACAGAAGTAGACAACAATAAAAATTGGGATGATAAATCTCTCCCAGGTAAAGAAACAAACTTTTCAAACTGTCAAAAGAAAGTTCTGAAGCAAAATATTGTGCATATTAATTTTAATTTAGAATTTAGTGGCTTTTTTCAAAGCCACTAACAGTGTATTCCCATGGTGTGACTGTTACAAAGAGGGGTTGAAAGTGTCATTACTGTATAGTAAAGTAACTTGGATTAAACGCTACAGTATCTTGGTATGTACTTCTTTTTACTTCTAAATGGTTGGTGGCTCCCAGCTGCCTGGAGTTGGGTGTTCACCTGAGCTGGGATACAGCAGCAAGTGATTATTCCCAAGTGCTGCCAGCTCAGCGTTTGAAAGCAGTGGTAGAGACTGAATATACAAAGATGAGCAAGTGACATTTCTGGAGGCAGAGATACTTAAGGCTTTCCAAGTTTTTTGCCTGAATACTGCTTTTTTGAGATAATCTTTAGAGTTTCATGAAGGTATCTTACTTTGTTTACTTTATTTCAGCTACTGTTGTGATAACATTGCATTATAAAAGTCATGGGGCTGGCTTGGTCACTTACCTGTAGTAAGTTCCAGAGTTTATCCTTGAGACCAGTGTTCAAAACCAAAAACTGTACCCGCTTTTCACTTGTTTTTTTTCAGCACTAGTTTAAAAATTACTTGTGTTTCCTATTTGTATTTTTCTGGTTGTATCACAGAGGTAGAGTATGAAACAGCAAAAGTAGTACTTCTGTTTGTGAAATTGCAATGTAAAATTTCAGCTAAAATACCATTGACTGTATATCATGTCCACCATGTTGTCCCAAGCAGATAAATACAGTTAAATGAAAGCTAATAAAGAAAAGAAGGCACACAGCAGTTCTGTTTCAGCTTATAGGGAATTTCCTGTTGAATAGTCTGATTTGAAATTTGTATTGAATCTACATGCACACTTGTTTAGTTGAGAGGAAAAAAAGATGCCTATATTAAAAGAACATGCTTTTTGATCAGCTTACCTTGGCATAAGTTCAGTGTGCTGAAACAAAAGATTTTCAATCTTTAAGCAGTCTTATTTCACATACGTTTTCTGAATTGGATTTTGTTTGTTGCTAGTGTACATCACCTCTGGGAATTTATTATAAAGTTTTTCAAAAACTGTATTCCAATATCTTTTTTTTTTTAACAGCAACGGTATCGTGAACTGGATGATGAGGAGCAAGTTCTTGCAGAAAGCTCCAGGGAATTGCTGAAGAAAGCTCGACAGGGCTGCAAACTGAGTCCAGATCAAGAGCTTCCAAAAGAATTTCAAACTGTATGTACAAAACCAAATCTCTGTATATCACTTGAATTTTGGATGATGTATACCATTTCCAGCAATTTTCAGCAAACAATATTTTATATTAGAAGGCTACCAGTAAAGAACCATAGGTATTTCTGCTAGTGTTGACTTATACATTGTCACTTACTCTTTTAAAGCACTTTTATAATAATAGTGCTGGGATATCCACTGGCTGTCATTTTGTTCTGTGCGCAGGGGAGAGAAAATCTGATCTGAAATTTCAGTTAAAAGTCCTAAGTCATTTGTTCATAGAAATAAATAGAGGCCATATTTTTCTAGGTTCTTGCTCTACTGGAGCAACACAAAAGAACTGAAGTCTGGGCCCAGCTACTTACCTGGAGGTCTTGCCAGCCTCCAGAAGTATTTACATGGCTTAACTAGCGTAGGCCCTGGCTTATACCAAGTTTGTGAGGTTGTATACCTGCACAAGGTAGGCAGTTAAGGAGCAATTAATTCTGCATCTTTGTTATGTAGTAGCAATTCTAGCCTTCTTTCACTGTCTAGAGTAGTTTGTAAGGAATCTTACTGTGTTAAATTTTGAATATGTGACATCTGATTAAAAGCAGTAGTATATTTTACAGTTGATTTAATTTCTTTATAGCAAAGTGGAGTCCTTCATCAGCACTGCTGTGTAACACATGCATCCTTTCTTTTGTAGGCTTTTCAAGCTCTTCCATCCACATTGGAGGACATTGATGCTGTTCTGAATGAAGAAAAAACCAGGGCCTCCTGTTTCACAGGCCTGGATGCTTCAGTATGTTCACTGGTTCACTGCTTTCCCTCCACCCTCCGTTTCTCCTCCTCCTCCATCCGTATTGTACTTGCGTTCCACTCTGTGCTAGATCTCTTGGTATAATGTCTAGACAGCAGGAACAATGTACTGTAAATGCCAGAATCTGCCTCTGTTAGAATTTTAAGAAGGTTCTTCCAACAGAACAGTGTGTTCTGTGCCTTAAAAAAAAAAGTTCCAGTAACCTGAATTAAGAAGTGCTTTAAAATTTCTTTGCTTAAGATAGAAATATATCTGGTTCAGTGTGCAGTGCAATAATATATATAATTGTGTTTGAAGAGAATCAATGCTGTGTCTTATTTTTACAGTCAAGGTTAGAATTGGCAAACATTTTGTTGACTGCTTGTTTCTTTTATTCTGGCAGATTGTTGATGAATACAATAAGCAAACACAAGAAATAGAGGAGTTGACAAAATATCTAGAGGAAAAGAAAAGTGAATTGGAAAACTATAAGCAAAATATTTCACAGGTAAAAGCTGAAATTATCACTGTAAGTGATAAGTAAGACTTACTGTCAGAAAGCCTTTTTTAGAGTATAATATACAGAAATAAGCAGTAACACCCAAGTTGTCTTGAGTATCAATGGAGATGTTAACTTCTGTAATTGTAATGCTTTTGGATTTAAATACTATCTCTAAAGGAAAATTGTGTTATTAAAAATGTTTTTACATGGATATGTTTGCTTCTAGGTCAAAGAAAGGTGGCTAAACCCCTTGAAAAAGCTGATTGAGCAAATTAATGAGAAGTTCAGTAACTTTTTCAATTCTATGCAATGTGCTGGTGAAGTTGATCTTCATGTAGAAAATGAGGTATGATTTATTTTTCATATGGAAGAATAATGTTTTCACGTATCATCTTTTGTTTGTATATTGCTAAATTTAAAAAGTCATCAGGATTGTAGGAAAGATGTTCTTTAAAAAAAAAAATGTTCTTTTACCAATGAACATGCTTTATTTGTGCACAAATGCTATCTTTTACCTAAAAGTAATCTGGAAAGAGTACAGAGAAAAACAGTAAAGGATTTTAAAAGCAAAGGGATTCTGAACTGTCTTTCTCAATACCTTCTCTGGAAGGTCTTGCTTTTCTCTTGCAAAGATGTCACAGATAGTTTAAGAGGTTAGGTGGTGGTAATGTGTCAATGACTCAAACTTTTTCCTCAAGTGATCAGCACCTCTAATACAGAGAGGTGGATAATATCTTCTAGAGCTTGTATTCCTTTATCCTTCTTCTTTGCAAGAGACTCTTTTGCCCTGACCTGTGAATATCAAATGAGAGGTGCTTGAGCCAGAATTATCTTTCTTGGAAGTGTTCCAGAAATGACACTGAAGTAGAAGTGTTTCTGAAATGATGCTGAAGTTAAAGTGTCTGCTAGCCTGCCCTTCAGGAACCTTGAGACCTGATGCTGTTCTTGGTGATAGTACCTATTGTGTGAAAAATTTCACTAGGTGCTTCCTTGACAGTTGAAAACTGAGTAAATGTTCTGACTTCTCCTGGCAGCACTTGGTAGCCAGAATTCAGAGCACTAGCAGTAAATCTCTCACATTCCTCAATTCCCCATGAGGAGTTTGGAGCATCATTCATGATGGGGCCTGCAATATCTTATCAGTTAGACTGGAATTCCCAGTAGTCTGGCAGCAAAAGCCTGACCTTCTGATGCCACTGCAGCTGTGCTGGAAGCTAGATATTTTTTACTGGGAGTTTTGTCAGCCTGTACCTTGATTACTTTCCTGACCCTTGTTTCAGCCTGTGCTGATGCCTCTGAAACTACAGTGGGTCAGGAGGCCTTAGATCTTCCTTACATGAAGTTTTGCTCTTGAGGTTCCACAGTGCTGTCCTTTCCAAAGAGTATAGCAAAAGCTCTGCAGCTATCTGTTAGAGAAAAAACAGAAACTAAATTGTGAACTCGACTGTGCTCAGTGTCCCTGGTCCTAACCAAAATAGATTATGACCTGTTGAGATTGATCCCGACAGTCAACTCCCAAATCCCCATAAAATGGAGAAACTTCATCTAAGCTGTGGTGCTGTTACCTTCACTGATTAGAAGAAATTACTAGTTCCCCTTAGCAAACTACCACCTTAAAAAAAGGTCAGTGCAGCAAGATTTGTTTTGAAAGCATGCTCCATGATTTTCCTTCTTAGACACCAGATTATCTGGTATGTCTATCAAACTACAGCCTGCAAATCCAAGAAGCTAATTATTCTTTTGATAAGCTGCACTAAATGCCAAAGAAGATTTTTTTTCCATAGTGGGGGAGAATTAAATGGTAACCAAAATCAGCTTGCAAGTAGTTTTAGTTGCATAAAGCATCATTTTGTTCCAGTGTGTCTCTAGTGGTCATACAGCACTCCTTCTCAAGGCAGGTCTCCAGTTTGTCTTTGGAAGTGCCAACCCATTGCTAACAGGAAAAAACACTGAGGGTGAGAATGGTGACCTGTCTTCAGAATGGGGAAAAGGTAGCACTTAGCAAATGTGAGTTTATAACTATGTCAGGTCACCTTCATTCTCTCCTAAAGTGATTATGCATTTGCTTCAGCCTCGAGGATTTATAGTTCCATATTTCTGTAATGTGGTACATCAGAAGCACCAGAAATTTGTAGACATGAAACTAAATATCCGTATAAGACCTTATATTTTG
This sequence comes from Chloroceryle aenea, assembly GCA_013399075.1. Taxonomy (NCBI): domain Eukaryota; kingdom Metazoa; phylum Chordata; class Aves; order Coraciiformes; family Cerylidae; genus Chloroceryle; species Chloroceryle aenea. The sequence continues at coordinate 37,214 of VWZY01002325.1, forward strand.
GAGTCCTGAGGATGCTTGTCTGCCTACAGGTGTAGTAGAACACCACAAACACCAAATGATGGCTTATTCTTCTGGTCTAGCAGATTAGCTGATCTGAGAGGATTTAATCAATTCCAATGTTAGGCACTATTTGGTATGCACACTAGTCATACCAAAGCAAGACCAGAAGGTAACAAAAAGGTTGAAATTTGTTCCTACAGACGTGAAGTTCTTTAAGGCAGTTTTAAGACTACAAGATGGCATGGCTTATTTACTTCCTGGTGGCTTTAAGATGTTGTTATTCATAAAAAGCCAGCCCTGCAATGGGACTCTGCTCTGTCGGGTCACCCTTTTGATGACTGTGGAGTGTGGCAGTCTGAACGGAACTGGCATGTGCAAACTCCTGTGGGATGGGCTGCTCATTATCTTTTTGCCACAGCTGTCATTTCTAAATCTAGAGGTATTCTGAGAGTAACCATCAGGAATCACCTCCCTCTTTTCTTCTACCCTAATAAGATAGGGAATGTGGATAGACCTCTTGGAACTCATTCCTGAAACCTGTGAATCTTCCCTGTAGCTCTCACTGATAGGTGCATATGAAGATCATGTTTCATGTAGACCAAATGGCAGGCAATCAGTGTGGGCTTCTTGCATTGGGGATTGCATTCACAATCCTGCACTGAATTTAGCTGAAATTTAGAAATATTAGCAAGAACTCCAATGATTTCTTTTTTCCCTTGAATCACAAATGTATTTCCTTGCATGGGCCTTGTTCTGAACCCCATTTGCTGTTCCCACACCGTATCATTGACTCAGACTGCTGACAAATGTCAGTTTGCAGTTAAAGAAAAAGCCAGGGTTGGAATCTTTATGTGGTTTTCCTGGTTGAATATGAAAGGGAAATTGCTGTCATGGTGGATTTTGTAGGTGCTTTGTATGTCAGTCTGCTAATGGAAGAAGAGCAAAGGATTTAATTTGACTGCTTGCACTTGAAGAGGTTCAGATGGGATCTTAGCTTTCACACCCTCCCCGCCATCACCTCACTGTTCCAATTGATAGGGTCATTTTTTGCAATTTTTACAATGTATGGCATTTATAGGGGGCATTGCTTTCTCCTTTTTCTTGTCAACTTTCTTGTGATGTTCTTAATATGCAAGAAGTCTTTTCTTAACCAGGCACTCAAATTAACAAATCATTGTCATACGGAGGGAGTGGTATTGAAAATTCTCTATCTAACAAGAACATATCAGAGTTAAGGAAAGTATATGAAAGACAATTCCTGTATTGATACTGAGTTGAACTGAGTAGTTCATAGACCACTATAGAGTATTTGACATAAACTTGCTTTATTTTGCATGTCTGTATCAAATAAGACGTAGTGCAGAGAAACTGCTTTTAACGGTTACCGGCTTTTGTAGGAGGACTACGACAAGTATGGGATTCGCATTAGAGTCAAATTCCACAGTAACACTGAACTTCGTGAATTGACTCCGTATCATCAGAGTGGAGGTGAGAAAAGTGTTTCCACTATGTTGTATCTGATGGCTCTCCAGGAACTCAACAGATGTCCATTCAGGGTTGTAGATGAAATAAATCAGGTAAGGATCAGTAGTGAAGTATTTAACCTCTTAATATGCAGATGCTGATGACACAGTGGACAGAACAGACAGGTGGTGTTTTTTTTTTCAGGGAATGGATCCAGTGAATGAGAGAAGAGTTTTTGACTTGGTTGTGAAATCTGCTTGTAAAGAAAGCACGTCTCAATACTTCCTTATTACACCAAAGGTGCGTGGTCAAAAATGAAAGTTTAGCATGTAGAAGATTGAGTTTAGTGTGATAATATTCCTATAAACACAGTATAACTTATCTCTGTCTTACCTAAGGACTTTAATATTAAGGGTAACTGTGAGAGAATTTGTCCATTTTCTGTTTTAAGGCTGGAGGTCTGGGCTGGGGGAGATCTTACAAAATTCAGCAAGGGCAAGTGTAGAGCTTTGNCTTCCAGGAATTTAGACAACTTATATCAAGGTTCCTCTCATCATAAATACATTCTGGAATTGGAGCCTCTCTGAAAGTACCACGAGTGGAACACTGGTACCCAGTAACAAGGCTGTCAAATGTAATGCCTCTAGCTCACACAGAACTGGGATTGTAACAGAGACAAACTTCCAAATCAGATAATGATGTTGGAGCAGGCTAGTGCTGTTGACATCAGAAGAACTAGAGGAGCCCCACATTAGTGGAGGAAAACTATTCAAGTATTAATCTGAGATTTATTAGCTCAGAAGAGGTCAGTGTATGTTCCATGGAGAAGAGTTTGAAGAGGACTTTTCAGTCAAGTATGACCAGTGCTTAACTATGCTCTTCTGTTAAAATGAAAAAAAAGAAAAAACCACAAAAAAAACCCAAAACACTGCTTACCCAGAGTTCTGAGTGAACTGGCAGATGGAGTTGCCAAGCCACTCTCA
>VWZY01002329.1:293-36393 GCA_013399075.1 Chloroceryle aenea
TACTGTCCTCCAGCTAGATGTTGTGTCACTGATTACCAGCCTCTGTTCCAGTCAGCCACTGTTCAAGTCACCTCACTGTCTGCACTAGATTTTTAAATTGACTCTGTTATACTTTCATTAACACACTACAGCTGCAGTGTTTTCTTAACAAAGGAATTCAGTTCCCAAATACTCCATATGCAGCTCTCTCAAGCAAAGCCTGCATTTGACCAAATAAAAGTAAATCCAAGTATTTTGCTCAGCTTTGGATTTTTTTCAGACATAAAGTGTGCAGTGAGCCCTGTGTTCTGGTTATTGTGATCTACACCTTGAGTTAAAATCTGTGTCATAATTAACTTCATGATCTGACAATACTTCCGGGTAAGCTTGCACCAGTTTGGTCTCTACATGTTCCTCACTCCCCTTTGGGAAATAGATTTTTACTAGAGGTTACGGAGAAGAGAACGTGGGAAAAAAACCTCCATCTCCAGCATCTCAAAACCCCTCTCCTCCTTAATTTCCATTCATCTGTTATGCTAAACATAATAGTTTCTATTTTCCACCTTTTCCTCTCCATGTCTTCACTCTTTCTTCAGACCTGAAGGTAGAGACCTAAGCCCCGTGATATCCAGGGAAATACGTTGTACAGAGTATTTCCTTTCTGGAGAATGATTGGTTGTGCTGGGGGAACCAACAGAGAGAGTCAAGTCTGTAGTTCTTAGCCATCCATCACATTCTTGATCAAGTTGTTAGGCTTCTCTGAGCACATAAGGCCTGGATAACAAAGCTGTAGGACATGACACTTTGTGTGGCATAGTTCAGAATTCAAGTGCTACTTGTTGTTCATAATGCATCATTGCAGACTTGACAGAAGCCAGTGATATCTGTTCAGTTACATGTGCTTTTCTACCAGTTGCACAGATGTCGTTCACTCAAACAGTAGCCTGATTTGCATTCTCTGCACAGGCCAAGGACTAAATGAATGTGTGAGACTGAAATCCTCCCTTTCTGCTAGAAATTGTTACTCCAAGTTAAGGTGAGACCTACAGCTGAGTCACAAAAGATAGATCTTTCTGGTACTAAGGCATTTAGAAGATGTCTAATTATAGGGCTGTTGATAAAGATCATATTCTCATTCTTAAATTAATTCACAGCAGCTGTATTTCTTTGTGGATAATTATCAGAAATTTCCTCTTCATTACCTTGTACATCACTTTTTGTGGTAAGTAAACGACAGGAGGCAGGCAACATTCAGTGGAAACCCTCAGAGACTGCCACAGTATGGGTTTGGAGATGGTGATGTCGAGTTTTCTGGCGTGAAAAATGAAGTGAAAATTTATTTTACTGATCAATGATCTCCTCGTTACCTCACAAATGGTAATTGTATCTATGTCTTCACAGTATCTTGGGAATCAATCTTCTAAATCTGTGTGTCCACTAAGCTGAGAACATATTGAGTGTTGATTGAACCTCAGAAGGAGGATTTGCAAAAGCCTCAGCTGGTATACATTGATAGTGTTCCCTTCAAGCCAATGAAGTTGAGTTAATTTACATCAGTCAACCATCTGAGCTTGAGTGTTAGGAACTGAATCTGATTTTCAAGGACCTGGAATTCAGTCTCTGTATTTCTTTTAATTTAAACTGAAGAAATTAAAATGATCCTTTGTTCTCACTTTAAGGTCCCTTCTCAGTTTTCCCACTCATGCCCTCCTTTTCCTTCTCATTCCAATGGCTACTTTTTTTGGTATGCAATGTTGCTCTCTCTTCTCTTTAGTTCTGATAGAAGGCTGGTGGTCAGGATGCTTCACACAAAATTACTTTGCAAATCTGTTACTTTATCTGTTATCTACTCCTATTGCAGCAGCTGCATTTGTGAGAGAATAATTGTTTCTCTTGCACTGTGTTATCTAAAGCTGCATGTTGGCATGCAGAGTACATCCTGGCACAGGAAAGGTAGGAAAATCAACCACCAAAGAATGTTGAACAGTGGTCTGTTTTGCACAATTACATTTAGAGGTTTATGGAAGTGGCAACTACCTTCAAGCTAATGAAAATGTATTTAATTATGTATCTATGTATTCTTTGTTTTGCAAAGATAAAAGATTTCATGTTTCTAGTACCTGCTTTGTATAGATTTACCCCAAATTCACTGGAAGCTGCATCCTTTGAGCAGCAGAGAGAAGGGATAGAACTTACACTCTTTAGAGTTTGGGCAAAGAACTTCTATGTAATTCTATAAAAGAATAGTGATTATTTTGATTGTTTTCCTTTTTCATTTACATTAAGACCTTTGGAACTTTCTCAAAACTTGAGAAAAAGAGCTCAAAGGCATTGAGGAGTACTAACGATATGAGATCTGGGAATCTTGGGTTCATTTCCTTGCTTTCCTTTGTTCATTTAAGGAAGCTGTCTCCCACCCCTTCACCGAGTGCCCCACTACTACCCTGAGATATCCTTCTCCTATGACATGTCCAGAAATTCTATCCCAAACTCAAGAAGCCAGCTTGACAGTCTTTGGAGTGGAAAAGTTACTGATCAATTCTCATTGCTACTGATTGAGCTTAAGGTAGTGGAATATTTCATGGAACTGGAGACACTTGAGACCTTCGATTTCCAGACCAACTTTGTTACCTTTCAGTTTAACATGAATAGAAGACTCAAATTCTTCACTAAAAACGTTTTTTTCCTCTTTCCATGTGAAATCTTGAGATGCTTGGACAAAGAAATGCCCCAGAACTTTCCTGGGTTGTGGAAAAGTTTAACTGGCTTGGGTTTAAAATCTGAGAATAGGTTTTGAGTTAGTTTTAAGTTTATTCAAATACATATGCTTTACCTAATTACACCTTAAATGGCTTTCAAAGACCATTTTCTTTGGTCCTTCTGACTTCTGGATGGTGTCTTTAAATGCTCATACCCTTATTATGTGCGGTTAATTTAAAATCATTCTGCTTATTGCTAGATGTCTTGGTTTTAAAACCTCTTTCACCCACTTTTCGTGGCTAAGTATGATCTCAGATTACCCATTTTCTCTTTCCCTACATGCTGTTATTTAGGACTGCAATGGTTGGTTGCTTGCTTGCTGCTGCTTTCATTTTAAATCCAAATTATGTCTCAAAATTATTTTATTTATAATGCAGCAGCAGGGACACCTGCTCTTGACATGTGAGAACATTCTGGTGACATAACCAGCTACCAAGAATAGAAACAGCACTCTGGGCCTTCATTATAAGCCACGTGATGCTTCCACTGCGCTGCCAATTCAAGCATCGTATTCCACCCACTGAGATATAACTACTGCCCAGAGAGGGAGGAAGCCAGTGAGTGAGATTCGTGTTCGATTGGAGCACTGAATGACTTCTGAATATCCCTCTGTGATACGCTTGGCTTTGGTGTCAGTTGTTTCTTCTCTATTGATGTTCGGATGCAAGAGGGGTAGGAACAATTTCAGTGCGTTGCTCGTCTTTGACTAAAGCAGAGTGGTTTATATTTTGAAAGTGCTAAGAATCATAATAATTAAGGGAATTAAACAACAACTAGCCCCAGCCTGTCAGTTATGGAAATCCTTTCAGCATTACTTTATTGTTATCCACCATTTAACCCCTATCACAGTGGTACTGTTGACTTAGAGACCACCACTGCAATGAATATCCCAGTAGAGCTCCTGTGTCAAACTGACCCTTGCAGGGCTCACAGCCATTTCACAGTCTGCACTGAGATACCAGGTGTGCAGTCTATGACATTCCTAATAGGAACAATGCTTTACTGTCCTCTACTGAGACGCCCTGATGTACTGGTTTGTTATCTCTTGCTAAACTGATGCTGTCAGTGGCTGTGTCATTTCTGTGCATTTACACCCTGTTTGGAGATAGTCCACGATACAGCTGTGAAGCAGATCTTTGAATTCATGTTTTGTTCTTTCCTTTTTGTGTTATTTTTATACGATTAAGACTTGGCTCATTTCTGAACATCTTCATTGAGATCAAACACTCAGTTCCTCTCCTTAAATAACAACAGCGAAAGTAATCTTCTTCCAAACTACCATTATGGCTTGTCACAAACTGGTTGTTGGAGTTATATTTGGGTTACAAGATGCATAAATCACCATAGAATTTGCCCTGCCATATAGCATATAAGCTCTTGGGCAGATCTGTTTTCTTCATAAAAATATCAGAGTTACTCTGTCACTTTCTGCAGGAATGCTTTTCTCACCTGGATGTTACAGCTTCACAACTAACTGCATTTCCAGTTTTTTGGAAAGCTTACAACATCCTGAACACTCTTGATTTACGTACCAGGTGGCAGATATGGAAAGTTTCAGTACTCCACGGGCAGGGGAGAATGAGAGAACGGGGCTTTCAAATGCATCAAAATTGAAAGAGACCATGTTGTCTTTCAAAAGAACTCTGAATTATTTTTCTCCCTTTTCCTATGTACAAATTTGCTAATTTAAAGTAATTTGTTATTCAGAATCTCTCAGCAATGTTCCAAGTGAGTAAAAGCCTCTGGACCATACTTAAATTATATTCTCCCTACGTCTTTGCTATTTGTTGTTGCTATCACTATATGTTGCCATGGCAATATTTTTGTGTGATGACTGGTTAAGTACAGCTAACAAAGACAAGGGAGAATATGATCAATTTACTATGCTTTGACACAGCGTGGTGAACTTAGGAATGTGTTGGGTTTTTTTCCCCTCTGAAAAGCAATGTGAGAGGCTTATGTAAGTTTTGGGAGTTTTGTGAAGTAGTTGGCTGCTGGCACCAAAGCCAAGTTTACTTTTCTCCAGGAATGAATACTGGTGTGAGCCTCAAACACAGGCCCTTTGCCATCACTCTAATCAGATATTGTTCATACAAAGATAAAGATATGCAAGGCAGGTAAACAATGAATCCAAAAGAATTTTTTGCCTCTTCTGTGGTCTTGCCACCTTTGGTCTAGGTGTAAATGTTGTCACTCTCTAAAGCATGCCTTACACTGCGTTGAGTCACATAACTCTGAGAAACATTGGAAAGCAGTGAAAAAAGTAGTTTAAGAGGTTCTCGCTCTGGTTTTTGTCAGCAAAGAAAACTGCTGATGGAAAGGTTTTTCTGGTCTTTATCTGCCAGTGGATTTCAGCTTGGTACCTTTCTGTTTTCTCTCCCATCGCTTGCTCTACGTGAAGGTTTATTCTGTGTGTAGCAATTCACCTTTCTGACAAGCTGGCATCTTTCTAAACCCAGCACCAGTAGGAAGCAAAGCTAGCTCCTTCTCAAAGGCATAGTTCAATTCCACGTGATAGAGATACCTGTCAGAGGACCCCACTCTACCAAGCTCCAACAGGAAGCTCTATGAAGTCCAAACAAAATGTAACGATGACATTCCCTGGAGAGACACAGCATCCTTGTGTCACGCATGGTTCCCATCGTATAGCATTTAAATGATCAGTGCTACGTGATCCCAAATGATTGGCAGTTTAGTGCTCCATATAAATGACTTCTTAGAACATCACTTAGTAAAAGACTTTCAGAAGCTGAAGGATTTGAAGCCATTTATTCATCCTCCTTTTCTCAATGAAGACTGTTCTTTTGAGGGAAAGAAAAACAATTTCCACTTAGCTTTAGTCTTAACATAGTGCTAATTCTGAAAACAGTAATTATTTTAAGTATATTTATCTGATTTTAAGAGGGCCAGAGCACACATGCTTCTGCTGGAAATTAATGGTAACTAAGAATGCTCAGACCCAACCCTATTCAGAAACAGCTATATTCGTTGGCATCTAAATGCCATGGATATCACACTGTCTGCCTCCGTGTCAATGGGATTTTTGCTTTTCAGTGAAATGGGATCAGGACCTACTTTCCAAATCTGCTAAACAGAAGCTTCAGCAACCTGCACACACCGTGTGTGAATTTGAGCTAAAAGGGAAGGGGATGGATGATCAATTTGCTTTTTCTGTTTGCCTTTTTTTTAATAAGTATAATGCAGTGCTACACATTCAGCTTTTTAAGTGCTTTCGGAGCTAGTGGTGTAGCTAAAGCAGCAAGTAAAATTTTAGAGAAAAACCCTTGAACCATGACAATGAAATGACAATAGCAGATTTCTGCTGGGAAGCGTTTAGCAACTGCAGCACAGTGTTCTTTTTGTACTCTAATCTAGACCTCTTCCTCATTCCATTCTTGACAGATTTTCTTTCCTGAGTTAGCATTTTGAATGAGACTAGACTATAACTGTTTTTTCAGGCTAGAACTCAGTGACATTTGCATATCAAATCTGAACTAGCTGTACTGAATTCAAGGGGTTTTTTAAATACCAGAGCTAGCGTGTGCACTGCTGTTGAGACACGGCGCAAGCTGCATTTTGGTTAGGGATTCTACCTGCCTGCCTGGATTTTTCCTTCTGATTCATTTGTGTTAAAAATAACAGGTGTCTAAAACACCTGCATAAAGGAAGTCATATGAAATTTGGTTGGCTGAAATTATTGGCTGTAAATAGAACCGACTTTTAATTGCATCCGATGCCTCATGTGGGGAACCCACTGGTTACTCTTAATGGACAGGAAAAATCTTCTCATCAGAACCCAGCTGTTGTAATAGTTCCTAGAGGATCTAACACAAGGTATTTTGGGTTGTCATTGTTACAAGGGAGTGGGGATGTTGAAGAATGGCAGCTAGCCTGGTAAAATATGCAAGAAGTATGCAAAAACACTCTAAGGTCAGAACAGAAGTCATTAGAAAGTAGGAGCATAGCCAGGGAAGAAAGAGGCATTGTTGAGAGACAGGTCAAAGAGCTCTGAGGAGAAATGATCTTTGTAAATGAAAACTTCAGCATGACACGGGGAGCCGGTTTCTGAATGGTCACTCAGTATCTCAGAAGTACATTCTCTCCCCATTGTATCATCAGCTTGCTGTTGCTAGTTTCTGTAAGTAGGTAGGTCTTTATATTAAATCATCCGTGGCATGGAGCTGTCATATTTTTGCTAATAGATTCATTGGACTCTGGAAGCTTCTTTATTGTTCCATTATTATAATGCCACAAAAAGTTCATTGTAATATGACTTCTACCCTGCTATTAAATACTATGTCACCAAATGTTGGACTTCTTTTGGTTTGTTTTCTATTGACTTTTCATTTCATTGAGACCGAGGTCTGTCTAGCTATGAAACAGAGAGTGCTTTCTCAACTTTCTGTGGGGATGTGTGGGGGCTTTTGGTAAATTACCTGTTGTGGTTTGAAACTGGCAATCATTTTCAAAGTGAAAATCCATACCCAACAGAGATGTAGATTAAGACTATTTGTTAGGGTAATAAAATAAAGAAGTTGTAATGTCAATAGCCTGTTAGTATAATAAAAATCTGAATTAGGATAGTTGGAATATGCAACTAGTTTTTGGAGCTGTCCATCTGGAATGATTTCCTTGTACTCAGTTTAGGGGACCAGTGGAGGATGTTCTGGGCACAGAAGGGTATTCCAGTTCTTTAATGCCACAAGAGCCCCCTCGGTACCACTTCTCTATTTACTCATGCATAGATCCGTACAAAAAAAAAAGGGGGGGCAGAACAGATGTTTTTCCTGACAGCTGAGCAAGCTTCAGCTGCTGGAACAGGCCTTTAAGAGCAGGTACAAGCTAGCCCTTGTAATACTGCCCTTCCATGGTGTCTGCTCAGCGACTGGGTAGGTCAAGGAGGGAAACTGAAAATCCTTCCCCAGTCATTTGATGATCCCATCTTACTTGACGTAGAGAAATTAGCGCAGAGCAAGTTATAGACAGCAGTGATGCCTTTCTCTTTGCTAGTTATGTTCAGAGGCTGCACTTAACTAGATCTGTGGAGTCATTCAATTTGTAATAAATAAGTTCAGCTCCCAATTACCCAGCCCACTCTTTGTTTTTATTTAACTACATCATTTTTCATTGTGCTGCAGGGTATATTTTGCAAATTATGTCACTTGTAGTTACTCTCTTGAGTCTGACTGATGTCGGAGCACTGACCTCAGATGGAAAGTCAAATACTAAAAAGCAAAATAACATTTGGTTCATCACTGTGAGACTCAAAAAAGATATCTGCAACCATTCCATTAGTCCTCAGCCTAGAGGGATTTGGGGAGATGTGGGATTATGTTGAGTATTAGGCAGAATTACAGAAAGCTTAATGAATAGTTTTCTTGTTTGGTTGATTTTGCCATAGTTCTGCTAGTATTCTTTGAAAAACTTGAATCTTTGCTTTGTAAGCACCTAACATCATTAAGGATCTCAGAGTAATATTAAGAAAAATTGACATCTTCCCCCACTTTTTTTTTATATTGATTTTTAATCTTTTTTTTCCTTTTTCCTGGGGGCATGTTTTTTGCAGACTGCAGGGAAGATGAAATACCTGAGTATAGCAAAGCATGCACCTGGCAATGTGTAAGGACTGCAGATGTGCTTGTTTCATCAGTGATGATGCAAGAGGAGAGATGTCTTGCTATTCTTCCCTCCATTCCTTTACTACAAAAGAGCAAGACACTGTGGGGCCTAAATTTTATTCCTAGACCATGATAAATTGAAAAACATCCTGACCAAAAGCTGCACTGTCACTAGAATTAGTTAGACAACTGTAAGCAGACTTCAGCTGCTGCAGAGATCAGAAAGGAAATTTTGCTTACTGTGAGAATAGTCTGAAGTGTTTGATGTATGAGGAGGTGTTTGGCCACCGTGGGAGATAAGCTTCTGGGCTTGATGGACAAAAGAAAGGACAGTTTGACAGCTGCTGTCTGTGTACAGTGTAATGGACTCCTGTGTAAGAATCATCATCCATTTGTTTACTGGGTAAAATAACAGATTATAAACTGCACAAATCTCTGCCTCATGTGGAATTCTTAAAGAAGCAGATAGAGGGTAAGCAGCTGAGTAATGAGGATCCCCGCCAGTCAGTCAGAATTTTTCAAGCCAGAAGTTCAGTAGTCACCGCATGTGAATGAAGATTACTCCCAAAGAGAGAAGGGTCTTTTTGGTGAGCACTTTTGTCACATCATTGTCTAATATGAGCAACATAGAGCTGACAACACCATAAGGCACAGCACAAATGCATCGCAGAGACCGGAGATGAGAAAGTTGTCTGTTTTTAATCTAGGGGGCAAGAGCTGTGTGGTTTACTAGGGAAAGGGGAGATCAAAGAAGAGCATGGCAGGTGGCCCCAGAGGGCTTTTTAAGTTACAGCAGGGACTGGAGTAATTTGTATGATGCTTTTAATTTCATGTGCTACTAGTAGAAGAGGTTTTGAGTTGCCAGAATTGCTGGGGAAGTAGCTAATAGTTATTTTGTGACAAGGATGTTGGGTAAGTGACTAATTTTTAGAGGATTTCTTTGAGCTGATGCATGGAAGAATTGAGTTTTGCAAAGGTGCATTTTGGATCTATGTGCAAAGTGCTTCAGGTTTCTTGGAGATGAAAGAGTATCTATGTAAATGCAAGACACTAATTCTTGCACTTCATGCATTTAATTTGGAGAATACATATGATTCTTGACAAATGACTTTGTCACAGTTCATCGTGGAACCACTTCTTTCAGATTTTCCCCACGGAGTGCAGCAGTCAGATTTTATACTTTTTATTGAAGGGTAGATAAAAATAAAATCTGTTTTCATCTTCATTGACTTTCTAAACATATATTTAGAAGTTAAAGAAAAGAAGTGCATACACATATAGAAAACATTTGAACCTGCCATAATCTATATAATGACTATACTTACTCTAAACTCTTAAGACCATTTTTCTTTGAAAATGCCAGTAAAAGCAGCATAGATATTCTGCCAAAGTTTTTGTGCATTTAGTGTGTTAAAGAATTCAGCTACCTGTTGATGGAGACACTGCCTTCCCTGTGTGTGAATGTTCTAGTTTTACGGGTTTGTGTTTTTTTTTTTTTTCAGGCAGTTTATAATTAGTTAATTGACAATTTGAAATCTGGTTCAGAGAACAAAAAAAGCAGTAACTTTCTCACACCTCTTCCAGTCTGTGTTTAGAAGCTATATGTGAGAAGATGAGATGTACTGTTCCTAAAGCCCTGGAAGAAATAAAATGATACATTTAAATCACTAAGTGCATTACAATACTTAAGTTACTTAAACTGTGTTTGAAATTGAGTTTGCACTGAAAATTATTGTTTTACTACTTCAGTTTTCTCATCAACAACAGCTTTTTCCCAGACGTGAAATTTCGAAACACTTTAAGTCGATTCAGATTTCCATGCTAATATAATTGATACATAATAATTTATAAAAAGTAATTGTCTAATTTTGAAAAGTTAACTCATGTATTTGTTGGACATAATAAACCAACACTGGTAATGAAGTAAACATAAAGTAATCCTATATCACTGCTAAGTTAAATACATAGCTATACATTCAACACAGCAGAAGAAAACACTGAATTCTGTCATGCAAAAAGCACCAACCTTTCTTTGGAGAAATTATGAAAATGTACAAATAAAGATCAAATGAAAATTGATTATCTAGATCAAAGCTTTTGCTATTCATGTAATTACAGTTAAAACCAGTGATTTATGTTGATTCAGTTTCAGTCACCACTGTAGATACAAGTCAAGGACTGATGCAGTTTCACATAGCAAGATTGTTAACATTGTGTATCAAATATGAGTAATTATATAGGGGAAATCATTTAAATTTATCATATTTCAGTATAAAATATTGATAGAACATCAGATATGGAATTATTGACAAGAATTTACTACCTTTAAAAAAGAGTGTATTGAAAGGAAGACCATTATGAAATCATCTGCAGTCTTGAAATTTACAGCTCGTACTGTTTATGTAAATACCATGCATGAAAAGCTCTCTACACCTACCTTTAAGAATACAAAATCTATTGCTCTGAAGAGAATAGCTGCTAGGAGAATCGATGCAAATGTAGTTTCTATTCTCAGTAGAAAGCTTCTGAACAGGGTTCAGCCTAAGTTCAAAGATTTTGTTGTGTGGAAATACAATATGGTTACACTATGGTATGCTCTGAGGTTATAGATTCATCACCTTAGGCGGAAGATGCATAACTGCTTGGCTGACAGGCTTATGAACATGTTGGCTTCACTCCCTTTATCTGGCTTTTCATGATTTTTCTATTTCCTCATTCAGGGTTGCCTCAGCAGTCTTAGTTATGGCAACTCCACTTTTTTATTTCCCTTTGATGTCGTTTCTGGAAATAGGCTAAGGAATGAAATTGATTTAAAGAGAATCAGTCATTTAGATGTATATTAAAATGCACCTAGATTAAAATATAAGATCTTTAATTTTTCTGACCCAGACAAATTCTCTTTAAGAAGACCATCTTTTTCTTATGGCATAATCCACAGCTCTTTCCAGCAAAGGTAAAATGGAAGCAGAGCAGCAGGAAACTGATGCCAAATATTGACTGGCAATATCAGATGCACAGATAGATGTATAATAAGAAACCATGACTGCAACCATCAATAAGCCAGCATTATGTAGGTTTTAGTTTGGCTTTCTGTAGAAAGGAGGTCTATGTATCCATGCTGCCTGTGATCCCCTGTTAATTTTTTACCCCTTGTCTGCTTCCACACCCAATCTGAAAGGTCTCTAAGGTAAATACCATGCTAGAAGTCCAGAAACTTGGGAGCCAGAGAAAGGAGAGAGACCTTAGAAGTGCTCCAAATGGAGAAGCTGCAGAAGAATTAGAGAAGCAAGTGATTTTGTATGTGGTTCCATTGATGAGGTAGCTGAAGCCTCTACCTCTGCAAGTGTGAGACTTCATCAGCACGTTGCTGTGTGCACTACATGTTACTTCAGCATAATACTGAAACCACCATTCCTCTTGCAGCTAAAATAAATTTTCAGGAAAGTGATGTGGTTCCATGAGCAGGGTTTGGAAATTCCTGCTCAGAGGGGTTCTTTGCATCATCTTTTTAAATTAATGTTTTTCAGTATACATCAGTCATAAAAACGGATATGAAAATGTGAGCAGGAGGCTTCATTCACTCTGGGGAAATGCTGTGCATTTCTGGAACTTGTTCTTTTATTTTAATGTTTGATATGACACCTATGATGGTGAAGCAACTTAATTTTCTGGATAATATATATAATATATATTTGATTGTATAATTAATGATGAGGCAACAGTACTGATCTGATTCCCATTACATGCAAGAAACACAGAGGAGGCATGATACCTTCAGGTTCCAAGGGACCTGGGTGATGAAATGGCTGATCTAGTGCTGGAAAAGTTACTAGCCAGACAAGGAAAAAACTACTAACTACGTAGAGATAAAATGAAGTAAATCAGCCTTTGGAAAAGAAATATTTTGAATTTTTTTTTTCTTTTTGTTATGCATAAAATTAAAAACTTGATCATGTAATCAAGGGGAGAGGACTGAAAATGATAACTGAGTCAGCTTGGGCTGAAAATTGTTGTTACCAGTAAAGGGTGCCCTGTTATCTCGTGTTCCAATGGAGGTGGATTTCACAGAAATTTAGAAACCTATGGATCCTGACAGATTCAAATTAATGAAATAATAGAAGTATAAACGTCAGGAGGTAGCATAGTAGATGTTGTCATCACATACTGGCCAAAGGAAGGGAATGTTTATACAGCAAACACAACAGCAATGCTTATTAATTGCCTTGCATTTTAGAGCAGGCCTGTTAGATTTTAGCACTTCCACTTCAGTGAGTTGGATGTGGCATAAAAATTGAGGCTTCATCCAAATGAAGTAATGAAGAGATACCTGTAGACTGTTTAGTGGAGGCAGAGGAAGCCCTGGATTTATGCATTTTGACAAGATTGCACTTTGGATAGTTGTGTCAAGACGTGGCTGAAACACTAAAATCTCCATCTGGAGCTGCCACAATTGTGGTATTTGATGTTTTGTTCTACACTTGTACTAGAAGTAGTTAATTAATCTGAAGACATAATTGTGTGTATGTTTGTAAAATCAAAATTGCAAATTAGCCTGAGCAAAATGATGGCATTTTTATTCAGGTTTCTATAGTCGTTGGCATCTGTTTTCAGTTGTTTGATGAGAAATGCTAAATACATCTTTCAGTGTTTATTTGCCCTATACTTGGTTTCAGGTTATTTAGTAGAAGAGTAAATTGAAACTTCTATAAATAAGGTTATCCAAATCTGGCTGCATATCAGGGGTCTACGATGTGTATACTTATTAATAATCCTTACTATTCATCTGTGACTGTGTTTGCATATTGTGTATGTCATGCCCGTGGAATAGCAGAAAAAAATATGAGGCAAAGTTGAGGTTTGTTCCAAAAACTGCTTCTAAACCCACAGTTTTTTCATTATTGAAATACATAACTATTAACTCTTAAATATTTAGCTGAAAATTAAAGCTGCTGTAGATCTCAATTTCTGAAACATGTTCCATTTTTCCAAGTCTCATCAAGACCTGGAATTTTTAACCTCTCTGATAATTTGTGTTGTTATTGTTGAGATCCTTCAAGTTTATTGTTTCAAATCAAGCTGATGACTAGTGAAAGCAGGATTTTATGGCCAGAAAAGTTTTTCTTTTCATTCAAGTCCTCTCTGAATTATCACATACTTCAGTAGATGCTTAGCCTGACTAGAAATGACCCTTTTGCCCCAGATAAATATGAATATTTACCTAGAGGCTCAGCATTTTGCTTGACTGAAAACAACATATTTGTGTCAATGTCATTTCTGGCAAGGAAGCTAGATTAGACATTCCCACCTCTCTGTGCCCCCAGACATTAATTTCTGTACTGCAGTTCATTGCCTTTTCAGTTGCACTGGTACAACAGCTTTTGAGAATAAATTGCAAACCAATCTGAACCAAGGTTCCTGGTTTTAGAAAAACAACTAAGCAAAAAAACCCCATCCCTCTACAAAAGTAAAGAGTCTGGCCTTAAATAAAGATTGCTTCAACCTTGCAATCACAGAATGGTAGGGGTTGGAAGGGACCTCTGGAGATCCTCTAGTCAACCCCTCCTGCTAAAGTAGGGTCACCTAGAGCACGTTGCACAGGAATGAGTCCAAGAAGTTTTTGGAAGCCTCCAGAGAAGGAGACTCTGGGCAGCCTGTTCCAGTGCTCCATCACCCTCACAGGAAAGAATTTTCTCCTTATGTTTCAGTGGAACTTCCTGTGTTCCAGTTTGTGCCTGGTGCCTCTTGCCCTATTACTGGGCATCACTGAAAAGCGACTGCCCACATCCTCTTGAGCCCTGTCCTTCAGATATTTGTAAGCACTGATATGATCCCCTCTCAGTATTCTCCAGGGTCTAAACAGACCCAGGCTGCTCCAGTCACCCTATCACTTTTGTAACTGAACTCTCTCCAGTAGTTCCTTGTTTCTCTTGAACTGGGGAGCCCGGACACAGTACTCTAGATGTGGGCAGAGTAGAGGATTGTATTGCAACCATACAAGCAAACAGCAGTGTTGGTAGAAGAGAGGAGGTGGTGAACAGTGATGCAGGGCTCATTAGGTACAGTTGGTAAGATTGTAGTGCATTTTTCTCAACTGCTTTTGGAGTTTCTCCTCCAGGATTGATGAACTGTCAAAATCTGGGACTTTCCATATTGACTGGGAAGGGAATTTGAACTTCATGCCAATATAATTGTAGATTTTATGTAAACAAAGTGAAAGATTAGTTCTGCATAAAAGTATTGAAAGGACAGTGGAAGCAGCTGAAAGCAGCTCCTGGGGACAGAATGAAGAAAACAGATGGAATATCAGTACTCCAGAATGAACTGAAACCTGTACTAAGGGGTCCTTTTTTAGATAAGTCTGCAACATTAAAAGATATTTTTCTAAATTGTCTTTCCAAACTGGGACTTACTTTTATTCACCTGAAAGTTTAAAACTTCAAAACTATAGTGTTTGTTAGGGCAAAGCCTAGTTTAAAATTACTGAGCTACACTAAGAAAATAAGACCCCTACCCTTTTAAAACTGCATAATTACAGTGTGTGTTGGGACAAAAAATAAAGAGTTCTAAAATTGTTGTCAAACATAAACCTAAAGCCATGTGATAGTAGCTGAGATACACAGGAAAAGTATTAATTAAACAATAATTAAACCCATCATTATATATTTTATTAAGTACATTTTTCAGGTGTTCTTTTAGAAAATGCAGGGAGCATTCCTTGATGGTTAGGAAAACTGAAATCTGAGGATTTTTTATTGTTGTTAGTGTGCTTCCTCTCATCTGAATTTGTAGCATTGCTGGTATTTAAAAGTAGGTGCACCTATATTTTAAGTGACTCTTGGTTACACGTTCATTACAGTTCTGTCTGAAATGAATCCAGATGGCACAGGAAGGCTTCACTGAACCTCAGTTTCTACCTTTGGTGGAAGGCAGAGCTCAGGGAAAAGTTAACAAGTAGATTTATTTCTAAACTCTGTAAAAAACCCCAATGACTACATGGCTTTCTGTTGGTGAGTTTTACATAACATTTTCTGTTTTACTCAGGTCGTGGTACAAAGCCAGCTGAGGCCAATGGGCAATATGATGGGAGGCATGGAGTGGATCCTGCATGTCGTGACAGCGCAGGATGCCACAGGTTCCACTTCTGGCTTCGGGGCAGCCGTCCTTTGGGATCTCAGGTAAGTCACTTCACTGCTCTGTGTCTTAGTGGAAGTTACAATTCTCCCTGTCTCACAGGGCAGTTTTGAGTAAATAGGAAGGTGATGAGGACTGCACACATAGAATTGTGTCTGCTAATGACTTAGTGCTGTGATTTGTTGTTGCTGAACGTGTTGTAATGAATTGTAAAGATGCTGTATTTCACTGTTTTGGGAGGTTTTGCCTGTACTGTTTTCCTCAAGTGCCTCTCTCTCTCAGGGATATTTTTAAGAATTTTCTATTCTTCAAGTAGCCACTTGCCTAGAACGACAGATTGCCTACCTTGTCTTTGCCATGAAAAGAGGGTTCAAGTAGTATCCATCTAAGACAGCTGATCTGCTCCCATTCCTCCTTGCAAAGCCAAGATCTGTGTGGTAGCAGCTCTTCCTGGGCAAGGAACTATCCCTACACCCCCACTTAGGCCTCCCTTCTCCCTTAGCCCTGCAGACTTGACCTGCCCGTTCCTCCATTTCTCTCCTCCTCTGCATGGGAGTCAGTTCTCCTCTAGCTGCTCCTTCACTCTGCTTACCCTGCAGCTCAAAGCATGAGAGAAACAGCTACTGCAGTGGGGGAGGCAGGGAAGGGACTTGGACAATAGGAGTCATCAGCTGAAGAGAAAAGGCTGGCTCCTGGAGGTGGGGGGAGGTTCTTCAGAACCCAGTGCTTTGGCCAAACTTTATTGAACCTTATTTGTAGTACCCAAATCCTCTCAACTGACTGTGAGAACTGCTGGATAACCACAGCTGTTTCTTCCTGAACCCTCATGAGCAGGGTTTTCTCTCTGCAACCTAATTCGTGATTTGATGCTTACTTTAAAGTTGTGTCCAAACAATTTCATTTCTTTACTGACAGCCAACTAACAAAGAGTATAATGTAAAATTGATTATTTTGAAGATAAGAGAAAAAGTTCATTATTGTGACTTTTTAATTTCTGGTTATAGATTTCTACTTAGAAGATAACTTTCTGGTTTTCTTTTATTACTGTTGTATTGTTCATCTCTATCTTTTATAAATGGTCACTTAAAAAGCATCCTAACTACTGTAGTTCATGTCCAAAAGCTGTTATCATTTAACAGCTGCTTTTGTTGGGTTTATAACCATATGCCACTTAAAGCTTATTTGATCTCCTTAGATGACCTTATTGTGCACTCTTATGCAATCCTATTTTAAAGAGATTTAGGTGCCGACAGCTGGAAACAGGCTCAAACTGGGGTTTTCAGAGCTGTCTAACAGTCTGACTTGCACCAAAATCAGTGGCTGCTGGCAAATCCCTCTAGATTCTTGTCTATCCTTTCAGAAACCCCAGTGACCTTCAGGAGAACCCACAGAGCACTCATGTTATCCCAGTGAAAGCGAGAACTCCCACAGGGCTGCCTGTGGTATGATAGTTGTGAAGTGGGAATGCCTGGAAAGCTGAATTTCATAGCTTGATTGAGAGATCAGGTGGAACAGAAAAGTGTTCAAAGAGCAATTAAATCTCAGAAAAATAATGGATGTGGATGTGAAGGTTGTTGGATATTTTTCTTTTTGTTTTGTTTGCCTTCTGGGTCTGCCTCAGCTCAGGCCTTAGTAATAGAGGCATCCTCTTAGTAGCTCTCAAGAGACCAGATATGATGTGTCCCAGTATAGTCTGTGCCATGGCAGGAAGATTCACAACGGTCTGCTTTGAAAATTCAACAGGAATGTTATTTATGGTTGTGTATTTCCTATACCTAGCCATCTCTGTCTTCTCGGAATGATAAATTGAGGTGATTTCCAACAAGAGTACAGTGGGAGTTAAGGAGTTAATTTAAAGCCAAGTGACAAGAATGGAGCAGGGACTCGGTAGCTCATGGCTAAAAGGCTGATTAAGTTAAACTAGCAAGCTCTATAGAAGTACTTCTTTACTAGTAGGAATATAGAAGTACTTCTTTAGCAGTTAAAAGTGAGTCTCTTCTGCAGGAGGATGAAACACCTTTTAACTGAAAAGCAAGCCTGTTATGTAGCTTGAGTTCAAAATGTCTTTATTTATGTTGTAACGACCTGTGTTCCTTTTGGTTACAGCCTGAAAGCTCTTGAGCATCAAGTTGTAGGGAAAAACTCTCTCACTGACAGAATTTTGCTTCTTTGGGGCTGCTTTAAGCAACTTTGACAAACTGTTGTGCTTTTAGTGTTATTTTGCTTTGCTGCAGCTTCACCCAGCTCTTCTTTTACCACCTCTTTTGGGGGGGAGGGTTAGACACTTGCTTCACCTTCAATCTCTGAGTTGTAGAATTTCACTACTGAAAAACAGTTTTCTCCTGTCCTTTTTATGTCACTCACTTGTGGGTTTGCTATGCACTTCAGGCAAATTTGAAAAGCATAAGACACAGAGGTCCAGAATCAAAAATGGATTCCCATACCTCATCTGAGGTATTCCACCTGAGACGCAGTTTAGAAGTCTAGAACCAAAAGCAATTTGCATATGAATGATGCTTAAGTGCCTTTTAATCCATAGGCACCTAGTTTTCTTGCTTGCACAATTGCTTTAGTATGTGTTCATGTTGTAATGCAATGCTGTCCAGAACTGCAAGTCTTTATGAAATAATGGTACAAAATCTTGTGGATATATGGGTCTAGAAGCAATCTGCCTGCATTAGTGTGGTCCTGGAACAAGCTAATGCAGAACCATTTGTTCAGAGCTACTAGTTTAGCTGTCATGTTTTCATTGAATAGAATGAGATTAGGAGTGTCAAGCAAGGGTGTGTATGCAAGTGAAAGATGTCTGGTAGCGACAAATTGCTTCTTAATGCCACCTCTTCTTTCTCCACTTTCACTCAAATGAGCTGGTGGCCTGGATTAATATACCCCGTATATTTGACTGGGCTTCTTGTGCTGTGCAGAGTGTATGTCAGCACAATTCCTTCTACAAGAGATCACTTCTGTTTGGCCAGGCAGGTGTCACCTGGCACCCTCCTCTGAGACAAGGTTGTTCTCCTGATTGCTGGCATAATTGCAAAGTAAGAATGGACCTTCACATAATCTCCAAGCTGCAATCAAATACCAGAGGTCAAAGATGCTCAGTTGTAGGCATCTGTCTTACTATTGTAGCTAGATACAGTTATTTGTCTACTAACCATTGCTTGACTTCAACAACAGACATTGCACAAGTTTTCCGGGGGATTTAATGGCAGAGAGAGATCGAAACAGTAATGTTGAGTTATAGTTAATCATTGAAACAGCAGACAAAAATCTGGCTTTCTTGATCTTTTGATGAACAAGGAACAGGAAATGGAAGAGCAGAAAAGCTCTTCTTGAGCTTGAGAGGAAACCTTGCAGTTTTCAAGTCAGGCTTATTTTATTAAACAAGATTGTAGATGAGTTAAACACAAACTTTTTGAAGGAATATGAGTCAAGCTCTTCTGTAGCATTGTCATTATCAACTTTCAAAAGCTGATAGAGAGAAATTTCCAGCACCATAATATAAATTTCCTTGAAGTATTTTGTGATAGTCACTGAAAACATAGATGTTTATCAGTGTTGTATGAGTGTTGAGAATATTACAAATAAACCTTAGAGTTGTGTGTTGTCTTTAGCAAGTTATGGAGATTTTTCAGCCTGAATTCTAAGGCTTCTCAAGGTATAGGTATCTGTAAAAAGAAAGAACTGAGGAAAAATAAATCCATAGCAATAGGCTTGGTTGGTTTTGTTTTTTTCTATGGAGCATCTAAAATTGTCTTGATTGTCGATGGTTTTGATGGCTGAACAAGTGTAGGAGCAGTTGGAACTATTCGGCTGATGCTATTTAAATGTTCTCCTAAAGCATCCAAGTCCTGTTTCCAAAGAAGGAGTGAGCTGGGGAGAAAGATGAACAAAAAAAGGTAGGAACAGAAGACATTTAGAGCTTGGTTAAAATAGAAGTGAACTGAAGCTGTATCTAAAAATTTTTATTCCAGAGGGCTGGAGAAGAGGATAGGAATGCAGAGTGTCTTTTGGATAGGTGCAGCTGGATTTAGGATTGAGTGAAGTAATAGGCTTGATGCATTAAAAGATGTAATGCAGTTTGCCCACCTTATCAAGAGTAAGCATGGATGATTCTGCTGTAAAGTGAAAAGGGGAGACTGTTAAGTATTAATGAAGCTGGTTTTGTTCTGTGTTCATCAGTTACAACAACCTCTACATGCAAAGAGCGCACTGGTCTTTTTTCCTCGTTTAGATATTGGGTTGTTTTCATGTTTCACTGAGGTAAGCTGTCTGGACTTTTGGGTGCTATTCAGCCTGCAGAGATTTTTGCACATGTACTCTATTATAGCTGGTATTAATTTTCAGGAGAAAAATTTATAGGCTTTGGGGGATGCTTGTAAACCTGTACCACATCTGCAGGTGTAGCCATTATATCTATTATCTCAATTCTGTTTTCAAGTTTCTCTGGGGATGAGTGATCCACGAACTGCAATAACATATAATGTTGTATTGAAAGTAATGGTTTCTATATTGTGGTGATTCTCATTTTCTAGTCCCCAAGCTCTGATTCCTCTGCAAGCAAAATCTTTCACAGGTACAAGCATGAGTTCATTGACAAACTTAAGAATGTGCTTAATTTTAAACATGTGAATAGTTCCCTAGATATGTCATAAGCACGGTACCAATAATGGAACTTCACATTTCACACGGTATTTTGCAGATACAGACAAAGGATACAGGTGTACTGGAAGTCAGAGGGTTTTTCTGAAGCATCATTCCTGGTTCATGGTGTTACTAAAACCAGCAGTGTAACAATGAAAGCGTGTACACAATGGGAACAGGATTAGCCTTAAAGTTTATGGCATTTATAAGGCAATGAGAGTCACAGGGGCATTTTAAAGGACTGTCTCACTCTCTTGTACATGACTATACTTCATTGCTTGATTATCATAGGTATATGTAAAGATAGCTAATGAAGTAGCTGGAAAAACAGTTGTGGCAACAAAAAAGACAGTCACTGAAATATCTGCATTTATATACTAACTGCACCCACTGGTATGATTTGTAGATGCTGTAGAATTAAGTCATTTACAAGCCATAATTGTTAAATTAGAGGTGGACCTGAATTTTTTTGACTGAAATACAACATTGAAAGGACATTGGCAAAAACAAATGTGTGCTTAAAAATATGAAGATATGGTATGTTTCCTAACTGTAGATTATTTGAATGAAAGAAGTCCTAAAATACCTACAAAATTGTTTACCATTTTTATTGTTATCATTATAATAATAAAAATATAACCATCAGTTATCCTAACCTTGTCAAACTAAATAACTCCTTCTTGTGATGCTGTTTCTGCTGCTGGGAGAAATTTTCAGATGACTGGCCAGATCTTTTTTTGGTAGCCAATTTGTGTTCAGTAGAACCCCACCGACACAATTCTGAAGTTCTGTTTCCCCTTCTGTTTGTACACTGAGCTCCTGGTTGCTAGCAATGTCTATTTTTTGTAGCTCTTAGCTCACATAAGACAAAAATATTCATCTGTTAGCAGTCTTACAGAGAACTGTGTTTTTAACCGAAGTAATATAAGCACACAGGCATGAAAAGTTCCTTTGCTGTGTTTTTATCTACCATTATGAGCAGGGAATTAGTACAACACATTTCTAAGTGAAGCTAAAATTGTTTCTAGCTCGTGTCACAAATATGTTTTCTATCTGATTGAATATAACCAACAAACACATTCCTTTGAATCCTGCATAGCTCAGACCTTTGAACTTCACACCAAATAGGATATGATCATAAAAATTCATAGCATAATTTTCACTCCTACATTTCACAGCTGAGATTTGCAGAGATGATGGCAATTTCTTCTGGGAGAGGACACCTAATATATGCCTAAAAGGCTATGGGATCATAAATGGAGGCAATAATATAAATACATGAAAACTAGCAATATATAAATATTCCTGTTGAAAACTCTTCTGAACATGAGAAGTTTTCTTTAATTCCTTCAGGCTTGGTCAGCCTAGTCAGTTTATTTGTAGTCAGACACTGGGAATAGATCACTCTACCAGGACATCTGCTGAATAAACTGAGCCATCTGCTTAAAAGCCGATGACACAATATAGAACACAAAGTTTATAATCTACAATTTCAGCACAACTAGTTTCTCATTTATATATATTAAAAAAAATAATTAGAGCAAGTGTGTTGTTGCAAAGCCAAGTTTCCACCCTTCTGAACTCTCAGCCGTCCAGATGGAAAAGGAAACAGAGTAGATGTTGCCCCTAACATCTAGGCCTGTGAGTCTAAGATCTAAGCAGATGATGGAGAAGAAACAGGGCTGGGAAGAATGATTATCTACCCTCTCTGGCACATGGTCCTGTAACCAGCCTAAGCTGTGCTGGGTGGAATTTTGAGGAAAAAGAACTAGAGCTCACATGCAATATTACAATTAACTAGGCGTTAGTCTTTCCATTTTCTTCAGCAAGCAGTCATGAAGGAGGAATAAATGAATACACAACTGTTAAGTCCACTATCAGGAAATAGATCTTATGTTAAACGGACTTTACCCGATTAAAGTAACTTCACATTCAAAGGGAATTTATAATATATCAGACAAAGATGTATTTCAAGTTCCTTATAAAAACCACTGTAGCCTCGGCCAGATGATGTTCAACAGTAAAGTGAAGGATGGGTTATTATGTGTTTTGCCCTTTTAAGACTTCTTTTTCTTCTGTTTGAAGCTGTGATCTGTCTGGGCTCTTGAGGGAAAAATGCACTTAGTCTCAAACTGATTTAGTAGGTGGCCTCAATTTTAATGGGATGCCAAAACTGTTCCAGTTGAAAAGTGGAATCTACTTTTATGCTTACAGAAATGGGCTAAG
Organism: Chloroceryle aenea; assembly: GCA_013399075.1. NCBI lineage: Eukaryota > Metazoa > Chordata > Aves > Coraciiformes > Cerylidae > Chloroceryle > Chloroceryle aenea. The sequence continues at coordinate 22,655 of VWZY01002329.1, forward strand.
GTTGCAGAACTCTAGAGGGTTTCCCTGAGAACAATTCATCCAAATATTGCCCTAATTCAGATGATATATTTTAAGCATTGTGGGTAGACTGTTGAGTAACACCTGACCTTATTAGCTTTAATGGCAACCAGTGTTATTCATCCCTGTCATAAAAAGCCCTTTTCCTCTTCCACCTTCACCCCATTACCACACTATCGTTGTGAAAATACTAATTGACTTGCATTCTGTGCTGTTCCTCAAGTGCACTTGTCCAAGGGGAATTGTGTGTGTCTGCATGGGTGGTATGCTATAAATTTTGGGTCTGTATTTCTATTTTTTACACCTGTAGTGCACGCTACATGGATCGCAGGCCTGTTCTGTAGTAAAACACAGAAATGTCTCCCCTGACAATGATATTTAGGATAGGTGGTGCCAAAGTGCAGATTACTCTTCCAGACCCTTTCCAGCATGTGCTGGCCTTGCCTTCAGGGAGAGCATTGTTGGAAATAGTAGGTCTCTAGATAGCTGGGGGATTCTTCGTGTTTGGGGAACTCCTCTGCAACTGTAGGACATGTGACCCAACAGATTCTTGATACTTTCACATCTTTGATGGTTAGCCTCAGTTAATTCAGTGGGCAACATCAGTTCTGTTAGATACAGGCTAGTGTCTCAGCCTTCATGCATGACACTTTGTTAGGGCAGTGTGGATAACAGGGAAATTTTAACCTGGTTTTTTGTTCATATTTTTGTATCACCTGTAACATTATTTCAGAACTATTTCTACAGTTTCAGTCCACTTTATTCCTTAATATATCTCAGTACTTTTGATCAGCAGGGTGAATGAGAAGTCATTCCAAAGAATATAGGATGACTTAGAAGAGAGAGATTTTGATGGGCACAAAATGTAAGCTGTGTGATAAGATCACATGCTCTTCTGTTATTAATGTAGTTGTTCTTGCATTATTACTTTTCTAATTAAGTTTTTTTTTCTTCAAAACAAATTACATAGTATCCTTTTCAAACCTTCCCATGTAAGAGGTCTGGTTTTTATAATTTTATATAAACTATCTTATGTATCTGCAAATTTTCTCTTTTGTGTATGCAATCACTTGAAATAACAGATACCTTTCTACTCAAATTGCAAAATCAGTTCACTGTTTAAACATTTACTCATCTTAAAGGTGTAAATAATTCTAGTGAGTGCAAGCACGCCCTGAGAAAATGCCAAAAGTACTTTTGTCATTTCAACAGAAATTATGTTTTAAAATTAGGTTGCAGACATTGTTTTCCTCCCTTCAAAAAATGTGTCATTATTCCTCTTAGATACAGAGGGAACATATCTTTCTGGAGAGCTTTATTTTCTTTTCTCTCCACTTGCAAACTACTTTGCATGCCTAGGATCATTTTTTGTAACCTTGTACAAACCAGATGTTCCTGACTTCAGAAGTCCAAAATTCCATGAGGGATCCTTGGCTTTTAAATAAGTGCCAGTGTGGGTGAAGTTAAAGTATGTCTAATATGGAGCTCAATCCTCAAATGCTAGCCAAGCAGCTGGTACTTAGGCTGACACTGATCAAAAGACACAACTCCTGATTTTGTGAAGTCTGCCAAAATGAAAATACTTCTTTCAATCTGGCTCTGCCATTAAGGCAGTTCTCCACATATTTTAGTGCTAGGGTTAAGCCAGATCTCTTTCATGTTACATTCAAACATGTCTTAGCCAGAAAAAACAGGCTCTCTAAAGCCATCAGAATAATGGGGTGATTTTGAAATCTCCCCTGGGTTTAATAAAAGGTGGTAGTTTTGGTGAAATTTCTCTGATAGTCCTTTCTGTTAATGCTTATCTAGATAATGCATCTTCCAAATGTTCTGACCAGAGTGTTTGTGATATTAAGAAGACCATTTCATATAGCTCCACAGATGTTTTTTTCTGCACCTTTTTTATTATGAGCTGGAGTTAGAATTTCACAGCTATGAGGAAGGGTATTTTGTAGGCTCTGTACATCTAGCTATAGTCATACTGAATTCTCCAGAGGAATGGGGGGAGGACAGACTTTAAAAGACAAGCTTCTTGAAATGAACGTAACAGTTACTGCTGAATGCCAGCTGAGTTGTCATGGTGCAACTGCTTCTTCTCCTCTTTAATATGGTGGCTCATGAACAACATGGGTTTTCAATGCCTGATAGTTGATGTAATATAGAACAAGTTATCATCAAAAGAAATGGTATAACAAAGTGCTCCAGATGTAGATTAAATGTGTATTTTCCACTGATTTGCATCTTTGGGAAGTGGAGAGAGAAAATATTATCCATTGGTGTAACTAAGCAAAGCTTCACTGGTTTTTGGTGGCAGTGTAAAGATTGCAGTCATTTTAGGGCCTGGCCTTCTAGTAAAAGGCTAACTGTTAAAGCAGACTTGCTTCAGATTCACTGCAGGCTGGAACTTGGCTCATTTCTCCCGATTACTGTTTAATCAGGGAACAGACAGGAGGAACATCATTATTATTGTCATTATTAAAGGTAGCCTGAATTTAAGCTGAACTGTGAAGCTGATTGGCAGAATTAAAAGAGAAAAAAAGCAAAGTAGGTAAACTTTTTGATAAGCATATATATTTTTCTAGTGTAAGATTCAGTTGACTTTGTCAGTGGGCAGTTCCACAGGCTCGCTCTTATTACTTCAGTTTATTTATTTAAACTGTAGTGAAACACTCCTTTCAATATATGTGACCATTCCTTAAAAAAAAAAGAAAACCAATAAAACACGCTCCCCCCCAAACCCAACAAAACTAAAAACCACAACAAAACAAATAACAAGAAACAAAGCATTTTCAAATGTGGCTTTCCCTCCCAAGAAAAGCAGTTAAAAATATGTGACCCATGAAGGAGACACCTGACTTAATAGACAAATTGTTAGTTGGGGTGTATTTTTTCAGGAAGCCCTGTGAGTAGGGTTGCAGCTAAGTTCTGTACACTGCTGATTGCAGGGTGATGCAGTAGGGCCTGACTGTCTGGAGACTAGGGAGCCAACAGCCTTAAGTATTCCTGGCTTAATCCACATTATGCAGCCCAACACTCTACAGCTGGGTATGGCTACCTGGCCACCTAGCCAGTTCATGTATCTGACATACAAACACAGCGTTCTTGGTATTTTTTTGTTCTTGGCCTGCCTGGAATTTTCTGGCTTGCAAGTAACTCTTTGAGCTGGGTACCAGGTATGTGGTGTTCAAACTGAGCTTGGTCCTTCTTGCTTACAGCTCCTGTTTTCATTCCTCTGACAAAACCTGCTATTTCTAGGGAAATGTAGGGCCATGACAATGTTTTCATAAGCTCCCAGTTCTCACTTGTTTAACAGTTGAGTAAGCATAAGCCAAGAACCAGAATCAGTTGATCCATTGGATGTATCATATGACTGTATTGGCTCAGTTAGGGGTTTGGAAACACTTTCAGGGTATCCAGTGCATTTCAGTAAAGACTGTGTCAAACAGGCCTACCTTCTCTCTCGTTTGCAAGTAATTTTACATGCTGTTACTCTTACCCTTTTTAGAGTACAAAATGAGTGTATGCATCTGTCTCAAGAGCAAAGGAGCACGTACTAGAAAAGCATTGGAAAAGTAGATTGTGTGTCTGTAGTCATGTGTATGAGTGTAAGCTCCATGTCAACAGGAATTACAGTAGGGGTTCCAGCAAGTAATGATGCTTCATCCAAAATTTCTTCTTTCAAGATTTATTACTTATATTTGTCTTTTGACGATGCCTTCTGTGGCCGGTTAGCTCTAGGATTCACTAACAAATGTATGTTGTGCCAACCCCCTATACCTACTAAGTGAAAATTCTTCTTACTGTAGATTTGCTTTGTGTTTGCCACAGCTTTAGAGACATAGTGTTCAGAAACATGGTTAAGGCCTTGACGCAGTCGACGATTCTTAGAAAAGGAGTAGAAACAGTTCTGTTGGTGGACCTAGATCCAGGTATAGCCTTTTGTAACAGAGCTGGATACAGCTTTGGAAATACTAGGCATTAACTGAAGAGCTCTCCAATTTCCATCTGTTTCAACTTGCCAGCAGGTCACAAGTTCATTTCCAAGCTGCTTGCTCTCTCAGCATCCACAAAGGACATTGCAGCAGTCATCCCTGTAATTCTGTTCAGTGTCCTTTTGATTCATTCTCTACACTGGATTGCTACCATGTACACTGATGTACTCAGGGGCTATCTATCAAACTGGCTTCCCTCTGTGCTACCTGAGGGGGAAGATGTAGAAGAGAAATAAGAACTATGCATTTGGTCATCTCAGGATAGCTTTATGGAGAAAGTTGGAATTATTTGTGGATGTATGTAGAGAAAATCTTGAATGTCCTCTGCAGTTTGTTGTTAAGCAAAGGGAATTCTCTCACCATATGGTTATCTTTTCTGCAGTGTATAGACATTGAACACATTCCCATTTTAAGCTCATTTCGTGCTTTGTGGCATCTTACCACAAACTGAAATTCTCCAATGAAATATGAGACTGTTTAGTGTGTGATTGTTCAATTTGCTCCTGCAAATGTCCACAGCAAAAAAAAAATGTCCTCCATAGTGAATATTTGAATAGTGGTGATTTCACTCCAGAAAAAACCACAAGACATGGAACTGTCAATCTGAAATTACTTTTAAGTGTTACCTTTGTCATAGAGAAAAACTGGGAGAAGACCAGCACCCCTATTAATTAGACTGTGTATTAAATATGAACATAGGTTTTGTGACAGAAGTGTTGCTGTTTCACTGTGTTCTCTTAAATGGCCCTTCCAAAGAGCTGGCTTACGACTGTGTCTGTTCCCCCATGCCCTGTTGTCAAAATGATAACACGAGATACAGCTGAATGACCTGATTTCTTAGGACAAGCTGACCTGTTTCATTGTTCAGGCTTTACCATAAGCTTCGAGTGGCAGTCCTCTGGGGATCTTTTTGGAAATACATAGAAACCATATTCTATAGATGCAGTCAATGAAATATTACCGAATTCCAGAGGTATTAAATTAGTCCTAAAAAATAAAAGGATTCTGAGCCTTGTTGTCGTCTTTGCTGTATTCAGCATTGGGGGCAATCTTAACAGTTATGAAAAACAAACTGGGACAGATCTTCTGCTATTCTAGGTGCCTACTGGCTTATCATGTTGGCACTGTGATACTTAGAACTAAAAAATAAGAAAAACCAAACCAGAACACCTTAGTGTGACATGACCTGGAAGCTTGAAGTGAAGATAAGTTCATCTGAACATGTTTGTGACTCAACAAAGAGAAAGGAAATTAATTCAGTAGATTTTGTTCACTTGATGGGAGACTAGGCAATAAATTTCCAAAAGATTAATTTTATACAGGGAAATTCTGGATTTTGTCCTTGATCCTAGGGCACCAGAGAAATCATCATGGAAGTTTAAATGTGTTTAAGGTATGGAATACCTTCAATATTTCCATAATTTCTTCCATCTTTGAATAGTCTAGGTTCTGCTGGATGTATATTCCTTATCCTGTCATCCTTAGTATGCTGTCTGGAGTTCTTACAGATGAACATACATGAAAATACTTCCATCATATCATGAAACACCTTTCTAAGCAGTGTGAGCCCTCTTTTCTGTAACAGTAAATACTGTATTACCTGTTAGCTACCTGGGATATCCACACAGATACACAACCAGAAAAAAATCAGTTTTAAATTATATAATAGGATAATTAGTTTCAAAATCTTGGCCAAAACTGAAGAATCTATAAAGTGCATATAGAAAACATTCAGGAGCTCTTGAAAATACAAACAGTTTGAATGTGAGTAGCTGAAAATGTTTTGCTAAAGCTGATTTTACACTAAAATGTGACTCTTTCTACAAAATGAACAGGCTTTAAGATCCAAATACTAGTATAAANTCTGACCTGAATTGACCTATCTCCAGTTTTAACCCATTCCCTCCAGTCCTGTCACTGCCAGACAGACTAAAAAGTCCCTCCCCAGCTTTCTTGTAGCCCCCTGAAGATACTGGAAGGCCACAAGAAGGTCTGCCTGGAGCCTTCTCTTCCCCAGACTGAAGAACCCCAACTCTCTCAGTCTGTCCTCATAGGAGAGGTGCTCCAGTCATCCTTGTGGCCCTTCTCAGTGCCACTGTCCATGTTGCTGTGTTTGTGTGGATTCACTCCCTTAGCAGAGTGAATGCTTTAACCTGTAGAACAGCACAACCTGAAACGAATGCAGGAATGGTTTTCATGGTCTCTAGATAGATATTTTGGAAAATTACATGATATTGTTCCACGGAAACCAGGGGGAAACACCAGAATGATGTTGCTCATGGATGTCTTGATCTACTGCCAAAGTGTTTTAGTATTGTTATGTCAGTTCTAAGTATGGACTTCTGCTGGTCCTGTTGAGGTCAATACATGCTAGGAGGTTCCAGGTGTGAGAGAGTTTGATGTTTTAACCATGGTGAGGTCACAACATCACTCTAAGCTGAAAAGTAACCCTGTGGACTTGTTCAACTTTCTAGTAAGCTTCCTTGAGTCAAAATCTGAACTGTCCTGTGCTCCTTAGCTGTCCTTGTCATTGCGCTGTCTACCTGCTGGCACTGTAGTAATTGATTGTAACATGTCAGCAAATTAGAAGTCTGCAGATCATGTTCTCTCACATCCAGACAATGATCCAGTGTCATGCAATACTACATGGCTCCTTCAAAAGATTAATTCCTCTCTTACATGTTATGGGGTTTACGTGTTTTCCAGTGGGCTGAACAGTGCAAGAACTTGCACTGCGTGTAAATTCGTAACTTGCAAAGTTGCATCCAACCATTATTAAGTGGCTTGCTTTTTNTGAAGTGAAGATAAGTTCATCTGAACATGTTTGTGACTCAACAAAGAGAAAGGAAATTAATTCAGTAGATTTTGTTCACTTGATGGGAGACTAGGCAATAAATTTCCAAAAGATTAATTTTATACAGGGAAATTCTGGATTTTGTCCTTGATCCTAGGGCACCAGAGAAATCATCATGGAAGTTTAAATGTGTTTAAGGTATGGAATACCTTCAATATTTCCATAATTTCTTCCATCTTTGAATAGTCTAGGTTCTGCTGGATGTATATTCCTTATCCTGTCATCCTTAGTATGCTGTCTGGAGTTCTTACAGATGAACATACATGAAAATACTTCCATCATATCATGAAACACCTTTCTAAGCAGTGTGAGCCCTCTTTTCTGTAACAGTAAATACTGTATTACCTGTTAGCTACCTGGGATATCCACACAGATACACAACCAGAAAAAAATCAGTTTTAAATTATATAATAGGATAATTAGTTTCAAAATCTTGGCCAAAACTGAAGAATCTATAAAGTGCATATAGAAAACATTCAGGAGCTCTTGAAAATACAAACAGTTTGAATGTGAGTAGCTGAAAATGTTTTGCTAAAGCTGATTTTACACTAAAATGTGACTCTTTCTACAAAATGAACAGGCTTTAAGATCCAAATACTAGTATAAAACCTTGATTAATTTATTATGTTTTCTAGAAAGAATACACTGATTATAATATTCAGTAAGGGCGTTGCTTGACAGGGATATGGGAAGCATAAGTAACACTTTAAAACAGCAAATGATATTTTGGCTTTATGTGCTTTTTCTCTTCAGATTCTTGTTAAATCTGTTGCCTTGCAGAACTCAGCTTACTCCTTCTGAAAGACTTCTCTGATTTTGTCATTTCAGCTTTTTGTCTTTATTAGATTTTGCTGTCAAAGAGCAATGAAAATGGAGACAATACTGTACTGTATAAACAAATTAAATAATTGCTCTAAGCCATAAACACACATAAAAATAGTTTGTTTCACTATAGATTCACAGTAAGCTGCCAAGCTGAATGTCAAGCAAATTCCTTTGAGTCAATTACCTTTATTAATGTTTGAATCTTTGCTAACGTTGGTATTCTTAGTCTGTTTTGTGCACTTGGAAATATGGGACGCAAAACTACAATCACACATACAGCTAGGTTAACTCATTTGGAAGGAGAAAATTCCTTCAACTTTTTGGTCTTGAAGACTGCAGTATCACCTCCCGTCCAAAGCACCGGAATACAAAATAGCAGAACTAAGCACATTGTTTAAATAGCTTGGATGGCGTAACTATATCATTCCTGGAGTCTGCTGTGTCAGAGTCTGTGTCCTGGATGAGGGCCCAGGTGCTAACTCAGGCCTTTCTGAAGACTGTTACGTAGAGAGTACACTGGCAGTTAATACTGCCTCCTGGTTCAATAATGTTTTTATTGTACCTACAGAATCAGAGAATTGTCAGGGTTGGAAGGGACCTTAAAGATCATCCAGCTCCAACCCCCCTGCCATGAGCAGGGACACCTCCCCCTAGAGCAGGTTGCTCAGAGCCCCATCCAGCCTGGNGTTATGTCAGTTCTAAGTATGGACTTCTGCTGGTCCTGTTGAGGTCAATACATGCTAGGAGGTTCCAGGTGTGAGAGAGTTTGATGTTTTAACCATGGTGAGGTCACAACTGAAAAGTAACCCTGTGGACTTTTTCAGCTTTCTAGTAAGCTTCCTTGAGTCAAAATCTGAACTGTCCTGTGCTCCTTAGCTGTCCTTGTCATTGCGCTGTCTACCTGCTGGCACTGTAGTAATTGATTGTAACATGTCAGCAAATTAGAAGTCTGCAGATCATGTTCTCTCACATCCAGACAATGATCCAGTGTCATGCAATACTACATGGCTCCTTCAAAAGATTAATTCCTCTCTTACATGTTATGGGGTTTACGTGTTTTCCAGTGGGCTGAACAGTGCAAGAACTTGCACTGCGTGTAAATTCGTAACTTGCAAAGTTGCATCCAACCATTATTAAGTGGCTTGCTTTTTGTTTGTTTGATTGTTTTTCAATGCAAATTTAAGACTGGATGGGAAATGTGGGGAACAGGTAACTTTCAGGGAATTTTTCTTACTGTCAGGTCAGCAGACCCTAAATCATTCCTGGCCTGGGTGAAGCTATAAAAGTAAAAAACAACTGATGGCACCCACTTCACAGCTTCCAGCATAACACCTGCCTCCAGCCTGCACTATTTCCATTCCTCTAAGGCAACTTTAAATATTGATATAATAATGATTTGTATCCTCCACAGGAAAACAAGAAATGAGTTCAGGGGGGATTGCCAAAGTCTGGGAATGGAGAGGAGTGCAGAATGTGAAGAAGTAGGAGGGAGACGGAGGGTGGAGGGACACAAGATTTCAGTGCAGCTCCTGAGCTTTCACTGGATTCAGCCTGCAGAAGCAACTCATGTGCTTAGATCTGAAAGCTCTGCCATGTCAGGCATGGCTGAAAGTGGGTGGATTTATATGAAAAACAGAAGTAATTTTTCTGATAGAGCAGGTTGCTCTCGCCTTTCTCAGACAGTTCTAAGCTGCTTGTGCAGCCTGTTGGTTCTAATATATATTCTGAAGAAGAGTTAAAGTACAGTTTCTGACCCAATAAGGTTTCCACAGCAATTTTTGCAAAATTGAGAAGCTAGACCCAATGGAAAAGCTCTACTAAATGTGAATGAAATTAAAATGATAGGAAAACAGTGCGACTGTTACATGATGTGTTTATAAATATCAGGTTTTACTGCCTCTCAGAACTAAGGTGTGGAATTCATAGTATGTAGAGCCTTTCGTTGTCCCACAGAGCACACACTCAAACTCAGTCTTCAATCTGCTCTATAGCTAGTCCCTAGATTTTTAATTTTCTATTTGTTTTTACTACCTGTTTACATCTCTGTTGGGAGTTTTCCTTCTTTCAGAGGAAGTCTGGATCCACCTGTGCATTCCCAAAGTCTTAACAGAGTTGGGTTTGGTTTTTTTTAATGCTACCATAGTACTTAACTGAGCAAGTGTCTGAGTTCCCTGGCTAGGAGTTATGTCAATCACCTTGAAATGTGCATTGCAAATTAGTAAATACATGCAGATTCATTCACTGTCAGGTGATGCTTCTTATCAGATGAACTTGTGCACCTCCCCAACTGGAGTGATTCATGATATTTGCATCTCTTATATTTTATTCCTTGATTTTGTTATTAGTGCCTCTCATGGTTCTGTGATGTGTAAGGTATCAGTCCCTTGATACGAGTTCTGTATTGTGGTAGGCAGTGAAGGAAATTCCATGCATTTCAAAATGATAATGATGTAAGCACCCAACTGATTAGTTCTGTTGTCTTAAAACAGTACTTGACCACAAAGGATGACTCCAGACCCACTGGCCATGTGGGCATACACACTCAGCTCTCAAATTGCCAAGCAGAAAGTGCTTATCTGGACTGAAAGTCAGAAGTGCTTCATCCATTTAGACTCCTACAGAAAAACTTCAGGCACACACCAAATTTTAATGAAGTTTTATGGTATTTTTAATGAGATCACAATGACATAAATAATGACATGACTATGTAATGCTATTTTCAAAATTAATTTAGTATAGATCAGTTTTGTTTCTTCTATATGCTTTAACTTGCTTCTGAGCACCATATTTTTATCTTTCCCTTTATCATTTACCTAGACAAATATTTAATATAAGCTGTACATTTGTAATCTGGTTTATCATACTTCTAATATATACTAAAACTGTAATGGAACTGAGATCCAGTTTGAGCTGCCTGCTCTCCAGTGTACTAATTAGGTATTACATCCTTTGAGTAGATATGAGTGTACAGGTCACTCAATATTAATCCTCTGCATTTTGAAGGCAACTTGTAACATTTTAAAGCAACCCACTAATGTTGAAGTATAAAATTACTCTTTTCTTTATACCTGCTTGACATATCATGCTTGACATATCAGCGTATCACGTGATTTCATTGTCCCTTACATAATTATGCATGAACTTACTAATTAGTGAATTGCTGTACGAGATGACGTTATGTTTTTAACTGTCACGTCCCCTGTCCCTTTTTGTATGCTGAGGTGGGAGGGAGAACAAAGGTACCAGGATGGCAGTGTGACACCATTAACCAAGCTGGTAAATTATTGTATCTGTTGGATGATCAGTTTCACACACTCAAACCATCAATACATGACGTGCTGTGTCAAAGAGCCTCGAGCATTTTAAGATGTTTGATGGGTGTTCTTGGAGTTTTTGTGTCGTAATTACTATAGGTTTACAAGTACTGGATGCATCTGAATATATTAGTTCTTTGTATAGAAATGTTTCTTAATATCTGGGGTAGCCATCAGAAAATCTATACCAATAATGTAGGTTTAAATTGCATCAAACTACCATAGTATTGTAAGGCGGTTTATATTTAGTAAGTCTTATATATTTAGTATTGTGAAAGTATTTACATAACTCAGTTTTGAACTTTCCCTCTTTGCTGATGTCATGCTTCCCACTACATCCTCATTCCCTTCTTAGCCCTTGGTTGTTTTTCCTCTAGGCCCACATACTCCTGCTGGGCTTTCTGTGTTCATTATACTCTCATTTTCATCTCTTGTTCTAGTCCATGGCCTTCTCACCCTCCACTACGAAAAGCATGGGACCCAGGCAGTTGGTCACGTGGAGGAGAAGACATCAGAAGCTGAGTGTTGTGGCAGCCCACGAGCTGCTGCCGGTCAGTCAGCACTGCCTGCCCCTGCTCGAGCTGAGGGATTAGGTACACGCTCAGTTCAGACTGCCCACTCACAGTGCAACTGGCCAATGCTCTCTGGCTGCAAGCCACATGTTGCAGCTGGTTTAGAATTCCAGCTTCATGATAATGTGTTCAGGAAGTTTAGATGTTCTGCTAGCAGGAAATGTTTGCAGAAGATGCATTTTCAGGTCAGAAGACTTGCTTGTGCCTCCTAAGACATCCATTGTCTACAACCTGTATGAAGCCAGTGAAAATTGTATTTGCATCACAAGAAATCGAGTTACAATTTTAACACGGGTCTTCTGGGATTCTACTTTTTTGCTTCCTTCTCCTTACCTTCCTACCGAAAGGATTTTCTGGTGATATTTTAGTAATTCCCCCACTGGTCCTTTCAAGGAAACACAAGAGTAAGGAGGAAATGGTAATTTACAGAATTAAGAGCCTTTTTCATCCCCAGAATGCTTTGCACAGAATCTTAGCTCTAAAGATAAGAGAACAATTTATTTTGGGTGGATAATGCTTCCACATAAGGAAGCAAGATAAATTTCTAAGAAATAAGCCATGTTCTTGACTCATTTCTAATATTTTCTTCATCCTTTTCTTCTTGATGAGCTGACTGCAGTGTGTTGTATACATTTGCAGACTACGTTCAATATGTCAAACACTTCATTATCAAATGGTTATTTTTAAGTAAAAACCAATGTATTTCTCATTGTTGTTCCAGAAGAAATAAACATGCCAAAATACTTAAGCACTGTTAGAATAACAGAATGGTCTGAACATGTTTTTAAATGCAAATAGATTTTGACTGCATGCAGTGAATGCTAAGGCCTGCACAGCACATTTCCTCCGTGCCACTTAGCTTTGAAGAAATATAACAGCTCTTCTGATAGAAGTGGCTAAAGGGCTGTACTGTCTCTGCAAGCAACATCACAATGATCTATACGTAGTTCAGAATACTAAATTGTAGCATTTGGCTTTAGAGCCCTTTTATGCATAGTTTGCGTGGTTGTTTTTATTTTCCTCCACACACCCCCCCTCCACTTTACAGTGATTGAAACACAAGAGATGAATACCCAGAATTTGCTTTTCAGAGGTTGATATTAACATGCTGTGCTTCTATCCCTGTCTTAACCTGTTCTACACCCATGCTATAAATATTTGGGGCTTGACAACAGACATGAGTCCATTTGTGTTTCCTTACAGAACCCTGTCCCCCTATTTGGATAGCCTTTGAAACTGTGAAGTTGAAACATTAAAAACAGTTTATCATCATTCTGCCACTTTGAATCTACTTCAGCAGCACACAAAACCACTGCAACATTACCTTTAGTGTGTCTCTGCAGTACTCACCCACTGGCTGAGAGATAAGAGGAGGTTTGGTGTCTTGTGGTTAGAGTCATGACTGCTGCTGTTATTTTAACCTGGAGTGTTTCACTATAGGCAGCTGCATAAGCACAACCACTGTGTGGCTGGCTTATTTCATGGGCGAGTATAGAAGAGCAAGTGTGAGGGGTAAATGGGGTGGCTGCTTTTCTGAGAAAACTTACTGTAGAATACAGCCTCAGCCCTCAGATGTCTGTGCTGGAACCAGTGCTGTTTAATATCTTCATCGGTGCCGTAGTGGAATCGAGTGTAGCCCCAGCAAGTGTGCAGATGACACCACGCTCAGTGGTACAGCTGACATGCCAGAGGGAGAGGATGCCCTTCAGAGGGACCTGGACAAGCTTGAGGCGTGGATCCATGTGAACATTGTGAGGTTCAATGCAAACCTCAGCTAGACTTCCATTTCTAGCCAAGGAGTCACAGTTGGGATGATACATATCCATCTTCTTATTTCTGTTATTGAAACACATTCATGTTAGGGATCTCCTGAGGTGAAAATCCTAGGCACGACCAATGATTCTTGAGTTGCATCAGGGTGAATGTGGCCTAACATGAAGTCAAGAGGCATCCAGGGGGATACAATGTGACGACTGCAGTATTATCGTAGTGTACACTGCCTCTAAGTGCTACTGATGGAGGTCATTATTTCATTTTTGAGTAGCAAAGTCCATTTAACTGAGACAGGAACCATTAGAATCTGACATGAGGTTAGCAGGTAAGCACCTAAGAAAGTGGTGAGCTCTTTGGAGCAAGGATTATGTTAACAAGTAATAAATATTAT
>VWZY01002330.1:0-13599 GCA_013399075.1 Chloroceryle aenea
CTGGATCCCCATCCTCCAGAGCTCCCACCTTTTCCTCCACCAGAGGTTGACCCTTTCCTTGTTTTCTGGCTGGCACTGCCAGAGCTCACTCCCCCTTTCACACATTTCCAACCTCCAGATCCTACACCAAAGACTCCAGTAGCACTCGCACTGTGGTCAATGACACCTGCAAGAAATGGAAATCATGTCCACCACCAAAAATGCCAAAAGTTTTTACCCCCCCCAAAAAAAAATTATAGGCACAGCTGTTATAAGTATTTCAAGGCCATCATGGCACCTACTCTCGTAGTCCTGTGTACATTCCTTTTTAAAGGGACAACAAGGATCTTCAGCAGTAGACATGGATATGAAATCCTTCCTCACTCCACACATGACCACTCAGTGCAGCCCTTCCTTTGAGAAGGCCAAGAGGACAGATTTCTCTCTCCTTTAGCATGCTTTCTATCTCCAAAACTGTTAGGATTCAGTTGTTTTTTTTCCTGTCAGTTCTTAGAAGACCTGTATAATGTGAGGTGTTTCCCACTTCCTATGAATCTGAGATAACTTAACCCAAAAGCTCTGAAGTCAGTAGCTTGGTGCTGACAAATTAATCCCCCTCCTTGAGTGTTCTCACACCCACTCACCAGAGACAATCATTTCCCTGGGAAACTAAGATAGGTACTGACACTGGCTGTCCTTGTGGTAGGTGTTAAGGACCACAGGTGCTCTCTAAAAAACAATGGAATGTCTTGAGATACTTACAGATGGTGGCTGGTGAGCCTTCCTGTATCCTGTGAAGGAAAAGTGACATTGAGGTATGCGTCCAATCAAAAGAAAAGTCTACCAGTAAGCCACTGAAAGAGGTCATTCCTTCCAGGCATAACTGATCCTGGAGATCCAGGTGATGGATCAAAGAACGGGACACCTGCTTTGTACAGGCACAACTATTCATCCAGGAGGAATAAATAGTTCTTACAGAATCAGAGCGACGGGGGCTGGAATGGGCCTCTGGAGATCATCTAGCCCAACCGCCTGCCCAGAGCAGGTTCACCTAGAGCAGGGTGCCCAGGTTCATGTCCTGGCAGGATTTAATGCCTCCAGAGGCAGAGTGCCATCACTTCTGCAGGCCACACCTTCCAGTGCTCTGCCACCCTTGAAGTAAATCAGTTTCTCCTCATATTTAGATGGAACTTCCTGTGTTCAAGTTTGTGCCAGGTACCTCTTGTCCCATCACTGGGCACAACTGAAAAAAAATGGTCCCATCCTCCTGGCATCCACCCTTTATTTATAAGCATTGATAAGATTCCCCCTCAATCTTCTCTTTTCCAAGCTAAAATGACCCAAGTTCCTCAGTCTTTCCTCGTAAGAGAGAAGTTCTGGTCCCCTCATCATCCTTGTAGCCCTTTGCTGCACCCTCTCCAGACATTCTCTGTACCTACCTGGTCTCCTCCTCCTCAAGGAGTGATCTATACATGGCAATTTCAATATCCAGGGCCAATTTCACATTCAGGAGCTCCTGATAATCATGAAGAAGGCGAGTGAGATCCTCTTGGGCCTGCTGCAGGGCATTTTCCAGCTCTTGGAGCTTTTGCTGGCCATCTCTGACGGCAGAGCTCCCACGCTGCTCAGCATCCTTAATGGTTTCTTGGAGGCCATCGTTCTGCAAAGGGCACAAACAGAATGTGTCCTTTTTCCCTCTCTGTCTGGGATTCTCAGACAGTCTGGGATTCTGTGTGGCTGGGATTCACTGGCAGTAAATTAACCCCCATGAAATCCTGGTGTAGACATCAAAATCTAAATCTGCTTCATTGTGAAGACAAAACATCACCTCTAGGTTTGCCTCCAAAAGACAGGACACCAAGTGAAGTCCCCAGATAAAAGTGACTAAAATAGTATTGCCGCATTGGAAAGAATCAGCTTTACCTTTTTCCTTGCAATTTCAATTTCTGGTTGTAGCCTCTGGATCTGCCTGATAAGCTCCTGGATTTCTTGATAACTGCCCTTCAGCTGCTCACGCTGATTTACCCACAGGTTCTGAAGGTCCTGGTACTGATGTGCAGAGAAGAAAACACAGTTTTGGTCCCTTTTCCACCGAGTAGGCAAACTCACCTCCCTGTCTTGTTGGTATCTACTCACCCTGCCCTGATACATGGCATCTACTTCAGCTTTGCTTCTCTCAGCAATTGTCTCATACTCCTGCCTGACTTCTTCAATGATGCCATCCATGTTCAGTTCTCGGTGGTTGTCCACGGACAGAATGACATTGGTGTTGCCAACGAGTGTCTGCAGCTGGGACAGCTCCTGCAAGGAAAACAGAATCTGGGATTTTGGCAGTCCGTGTGAGCAGTCCAAGTCATGTTATGAGGAAAGAAATGAGACCCTTTGGCCTGGTACCCACGGGAACTGCTCTACCAGCATCCCTCTGGTCCTGTTGTTCCACCACCAGTTTTAAATGTCCAGTGTTCAGCCTTTGTGACACACTAGACCCCTTTTTCACTCACAGAATTAAAAGGATTTTATAAGATAGATTTTACAAGTTCAAAGGCCAAGGATGATCCACTCTCCACACCACAAAATCCTATCCAGACAATATTTCTGGGAACCTCCAGAAGATACATCTCCTTCAAGACCCGAGGGTAAGTTTAAGCACACTCACAGCTTCATGTAAGCATCTGAGGAACTCAAGCTCCTGCTTCAGTATTTCCACACGAACATCAAACTCCGTTTTCCCCATGTAGGCACTGTCCAGCTCCTGTCAAAAAAAGCCACAGGTATATTTGTATTTCTTTGGTTCAGGTTCTCCACTGAAGTGCAATTCTTGCAAGACTTGCCACATTTCTTTAGAACCTTCATTCCTGGAGTCAAATAGCAGCTCATGAATCTCAGATTTCGTTTGAAAAATGACTGGAAAACTCTTAGAAGAAAAGAAAGGCTTGGAAATAAACCAAGTGGCTGTGACACTAAACGTGTTCCTGGAGAGAATCCAGATGTAGAAACATAGATTTCATTAATTCTTCTAGTAAAAAGTTGTCTACTTTTTCTATTCTCCTATCTAGCATCCTACAGACATTATCTAACCCCTAACAGTGATGCCTCATCTCAGCTGTGGTTGGGTGAATAAAGACCAGCACCTTTTACAGACTCATCTAAAGGACCAATTCAGTCTCTAGAGGAAATTATTTCTCTCCAGTCCCACAGTGAACAGCTCAGGTTTTCAAGGACTTCAGTTCAGCAAAGACCTTGCTTTTGAAAACCTCAACATTCAGTTATTGCTTCATTTCTGAGCCTTGGATTTAGCTCTGCATCTGGGATTACGTCACCTTTTTAAGCTCCACGAACTCCTCTTCTTTAGATGAGCGCTTGTTGATCTCATCCTCGAACCTGGTGTAGCAGAGAAAAGAAAGAGGAAGCTCATCAGGAGACCTTACTATTTCAGTCAGGTGGCTCAGAAACCAAAGGGGATCAGCCACAAAAGGAATGCATCAAGGTTTCATTTAACTGCAATTTCTGCCAAGCTATGGTTAAATTAGGCAACAAAATAGCACCAGTACAGATCAGTTCTAACATCCCTTGGATCCCAAACTGAATGTGCCATTGTTCAGAGCTGTGGACGTGTTGTCTTTTTGGTACAGCTAAGCCAGAAGTGATGACTATTCTCAGCTTGACCCCAGCTCTCAACTCTGTCCCTCCCCTGGACACTGCCCGGCTTGGTCACAGCTACCAGCAGGAGTAAGGACTCCTGGCTTACTCACTGCTTAGGGGAGGAAGGGAATGAAGGAGGAGGGGAGGAAAGAGGAGTGGGATAGTTCAACAGGCCTTTTGATTTCCCTCTTACTCTTCTGGGTTCTACCCTGACCCAAACTGCTTTAGTCTTCCAGCATTAAAGTCAGGTCCCATAATGAACCTACTGCAGAATGCTCTGATGGCTACAAAACTCTTAGCTCTGCTATCCCAGGGCATGACTTGTATTGCCTTGGAAAATTCCATTATGCTTTTTCCCAGACTTGTGGTTATTCACCTCTTTTACTAATCTTCCACGAGCTGAAGCATATTGTACGCTTCTGGATCCAGCTGCTCTTTCTGGTTCTGGAGCGTTTCCAGCTGCCTCTGCAGGTTGCTGATGTAAGATTGGAAGAAAGAGGTGATATTTCTGCTCTCCTCCGGTCGGGCACTTTGCTGCTGCAGAAGTTCCCATTTGGCCATCAGAGCCTGGTTCTGCCGCTCGAGACATTGAACCTGGAAGGCAAAGTGTAAAAGTGCCTGGGACACCGGAAGGTGCTGGGGGAAGCATCGACATCAATGTCGGTTCCTACAGCAAAACAAGTCCCAGGTAATATTTCCAAACCAGGAACATCTGTAGGCTTGGGCAGGTGGAACCAGCTCCAGCAATACTGGTACCAACACACAAGGCAGCTTAGACTGATAGGGGACAAAACCCTTTTGTCCCAGTCTGTTACACAGGAAGGGTTTCCTGCTGCTCCTCAAAGCTGATACTGAAATTTTTGCTGTTTTTTCATCTCTTAAACACACAATCTTTAGGAAGATGATCGGGGTGGAGTGTGACTTGAGTCATTTCTGAAGTACCTTAGACTCCTAAATGCGAAAGAAGCGTTACCCTCTCTCAGAAGAGCATACAGGACCACTCTCTTCCAGACATAGCCTGCCCTAGAGAAGGTCAGAAGGACCTATAGCAGGCAGAGCTGGTATTTTTGGAAAGCAGAGGGACAGCATCTCTTCGACTGGGGGTTCTGGGTTGTAACCTGAGAGCTGACATCCAGAAGGTTCCAAAAAACCAAACCAAACCAAACAACAAACTACACCTACCCCACTCCCCCCCAAGACACTCCTATTTCATTTTTCAGGACTAAGCATGCACTAATTCTGGGTGTAACCAACACCTTTTCTGTAGGGTAATGCAGGAAGCCCCTAAGTCTTCACTTGTAACGAATAAAAGAGTCTTCCATCCTGTGCAGACACACGCACAACCCAAAGAAAGGCCCATGGCAGGTCTGCATGGGTTGAAGTGTTCCTGTGGCTGTTTTGTTTCTGGTTTTGTGAGTAGAAACAGAAGAGAAGACTTGAGGCAGAGGTGACCATATTGTCATGGAAACCAAGAGGTAAGGAAGAAAGATGTGGGGGCCCCTGGGCATCTGAAAGAGTGGCCACCTTTCTTCCAAGAAAAGAAGAAATTTCCTTTGTATTTCGGAGAATTGTGACATTTGGCAACAACACATCAAGGCTGTCCGAGTCCATCACCCATTTTTCCTGCTAGCATCAGCAACCCCCAGGCACCGGCATATTACCAGCCATGCAGAAACCCTTTTCCTCAAAAACCTGTTGGTGACATCCCAGTAGGTTGTTATCATCCTGCCACAAAAGACAATTCAGAGATACTTATCCCAGGGCTAAACGAGATCCATGCAACGGGTTTTCTACTAAGCTCTTAAGGACTTGATACTGGCACGAGGGAATTTAGCCAACACTGTGACTTTGGGAGGAAGAAGATGCAATGTAAAGGTGTCCCCGTGACTCACACAGACAGAGCAACATTTCCATCTTCCAAGATCACAAGTGAAAAGGAGAACAGGGACTCACCTTATCGATGAATGATGCAAATTTGTTGTTGAGAGCCTTGATTTGCTCTTTCTCATCCGAGCGCACTCTCTGGAACTCGGGGTCAACTTGCAGTTGTATTGGCCTCAGCAGGTTGGTATTGACATGGACCTCCTCGATACCTCTGATGACACTACCCTGTCCAGCTCCTTGTCCCCCAGAGGCACTTCTACCAAGGCCTTCCCCAAGTACCTCCCTGCCTGAGCTTCTGCCATACACACTACCAAACCCTGCCTCACCACCCTGAAAAGCTCCCACAAAGTATCTTCTTCTACCAAAGTCCCTATCCAGATGTCTCCTACCACCAAATCCCAGGCACCTCCCATATCCTCCTCCTTCTCCTCTGTAGCCTCCACCAATAGAAAGATTCCTAAACTGACCAAGGTTGTAGAGACTTCTGCTACCATATCCATACCCATAACCACTGCATCTTTCTCCTCCTCTATAGTCTTCACAGTAGCTTATGGTAGATGAACCTCTCCCACCACCCAGTGTGCCACAGTGGGCAGAAGAAGAACTGAAATTCCCATCCCCAAATCTGGAGAAACGGTGGCTCATAGCGTCAAAGAGAAGGTGAGCGAGCAGGAGGGAAGGTTGTAAAGCAGGAGGAGAAATGAGAGTGAAGGATCCTCAGCTCCTCTGCTGGGGGTGACAGAAGTTCTCCTTTATACGCTCTGGAGGAGGTAGGCTCCATTCCATGGTAATTAGCAGGTCTGTTAATGTTGTTATTGGGTTTGGTTCATCAGGCAGCAATTAATGGCGGCCTGAGGAGAGAGAGGTCAGAGTAAACACCTCACGCCGGTGCAGGAATGATGAAATTCCCCAAATCCTGCTTGACTCATGAGCTTTGCTCCGATGAGATTTCCTTATCTCATTAGCCTGCCCTCCATCATTAATTACAGCTCGCACAGTTATCCATGCACATTACCACGGTTCGTTCTCTCTCAAATTTCCCCACCTCTTCTGGGGTTTCATTGAAGAGACAGAAGGTCTTGATATTGTCCTCGTATTGACTTGGAGATCGCTCACCTTGCTTCAGAGCAGCACCAGCTCTACGTGCTACAGAACGAGCACTGCTCCCTTAGCTCTCCATTCTCTCGTCTCTCATTCCCAGTATACTCACCCCTGAGCCAGCTTTGCTTCTGCAGGGCTGTGGGCAGGGGGGAGATGTTGAGATCTGGTCTTCTTGATGGTGGCATAAAAGAAAAAATCTGCCTTGGGCTCATGTGGCTGAAAAAGCAGCTAGAAAACAGAAAATAAAAAGGAAATGTGTGGTATCAATTTTAATTAAATGGTTAGAGAGTTTTTAACTATAGAAAGCTCTGAGATAAGCTTTGATCAGTGAAACCAAACATTTAACTATAAAAGATTAAGATGAGGTCACTGTAGGGAACAGATGACCCATCCCATCCATACACCAGGACTCTTGACTCTTCTGCTCTTAGCTGCTCCTGCTCTTCCATGTGGGGGTGGTTGGACCATGAACAGAAACCACCTGATTTTAGGCTGCTGGATTTTAAAGGCCTTGATGCTGGAGAGAATTCAGATTCAGAGCTTTTCCACCTTTCATCTCCCCATCTCTGCACAAGACTCCACCTTTGTGTTCTGAACACACAAGACTCCACGTCGGTGGATGTGTTCAAGGCCAGGTCGGATGGCACTTTGGGCAACCTGTTCCAGTGCAAGGTGTCCTTGTCCATGGCAGGGTGGTTGGAACTGGATGATCTTTAAGGTTTCTTCGAGCTATTCTATGACTCCTTAAAACCCATTTTGGACCCAAGTCCTGCCTCTGACCATGCCAGTGGGAGTCTTCAGCCTTGGCTAGAAGACAACTAAGATCCGATACACTGTTCCCAAAGGCACCAGTGGAACGATTTCCACATGCCAAGCACCTCCCATTTCTCCTGTACACAACATTAGGAGGACTTGGGCTTCACCCGGGAGGATGTTCTTCCTTCCAAAGGTGCTGGGTAAAGCCACACTGTGAACCCTTCAGTAGTGTAGAGGTTACGTGGTCAGAGCTTTGCAATCTTTGCTCTGGTCCATTTGGAAAGTTCCTCATAAATCCCCTAAGTGTAAGGTTTGTTGGGAGAGGTTATTAGAGCAGCTTTTATTAGACCAGCTGAAATATCTTTAGGTGGCCAAGATTTTGGCTGCTCAGGAGCCAGAGGAAGGGCTTTTCCCTGGAGTAGGCACAGTGTTTTCCAGACAAGAGATGAAAACTCTATTAGGCTCAGGTAAAGATTAGGAGGACAATGCATGACTTCCTGTCAGGAGGAGGTGAGACTCCATGGACATGACCCATCATTTTCCCTGGGAGCTCTGAGCTAAAATGGCCCTTTTCTCCCCTGATCTAACAATTCCTTGGCAACATACACAAGAGTTTCTAAGGGGTTGTTGTTGTTCACCTGTTTGTAGAGTTTGCAGATGACTGTTGCAGGTCAATTCATCCTCATCCCTGCTGTTTTCATTTTGAAAGCCGCTCATTCCAATGCACACAGCATCAGGCAATACTTCGGATCACCCACATGGATCTTAGAAGGAAGTGTTATGTCTTAGGGAAGGGAACACCCACAGACCAAACAAGACAGCTCTGTGTGGACCAATGGTTAGAGAGATGCCTGTCCAAAATCACTGACCTAAATACAAACATCAGCGCGCTGCGTGAAGCAAACCGGGTGGCACTTCCCACAGAACCGCGGCGCCGACCTTTGAGGCAGCCATGTCCTGCTTGAGGAGGCCTCCTGCAAACCCCAAAGAGCAGCCATCCTGCCCCACGTGCCACATAATCCAGAGCACAGTGTGTAGGCTGCTGTTGTGATCCCTGGCACCAGTTCAGCCTTGACACAACAGACCAAGCCACGCCTGAACCTGTTGAGCTGGCTCCATCAGCAGCGATGCATCCAGAGCGATGTTCACGCATTCTGCAGATGAAGGGGGGGCTTTCTGGGATGCCATCCTCTCCCCTGCCATGAGCTGGCATTGCTCTGGGATGTGTCTGAGTACCTTCTGCTCTGATCCTTCAAAAAGAAACAGCAAACCAGTTCCCAACGTGCATGGGCCAGAAGGACCACAGGTTCAATCAACATCCTTGTCACAGAAGCTGCCAGAGAGTGGAAGTCTTCAAATAGCCACATGGTCAACCTGGCTTTTTGGGTTGGACTTTTAAGATACATTTAAATTGCATATCAAAAGTTAGTTATTCATGTAAAATTGACTGCCTGGGCTTCTCTAGCTATTGCAGCAAAGGCAGAATGTTCTGGTGTTATCCCTTCCATCCCAAACAGTCCATGAAGACGGTGATGATGCTGTTCCCATCTGGAGAAGCCTCTGAAACAAGTGAGATGAGTGTGCCTTTCTGGATGGTCTCATCTCCCTCTATGGCCCATAAAGGAACACGGAGATCTCGCTCAGCTCCTGACTTCCCGGTGGCCGAGTTGTCCTTCACTGCACCCATGATACAGAAACTGCCAAGGATTAGCACTTTCAGCCCATGAAGACAATTGCAAAGAGTCAAGTTTTATCTCTTTGAGCAAAACTAATGCAGAACTTGCCACCCTTCGCAGCCCACACCAGCCTCTGTCCACCTCCAGTCACCTCCAGTAGTGAAAGGGATGATAAATTCTAGGACTTTGCTTAACGCTCAAGGAAATTCCTCCTCATTCTTGCAGGACCGTTTTAATCAGATCAGTATAGAAAAAAATAAGGGATTAAAATCCTGCAGATGACCCAAAAGAAAGATCTAGCTGCTTTTCGGCATGGCCAAACACAGGCTAGTGATCTTTAGAAGAGGGGAGATAAATAAGTCCAGGAACATACTTGTGACTATTAAATAACTGCTGCACACCAGCACAGGGGGCCCAGAGCAGCGTAGACTGGTAGCACCTCAATAAATACAGTACTTGGATTTAATAGCTGCCCAGACACAGCAGATAAACACACACAGGATTGAAATGGTAGATCTTGATCACCCGTTGCCTAAATACCTGCCTAAGGAGGGCCCTAAGTCACTTAGAAAATGGGGCTGAGATCTCCTAGATCACACCAATAAAAACACTTTTCATACCACAGACCTTCATTTTCTCCCACTTTCCATCACAGGAACAGTTTTCTGTGGCCAGTAAGCGATTCTGAGGAGAGAATAAAAGGAAGGGAAGTTTCAAAAGCCTTGCAATGACAGGGGAAAAAAAAAGTTTAATGTTGGTGTTCCACCAAAGTTTTATACTACTTTGATTCTGAGGTTCCCCAGCTTGGCAAGCACCTTGTGTGCAAAAATATATTGCACTAATTGTACAGACAACTCAAGGTGGGAGCAGGAATCTGATCCCAAGTATGGGATCTATGGTACATAGAGATCAGATGGAGTTTCCCTCACCCAGGCCTACAACTGAGTGAGACTGAAAGTTGCTATTAGACCACAGGGAAAAAGAAAGCTCCATATCAGGGGGTGTTCAGAATTTCAGGAGTTGTCACCCTTCATATAAACCAGTGAAACTTCTTGATGAGGAAAATATAATTAGAGGAGGTCTGAGAAGCCCCTAAGATGGGAGGGTTTTGTCTTGCATAGACTGACGTAAATGGATGCTGACTTCAGCTGGTTGGGAACGGTTTGGGGGGGAAATGTTTTCATCTTTGGTAAACAGCAGCATTTTGTGGAAGTGCTGTGGCTGAATTACACAGAAATGGGGTGGAAGCCGGGATGGAAGGTGAGGGGGCAGAGCTGGCCACTCCAGACAGCATGAGCTCAATGGATAGATAAGGACGAACTTGGCACAGCACCTGCCACTGGCTGCTCCACCAGAAGCCATTCCATGACACAGAGATAAGGATGTGACTGGTGGACCACAGCATTTCAGAAGGTAAGAAGCAGCAGTGCATCTTTGCTTGCATACCTGTGATTTCTTTCTGAGTGGAGGAAGGACAACAGGGAGAAAAAGGTAGAGACTAAGAAGTCAGGGGCAGCACAAACCGACACTCAAAAGTTGAAACCAAGTGCTCAGCTCATAACTCCAACAGCAAGACTTGTTAAGGAGACAGCATGGGCAGTGGTGGAAGGTTGATGAAGAGCAAGGAGAGCTGCCCCCAGAGCTACAAACCTCTCTCCTTGACTGTGCAGGGAGCCTGCATGATGGTTTTAGATTAGACCTTTGAGGAAGCCAGAGCTAGGCAGGATGAACTCTACCTGGTGTGAGGTAGGTCCCCATCTTCTAGGGGAAGGTCGCTTTCCACTTGGGTCTTCCATGGTTCAGATGCTTAGAAACGGGATGGGGTGGGCTGTGCTAAGGTTTGTGCTGGTCCTGGCCAGCAGGTTTTCTTCTGTCACAAACCAAAGCATTGTTTTACCTCTCCGTCCCGTTAACAATTGACTAATGGCTGCTTTAATAAATGGCTAATTATTCTGGGTTAACAGGAAGGTAAACAAGCCAATAACTTGCTTGTAAGCACCTATAATATTAAATTATCTATTCAGAAAACACTAATAATTGTTATTATATTTGTTAATCTTTCATTTCCCCTACAAGAATGTGAAAGTATCCATTTAATATAACTTGAGTAAACAGTGAAGCAATGTTTCTATTGCTGTTATTATCATCTACTCATTGCAGTTAAAGTAGAAGCTTCTTCCTTTTTTCACTTTCTTGGCTAACTTAATGCAAAACAGAGATCTAAAGGCTGAGCAAGTCCTGGTTCCTCCACACACAGCAACCCTGCAGCTGATGCCCTTGAGCTGGGGTGTGTGGTGCTGGGGCAAGGCGGAGATGAAATCTCCAAAGGGTTTCAGGAGAAGGAGAGATACGGCCCGTGGAAAGAAAAAGAAAAAGAAAACAAAAATAAGAAGAAACTGTGTTGAACTTTAGGTTAAATGATCATGTTTTTCATGGGAAAACATGACTTTTTTGTATGTGCTGCTGCTCCCCAGCAGAAAAAGAGCCAATGTAATGGGATCCATGTTATAAATAGAGATATAACAGCAGGACAGCTTCGTGATCAAGATCTAACTGGGAATAAACAAAGGGAGTTGCTGAAACTTCAGTAATTGCACCAGTAATTGACAGGAATGGTCTAAGAGTTTGGGACTTTGAGGACTGCCTCTAGGAGGATCCCAGGACAAGCAGCTGAACCCAAACTGGTTCAAACACGACCCACAGCGACTAGCCATGCATGGTGGGATCCATGTCACTACACCTGAGATAATAGGGAGGGAAGGGCTGTCCTCTCCTGGGTGAGACTCAACCCATCCAGCTGAGCCACGTCCCCCTGTTTGCAAGGTTTCCAAGTCATTAAACATCCCAGTTATCTTCCCCTCTTTTACCAAGCTGAAGGAAAGAGAAGAAAAGCCTTTCATGCTCCATGGATGAGTCTTTCCTACGTAGACAGCGAATCAATAGCACACTCAGTCAGAGAGCAGAGGTAGAGAACATGCTGAGAGCTACGGCAAGCTTCAAAAGACGCTGTTTATGACTGAGAACAATTTTAATGACATCCCTTCCCACAGGAAGCTGAAACAGCTGGAAATAACCCTGGCAGATGTTCAGAATCCAGTAAACAACGTGATTATCAGCCTACAAAAGAAGTGGGTCCCAGTGCTGCCTTCTCTGGACAGAGCA
The DNA here is from genome assembly GCA_013399075.1 of Chloroceryle aenea. Taxonomy (NCBI): domain Eukaryota; kingdom Metazoa; phylum Chordata; class Aves; order Coraciiformes; family Cerylidae; genus Chloroceryle; species Chloroceryle aenea. Next base: position 12,201 of record VWZY01002330.1, read on the forward strand.
CCTGGGAAGTTCACCACACCCAGTCACATTTACGTATCACTGGGGCTGGCCTCCCAGTTGGCTTAGAGATGATAATTAGTCCAATCAAGGTCAGACTTTGTGATCAATTGAGTCAATCACTCTTCTGAGCTATTGGAATCTCAATTGCTGTCATTAGTTCTGCAGCAGCAATAACAGCAGCCACAGGACAACAAAAGAGCTGGAGAAAAGGTAAAGCAACACAAAAAGCACCACGATTTGGGGGATTCTCAGCCTACACCTCCTGCCCAGCAAGGAAAGGTTCTGAAGGCACCCAGCGTGGGTCCCACTCCGAAGGTGTTTCGGCTGATCTAGACACTTAGGTGCTTTGTGAAGCTGATGAACAGTGACCACCACCTCCAGAAGGTGATTCCCTCTTAGAGAACTCATCCCTGGAGATATCTTTCTTTCCCTACATGACAGCAAAGATAGTCAAAGTCTGTTCAAACACAGCCTTACAGATAATGTGGTTTAAAGAATGGCACCTCTCAGGCGAGAGGACTCTGAGGTTCCACCGGGTGTATTTTTCCAGACAAGACACATTCCTCCAGTCTCTTCTGGGTTTGCAGTGGTTCAACTGGTGGTGGATATGATAAGGACCAACAACTTAATTTGCTACAAAGGTACAAGGTTCTTCAGCATTCATCCTTTCGACAGACCTGTGGCATCTTAAGATACGTCACTTGGAGGAGTGCTTTAGACCATCATGAATAGTACTCTCCCTGAAGATCCATCCCACCATGCTGACTTTGTCCCAACCCCATGCCCACAATTCTTTAAGCAGACGCTGTCTGGGGAGGATGTGGTGTTCGTCTCATCGTCGGGGGTGCTGTTAATGTTCTGGCTTTAAACCCCAGGGAAGAGTTGGAATCAGTTTTCTTGTAGGACCAGGTTGCCCTGAAGTGGTGATAATCATAGAATGNCAGGTCCAGGCCCTCTGTGTTTTGGGGGCTCCAGAGCTGGATGCAGTGCTCCAGGAGTCATCTCACAACCTATGGGGATTGTTATTACTTCACACCACTGGAGGATTTAAGGCAAGCTTCACAGGGCAACATTTAGCGTGGTCTGTCTTAGGTGAGAGAGTATCAGTGGAGGCTGGTTTGATCACTCAAAGCCTCCAGACCCTGTAGCTCGTATTGTGGTACAGGGGTAAGGAATTCCAGACAATGACCACGCACAGTCCTGGCCTCTCAAGAGGAGCCCATCATGAGCTCCAACTCAGAGTTGTCCTATAGAAAGTGAACCCTCACCAGATTCACCTGGGCCCACTCAAGCTGGAGAGGGGGGCCCAGAAGAACCTCATGAGGGTGAACAAGAGCAAGGGCAGGGTCCTGTGCCTGGCCCAGAACAATCCCCAATGTCAGTCCAGGCTGGGGAGGAG
>VWZY01002331.1:0-28823 GCA_013399075.1 Chloroceryle aenea
CCTCCTTGGATGCTCCAAGGAGCAAACCAGAAGATGACCTGAGCCAAGCTGAGCAAAGCTGGCAAAGTGGGCCAAGAGGGCAAAGAGAGGCAGAGACCCTCCTTATCCATCCCTCAGTTTTATACCGAATATGACGTATATGTGTTCGTCAGTTTGGGGTCCACTTCTCCCTGCAGGTGCAGCCTTTTACTTTCTGCACCTCCCAGTGTGGTGCACAAGATCCAGCAGTGGCCTTGCTCTGCACACCAGTCCTTGGTAGTAACTCTACACACGGGGTGTTATCACTGCCAGCAGCAGCCAGCCTGTGAAAACAGGCTGATACCTTCAGAAAGTGCAGTGAGTTAGAACTGAACTGAAAAGTAAAATCACTGAACAGTATTAGTTCTATTCTCACTTAAACCAGGACAGAGGCCAAGAAAGACAGTGTTAACAGCATTTAGTTAAGTGTGAGTTCTTGGAACTATTCAAATTATCAGGTGTAGAGTAAAAAAGGTTCTGTGGGAAAGCAGGGAAAAATACTGTAATTTCCAATTCAAATTTGCACAGAGTGCTAAATTCCAGTGAATTCCAAATATAGCTCTTTTGTCCTGTATCAAATTTTTATATGAGAAATCTGGATACCACTCTTGATTGGATAATTACTAGTCTTACATTGACTCCATTTTTCTGTAACAACGAATAAGAGCATGGCAAATGAAGTATGATGAGGGAATATTTATATATAGTTTGGAACACTGCCGTTTCATTCAAGAAACTGTTTGTGAATCCTAAAAGCTTATTGAATGATTATCTATCTAGAGCAGCAAAAATCTAGGATATTAGAAGTAAGACAAAAAATAAATTAGAGGAGAGATATCAAAGTCATTAAAATATTTAATTCATACATACACAGAAACCAGAACTTGCTTATTAGCCAAAACAAAGCGAACATATAATTCTATTCCGATGAACAATGTAAACAGATTAAACCCCCCCCCAAAACCCAAACAAACAAAAAAACAAACTAACCCCAAAACAAACAAAAGAAAACTAAAACTAAAACAAAAAACTAAAACAAACAAACCAACCAACAGTCACAAAACTCTACAATATGCTGAGTCAAACCCAAGGTATGGTATGTGCAATGTAGAGCTAGACCTAATCCCAGAGTAATTCTCAGGCAATTGTGCCTTACTAATGCTAGTAAAGAATGCATTTTTTCAGTATCAACACTTGAATTCACACTACAAATGTACTATAGTTTCAGTTTTGTTGCTTTTTTCTCTTCTATGTGATCTGCAAAATACACAGTAACTTTTGAGCAGATCCATTCTGTTAGGCTTCACCAAGCAAACTGCACTGTAATAGCATCTATTTGATCTTTCAGTACCTAAAGATTGCCTAGAGGCTACATGTTTCACTTCATTTCATTGGATCAAAGAGAGGGAAGTCTAGGGTTTTCAAAGCACATCCAGACTCCAAGTGGTGAAAAGTGTTCTTTTGATTTCAACCATCCAGAACAAGCAGCAAAGATTTAGTATGAACCGCATTAGTCACTACACTCTCCTCCATTTACTAGTGAATGATTTTTTCCAAAGTAGCATAGTTATAAATTTGTCACAGACAGTTCACTGTTACACTCTGTAGATGTTTAACAAAGTTTGTATAAATATAGGCTCAAACAGATTTTATTTTAATTGCATCTGGGTTAATACACAAATTTTTCATAGTGAACAAATGGACTTCAGTTGAGTGGAAGATGTATTCATGATATGCACTCTTCCTAATGCTTTTGAGACACTCATTTCTGATTTTTCAATCCAGTAAAAGTCCAACTTGAGTATTATCTTGGAACATTCTTTTGGAATAGCAGTGAAAGTAGTAGTAATTACCCTCTTCCTTCTATTTTCTATGCTTATCTTTAGAAATCATGCTTGGGAAATCTCAAACAGCTGTAGCAACTCAAGGCACAGTTATATTTCAGTCTGAATCTGAATGAAAGGAGGCCTTTTTAGCTGCATATTACTGTTTGAATGAGAAGCCTTAAGATGCCTAAAAGAAGAATATAAGAAAACAGAGTGTAGAAAAGGACCTTCCTCTGTTTTACTCCAACCTTCTCAGATTTTTTTTAATTGTAGCTGAAATTTCAGCAGTAACTACAATGATTTTCAAACTGCAACAATATTTCAAACTGTAACTATCTACTCAAAAATTTCAGTCAACTAGGATAAAAGGAATGTTCAGTTAACTATCTTCATGAATCTTCTAAAAAACTTAATAAATCAGGAAACAGGAAACAACTGTGCTTTGTCAGAAAGATGACCTGGATGATCTAATATATTTCTAATTCTAGCACAATTATTTCTACTGCTCCTCATTTTTCACTACATTCAGTTGACCTTTTACAGTTACTATATAATGCATTACTTTTTAGCTGCTTAAACTGTATAATATCCCAAACTGATAAATAGCTTTTAGGAAAATAAATATTGCATAGATTTTTATTAGTGAGGTCAAGGAGATATTAATATAACACTGTAAATATCATTAGGCTTTAATTCTAATAAATTTGAATTTAAAGATCAAGCAAGTAAAGGGAGGTTCTCCTCCCCCTCTACTCTGCACTAATGAGAACACATCTGGGGTACTCTATCCATTCCTGGTCTCCACAGTTGAAAAGGGACAGGGATACACTAGAGAGAGTCCAGCGGAGGCTTCGAGGATGATTAAGGGACTGGAACATCTGTCTTATGAGGAAAGGCTGAGAGACCTGGGACTGTTTAGCCTGGCAAAGAGAAGACTGGGAGGGGATCCTATTAATGTTTACAAATATCTGAAGGGTGGGCGTGAAGTAGAAGGGTCAAGTCTCTTTTCAGTGGTGTTCCGTGATAGGATGGGAGGTGATGATAGCAAGGTGAAACACAGGAAGTTCCACCTCTACATGAGGAAAACCCCCTTCCTTGTGGAGGTGACAGAGCACTGGAACAGGCTTCCCAGGGAGGTTGTGGAGTCTCCTTCCCTCAAGACTTGCAAGATCCACCTGGATCTGTTCCTGTGTTGCCTGACCTGGGTGTTCCTGCAGGGGCGTTGGACTCGATCATCTCTAGAGGTCCCTGCCACCCCCTCCATTCTATGATTCTGTGAAATAATTGCAGATTTTTTTTAATTTTTTTTTTTCTTTGAGTGTTTGCATAAGTGCATCTTAGAGACAGTTTTTTGACCTGTACGGTACATTTCCTTTATAGGTTTATTGCATTTCTTATCAACAGGTATTTGGGGCACACATGCAGTATAACTCTTACACATGCTTTGGAAAATGAGTCATGTATAAGAAAAATAACCAAATTTTGCATATGTAATTAGATTGATTTAAATAGCTGCCAGAAGAGGATAATTTCCAGAAACTGAGTAGTAGCACCTGCACATCTGAACAACTACTCTTCATCCCATGAATTTCTCAAGAGTCTGGTCTAGTTCAGTCATTTAGCAAATGAGTTAATCACTCAGCCATTCTTACTGGTTTTACAAGACAGGATGACTTAAATGACCTCAACTATGTAGCTAGAGGAACATCTCATTAACAACTTCTTTGTGAACTGTGTCCCCTTTGCTTACTTTTAATCCATCACTCCAACACTCTGAGTTCTCTAGGAATTAAAAAATGCTGCTGAACAATAAAAAAATACATTTCAATATAATTTTTTTTTTAAGATGTCTGTGCATTATTATCTCACACTTCATCTGAGCTGCACTTCAGAAGTGTCAGCTGTGTTACCATGTAACGTGTAGACATAAGGCAGTCTCTAATGCAGGCATGGAATTCAGATAAAACCTGCTCCTTTGTTTTTCTGGTTTCATGTATACTCAGCTCTATTTGTCTTGAGCTAGTATGTATCCATTTTCATATTTGAACACTGTAATATGTGTTTGCTGGACACTTAGATATGATAGAATGCCCCCATAAAGTATGCAAGCAAATATGAAAGCTCTGACACCAGTTTTCGTATTTAAGTAGTTCATGGATGCCCTTGTCTGAGCTTCAGACCTTTTTTTTTCCCCTTAAATGCTCTTAGTGACTTACTTCGAGGTGTTAAATGTCTGGAAATTATCAAATTGACCTTCAGTATTCATTTTTTGTAGACTGTGTGTCTTAACAGAAAATGCTACTGGAAATCTTTGTTGGCTTTAACAGACTAAGTAATTTGCTCTTTCCCTGCCCAAAATATGAACACTGAAATAAAAATAATGTTGATTTTTTTTTGTGATAGTATGCAGGACACCTTTTTTAAACCTCTCTTTTCCACTAGTTTCATGAGCTGGATATATGTAACAACAGCCGGCCTTTACTGAAGTATACAAAAGGCTATAAAGGTTAAAAGAACTACAAAAATAAATAAATAAATAAATAGATTTTTTTTAAAAAAGGATAATATTGGATTTAAAGAAAATGCATGTGAAGGGTAGTATTTCTGTCTTTATCACACTTCAGTCTCATGTTAAATGAAATCAGATGTACTCTCATAGTCCAAGATCAGTAAGGTCAGCAGTCTCTGGTAGCTTCTGTGAGCTTTTGTTCATAGTCTCTCATATAGGTTATCTCTAATGGGCTAAGTCTAGGGACCTAGAAAACATTGTGCACCAGAAAATTAGTAAATATATTTTATACCAGAAATTATAACCAAATTGTCAAATCATTTGACTATCCAACCCTGCAGTTGTGCAGCAGTTTAAGTACTCTCACCATCTCTATGAGACTCAGCCCACAACCTGTAAAGATGTGCAGGCCTGTTGCTTTTCCTGATCTTAGATCCCAACATCTTATTCAAATATTCTGACTTACACTAATATTAAAATACACAAAAAGCTTATATATTCATTTGAGTTAGGGTCTATGCCAGTTGGGATGTTCCACAAGCTAATGTGATGCATTATTTTACTAAACTGCACACTCTTACAATCATGCATTTGATTATCTAAATGAATTATCTTTATGTTTTCCATAACTTATTGCCCAAGCCAGTGACAAGTCAGCAGCTTGTGGCTTTTTAGGCTAATTTCTTTGACTACTTTATTTTGATCTTCTGGGCCAAGGAAATCTTGTGTTCTGGAGAAACAGTGTATGCCTATATGGGCTTCTTTCTTTACTCATCTTTAATATTACTACCTATCTTCTCTTCCTCTTTTCAAGTCTATCACCCCTTCAGTCTCATAGAAGTTTCCAGTAAGTATGTTTAAGAAATTACAATTCTGTACTGTTAGGTCAATCCAGATAAGAATAGCAAACAAATCTTGGAAAACAGGAATACAAACAAAATGCAGACATGGTCCTGGGAAATAGTGGTAATTGGAGGCAGAATTAGAAAAGAGACATAGTATAGTCAAAGTTTCATCTAACAGCAATTATTTCCATTACTGAAAATCTGAAAGAAGAGGAGACACTCTGCAGTATGAACTCATTAAACAGTCTTTTTTTTTTTTTTAAGGCATTGCAATGCATAATTTATAGACCAAATCTTGATGAAAGGTCCACGTGTTTACGAAGATCAGTTTTATCTTAGTATTATCTCACAGAATACATTTAGTTTTTATCTTATTGAATTCCATTCATTATATGAGAATTATATTGTTGCCATAATTACCTATACAGATTGATCATACACAGTTTTCAATAAACATTTGGTTCTTAACTTGGTTTACTTAATTGCATTTAGTCAGGTGTATTACTTGGAATTGCTTTTGTTATCCCAGTGATGATAATCTCTTACACTGAAAATCTTTGTGAGTAATGATATAAGATATCTGACAGTCATTTTACATTATAACATGTGAAAGCAGAGCTCAACTGTGTGTTTTCCACAAAACTGTTTAGCAATAAATTCTCAGAGATATATGTGTATTTTGACAGGAGTGATAAATACTCCCCTGAAACATAGCATGACTCCCAGAAACAATACATACAACATTAAAAAAATCCTCTCAACAATATTTTCTCTTCATTTGACAAATAATCTGTACAAAAAGAAAATACAAGTTGATGTTACAGATGTTTTGTATATAAAGAATATTATTTGACAATAGCTTGAAGTTTGGAAAACAGGAAAAAGAATTTTGAAACATTTTATTTTACTAGATTAGTGTGACAAAATAGAAGCAGCCAAGGTATAATGACTGTATGAATTCTGTCTAGGCATATTTTTTACAGAAAAATGGATACACCAAAGAGATATATTCTTATTATGAAGTGGGATATAAAATTCAACTTCTTGGTGAGGCATGATGGGTACATGAAAGGTAAATTCCAATATTTCAGTAAGCAGTTTTGTTGCATTGAAAATATATACGTTGGTATTCAAAATGATCACCATGAGTTTAGAAAAAGAAAAATGTTAAAATTATCTTAATTTTAAATCTAAGAAGAGCTAACAATATTACCACAACTTAGAACTGTATATAAATGAGGATAAGTATAATGAAAAGATTAAGTCTACAACCTGGCCATATATTACATTCTTTAAAGTTATTAAATAACTTAGTTTCAGTCTTTCATTTGTATTGACAGGATTGCAGTAATAGTTTTATATTTGTATCATAGGAATTACATCCCTCCCAGCATTCCACAAAGCAAAAGAAGCTTTGTATTTATTTTTTTTTTCAGCAGATTGCAGGTGTAGATTAAAATGGTCCTTGCAAAATTGCCATTTTTAATGAATGTGTAATTGATCAAACTTTGTTCTCTGAGAACTCCACTTGAGTAACCTCATGTCATAAATCTACCCATTCATTTTATGTCTCCAATTTGGTTTTGCTTCTAGTATTCATCATATGTACTATTGTTGGCTAAAGAAATGTAATGACACTCAAAATTCTGAATCATAAAAAGTTACAGAAAATAATAGATTTATTTTGGAAATATGTTAACTTTTTCTTTCCTCTCTTCCTCTATTTTCTGTCCTTTTTTTGAACATTTACCAAAGTGTACTATCTCCACACCTTTCAGTAATTACAATAGATAAGTTGGTTTGGGATCTTTGCATCTTCAGGAGTGTGTTCCCTTTAATGTTAAAGCGAAATCAAACATGCACTATACCATCCTTCTGTAGTATAGACCTGATAAGCCATAGAAGCAGCCCAAACATCCAGAAAATACTTAGGAGTGCAGTATTAGTCAGATATCTTGCAGTCTGTGTTAAGCATTTACAAAGGCTAATTAATATCCACTGGTGATGGGTCACTTAATAAACATTAAGACTCTTTTGAGACTAAGCTTGGGTCTCCCGAGAACAATCAAAAGCATTTTATAAAAATTTCACTTTTAAAGAATTGGTCCAAGCTACAAAATGTTTAGGCTTGAATCAGAAGTAAGCAGTTGGGCTTCAAGTAATATTTAAGGATTTTTACTTCACTAAACCTTCCTGTATTTTTCAAAGTTGGAAAAGAAAATGTGTGATAAAGTTTATTTTAGAATTTGCATGCATTCTTCAGAGACCTATGATATTGGCTTATTGAAAAATATATAGGTTATCCAAACAGATATTCGTATTCTAAACTTACATTATTTGCCAACATCAGTTTCTAGGGCTTGTAAACTTTATTTTTTAAAGCTCTAACCACAGATAATGTTATTAGGAATAAGTAGTCTGTTCTTTCAAGTTTAAGATGTCTGGTTCATAATCTCTTTACAGATTGCACATTTCTGGTAAAAATAGGTTGCAGTGATTGATATTACATTGTTAAACATCCAATAACTTTTTAAGCTCACCTTCCAAATTTGTTATTTCTGTTTGTTTGTTGAAGTTGGGCTTGATGTAGGGCAGCAAACAAAGCAGTGTTAAGACACTAAGGAGGATGTCTGTGTATCCTTTGTAGAGTGTAAGAGACATTTGGCTTACCATTCCCTCTGTTAATTTGTATAGTATTGTTAGTGAACAATACTTAGGGTAGAGACAGAGTAAAATGTCACATGAGCTACTGTTAGGCAGAGATAGTCTTTGCCTAATACCTGCTTTTTAATTAAGTTTGGACTAAGTCATGTTTAACTCTCAAAATATAGTGTCTCCCTGTTTGTGGACTGCTATGCTGCCTCTTGTCTAAAAGCTCACCTAGTGTGATAATGTCCTCTTTTACTGAAGTTGCTGGCAGGAGGCTTGGAAGGGGAAGATTCCTCCTAGTTTTTTATTGCCGTTCACAGGGCTGACAGAGGTTCTGCACGCTTTCCATTCTTTTTATTGAGATCTTCGTGCTTCAGATGAAGCAAGAGATCCTGAGGAAAGTGATCCCAAAGTTGTACATATAATGCAATTAATTAATACTGGTGGCAATTACAGTGAGAATTCTTGAAAAAGCAGTTGTCTTTAAATCTCTCAGGTTCTGTAAATTACCTTACCAGTGTTTATATAATTCTTAAATTATATACTGTGTGAAACAATATTTCACTGGTAACATGAAATCAAATAAATCGAAGATATCTTGAGGATCATGAGCAATTCTCAATTGTATCACTTAGAAAAGTAACTTCTTAGAGTTTTTCTTTAAGAAACCACACAGATGCCTCTCCTTTCATAATGTTTCCTGGTTACATTTATCCGAAAATTAAAGGAAAATCCTAGCATTACAGTGCTATCTTAAACTGAGGACTAATACCTTACTAAAATCTTTCTCAGTGTGTATGGCCCTGAACAGACCAGTTAGTCTCCCCTTGTCATCTGCAAATCAACTTCTTACTAGGTTAGTATTGTAAGAGGCTTGGAAATAAAGTTAGGCGGTAAAGTTTTTGGAAAAATAAACATAAAAAAGTATTTGCTGGAAAACTTCACAGTTCCACTACTGCACAGAGAGATTTGTACCACATAGACCCTTCATGCTCTTAAACAAAGCCAAATGGCAGAGCTCAGCTGAGACTGGAAAAATCTCTGCTACAGACTGTAATCATATATCATCCCTGAGAGAGCTGGGAGAACAAATCCCACCCCCACGAATGTCACCACAACATTTGCTACCCTTCAATCCCTCCGACAAGGCAAGGGGCATGTGAAAGCACTTACATAGTCCACAGGCCTCGGTTAACTTGCCCCAACCTCATGATGCTAATACAAGTCAGATTTTTGGGTTTGGGAGTTCATTATTCCTTCCTTCTGTGTCATATTGATACAGTTTTATTAGGCAGTTATATATCTGTAGTGTTTTACTTTCTCAGTAATGCCTACATTTCAGTGAGGATTACATTTACCTGTATAGACCCTAAAAACTTTAAGATTATGTAACAAACAAATTGTATCTTTTTTTTTTTTTTCTCCTAGCCCTCTTGAAGCTCTTCTGATTCTACCTTGATTTAGATTGTACATCCTTGTAAATATTATCATACTGTAAACATATTGTTTAGAGATACGCCCTGTGAAGAAATTTGTGGAGAAAAATAATTTTGTCAAGAGGATGTTTAAGGAAGAATACAGACAGGCCTTAACCACCATTTCTGTAACACATCTCATATGTCTCTGAGTGAATTCATATGTCCTTTTTCTCTTTGTTTATAACTTAGTTTTTAATGTAAAATGCTTACAGTAGGAAACATTTGTAGATAAAATTATGCTGCTTATATTTTGGCTTTCTGTAAACACAAAAATTAGTAAACTACAGTGAGTAATTCCACTCCAGCATACACAATGTAGATATATTGCACACAAGAATGTTGCTTATTAAATTACCATTAAAGACAATTATCTCTAGTATTTCTCTGAAGATTTTGGAAAACCATTTGGTAATAGTTTATCTTCTCCATTAAATTCAGTGTGGCCCACTTAATCTGACAATGTAAAGAGCAAAAATGAGAAGGATATGTGAAAAAAATAAAGTAAAATTACTTGCCCTTCTTCTCAGAGGCACCTTTCTGACACATTCTGATTGCATTTGAACATGTTACCATGCTAAAAAGTGTTAGCTAAAATGCTCCAGAAATTTAGTGCAAGAAAGCTAGGATAGGTTTACTGTCAGCTAACAGAAATAAATTGAAAGCTGGAAGCGAGTCTCCTCCCTTCTTTCAGGTATTTCAGAATATGTTTTTTAATTAGACTCATTTTAATCTTAATCGAGAAAATATGCATTGAGTGGGAGAATGCAGATTGGTGCGGTGTATTTTGTAAGAAGCAAGAAAGCTGTATATAGCTGTATATGGCCTGGCAGTTCAGGGAGACATACCCGGCAGGGCTTCTTATTGCTCTGGAAAAGTGTGCTTTTTGCATAGGCATCTGCTCTGTGACTTTGTTCTGATTTTGGAGCTGAAGTACTGGCCAGCATATGGGCATGGAATGTAGCTGGTGCACCTGAGGTGATAGCCTTGCTGCCCTCATGGCTGCATGTGGAAAGGAGAGGATGAGAAGGATGTTTCTTCACCCCTTTCCACTAGCAAGAGAGAATGGGGAAAAAAGCCCCAGATTTTTGAACTTAATATGATTCACTCATGAATTCAGACCCTCTTCAGCCCCAGAGAGGTATGCACTTTACGTCTTCTTCTGACCAGAAAACTGGAGAAGTACTAGATAACTTGGAAGCCTTTTTTCAAGTCAAAATCCCCTGAGGGGTGAGAATATGTAGGAAGATTGAAGCAAGTTATTTATTCATTAGAAGTCAAGAAAAAGCATGAGGAATAATTCTTACACTGACTCATTTAAGGTCAAATTTTGTATGTTTCCCAGAGACCTTTATGCCTATAAATAATTCATGTCCTTCTATTTCTATAATGTTTTTGATTTCTTTCTCTGAGTATGTTTTTTATGACCAGGTCGCATGGTCAGAGTTATCCTGTAATGTCCTTTAATGTATTTTTTCACTTTATCATTTTTCCATTTTGCTGAGGAATACATTAGCCTTTGCTACTTACCCTTGAAACATCTACTTTAACAGCAGGATTTGAAGAGAAAATGAATAGTGAAACATTAGTTGCATCTTACATAGTTGGGGGAGAAACTTTAACTGAATGATTGAAAATGTCCAGGAAAAAAAAAAGGTCTCTTCTGGCTTACATGTAATTTCTTAAAATGCCAGCTATGTTAACTTTACATATTAAAACCAAAGTTCAAACTTCTTCTAGAGATTCAAATATCACCTCTTTCTATTTTTAATGAGTGTTTCTGTTCAGGCTGCTAGAAAAGGAATTACAGACTGGAGAACAGAGCTGGACATCATAGTGTTATAGTGGCCACCTTCCTTTTCTTCTATAAAGCATAACCAGCACTTAAGCCTTCCAGTAAACTATGTATCTTAGATCATTCATATTTCTGTGAATTCAGGCTTGTGAAGCTGTTCTTCAGTAGTCTTACCATGTCTGAATTTTGGACATATTTCTTATGCTATGTGACAAGACATAAAAATTCCTCTGAAATTAATTTGAAGTTTCCACAGGGAAGCTTCAAAGTCCGAGGTTAGTAATAGTACATTCCAAATGGAAATTTCAAACCATCACAAAATATGCATCCAAATCAAACACTAGAACTTTTCAGACTACTAAAGTTTTGAAAACATCAAAATATTTATTTCAGCCATTTTTCTGGAACAAGACTCCTACTGACAGTAAAGGATACCTCAGTGAAGAAGACTATTCAGAGGAATTGGAAGTATTCCCTTTTATGTACGCATATATATACATTTATTTATTTATTTATTTTATTTAAACAGTGCTGCCTTTCCACCCTCGAGAGAGTTTTCCTATATTAATTGCCTCTGTGCTTAGATGCCTCCAATTATTAACCTGCAGGTGTCTCTAATCACTGCATATTCCCACTGGGTTTGGGTTGAAGGCTATTAGCTTTGGTGGTTAAATACAAGACACATTATGTGGTTTTTGTTTACTGTTTTATCTCTGAATTTGGCCACAAAGATTCCAGAAAATAGTCATCAGCAATCACCTCTCTTCATAACTGCAGTGCTTTGGATCACATTTTCCTTCTTCCCTTCTTTCCCAGGGAAATATTTAAAAGACAATATGTAGGATAAAGCAAGAAGACTTTTCCAAACACTATTCCATAGAACTGAGGTTGGAATGCAGTTTAGACATCCAACACTTTTACTATCCAAAACCATAAAAATCCTGCTTGGGAAACATAAATATTTTTGCTAAAACTCCAGATCTGGGGTATTTGAAAATATAAGGGAGTAGTAGACTCTGTCTTTATTTGTTTGGTGTTAGCATGGCTTACTCAGCAGTAAAATTGTATCTAATTATGTTGGTACTAGACTGAATCTCTTTTAATTGATTAATTATAATTCACGTGTAGATTATCAGCTTTTAAAGGTCAAAACCTTTCAAATTGCACTGAGTACTTGTTTATCTCTTCCTGTGCTATGTAAACCTGGTGTTCTATAGCAGTCTGAAAGCGACACCATAATTACAGATTTGGAGGATGACAAAAACTGATTAGCAACAAAGGCTGGTTAGGAACAAAGGAACTGGGGCTGGTTATTCTTCTGTCCTTCCTCCTGAAAAGCATGAGCTTTGGTTGTATTTTAGAGAATGAGATTTTGACAGACTGAAGTGTTTCAAAAGTGAGCAAGCACTGTTTAAGTAAAAGATGCCACATATTATGAAGCCTGCATACTGCAATCAAGTATATATTCTTTCTTTAAATTCTGAATAGCATGAGATGGTGCTATTATTTCTTTTTAAACAAAAGGCATACTGTTGCAAAATCAGTTAAACGATGTTTAAACTAATACTCCATTATTCTCTCAGGTGCTAACAGAGCACGACTTTTTTGTTCATGCCACCTCATGGGCCTCAAAGTGGTTGAATAAAACATGTTATTTTCACCTACTGGAAGTATCCCCAATGTTTTCTGTACTCTACAAGCAGCATGTTATTGTTATCACATTTTTTAAAGTGCTGTAAGTGACAGAAAAAAAAATGAAAAAATATCAAAGTTTTAATTTGTGGTGGAAATGAAAATGCATTTTTCACAATATGAAATTTGCCCTTGCTTTTAAGACAAGGACTACTTTTAATTTCCACCTTTGACATATGATATGTAAAAAGAGAGGCTTGTTTTTGCTTGTTAATTGACAGGTCTTGTGATAAAATCACCATTCTGCAATTTTGAGTGATTGTTTTTACAACCCCTAATAACCTGTTGAAATAAATAAAATTTAAAGCTGAAGAATGTTATTCTCTTTAAACAACATGAGAAGCCTCTTTGGAGCACTCTTTTTTGTTTGCTACTTTGCCAGCAGAAACTGAATATCCACTCCTGAAGAATTCTATTTTGCATAGGAGAAGAGATTAAGGAGACAGCGAAAGTCATTTGATTTAGGATATATAATTAAGAGCACAAGGCAGTTTCTCAGAGAAAACAAGAGACCAAACTGCCACTGCAGTTGATTGGAGAGGGCAGCCCTGAGGGGAAGAGCTGTGAATTTGAGATGGCCAGATTCTTGCAAAGGGGACAATGCAGTGCTATTTCCCTGAAAAAAAAAACAGTTCTGTCAGTCCTTCTCTTTCTCCAAAGACTGTGCTTCCATCCTAGACTCAAGTGGAGATATAGTTAAATACAACAGTGTCAAAAATGCAACAGTGTTATTTGTTTTTACATACATGTGTTATCTGTCTTTATACATTCAGGTTCCTTCCAGTTTACTTTTTATAGCCCGAACACGACTGAACACAGTTTATAAGGTTGTCCTGTTCTATTTTGGAAGTGATTCATGGAAGTATGGCACACCTTAAAATATATATGCATGTTTCTATATATACATAACTCACTTTGTCTGTCAAGTAAAATACTTAAGGACAGAACCTGAAAGGTATCAAGATTCATCCCTTTTGAGTTGTGTTTATTGCAGACAGGTGTCCTTACCACGGTTGAGATTCTAATGCTGAAAACCAACTTATGATGAAATCTTAGCATCACTGAACTTGATGTTCATTTTTGTGAGAAAAATAGTAGGAAAGGGGAATAGGAAGTATAAATACAACTTTCAAGAGCAAGGAGTAGTAGAGATTGGGCAAGAAAAATAGCTCTGATGTCTACTTAATGCTGTTTAAGCAGTTTTTCAGGGCAGTGCATATTGTGGA
The DNA here is from genome assembly GCA_013399075.1 of Chloroceryle aenea. Classification (NCBI taxonomy): domain Eukaryota; kingdom Metazoa; phylum Chordata; class Aves; order Coraciiformes; family Cerylidae; genus Chloroceryle; species Chloroceryle aenea. The sequence continues at coordinate 14,036 of VWZY01002331.1, forward strand.
GACTCCTGTCACTTAGAAAAAGTGATAAAAATAAAAGTGAATTTTGACATGGTTATGAAATGAAGTCAGAAGAATGTTACTTGGAAGATATCCATAAACAGTAGAAAAATATTTATAAAAATACATTTTACGTGTCTGCCTTCACTCCCCAGAGAGAGTAAAAGCCACATACAAACCATGAGTTACTCACAGGTTTGTACGCTATTTCTTGGTGTTACTAGTCAGCAGTGCATTGTTAGTCTGTATTTTTGATGGAGAAGAGACAGACACTTCACTAAATGAACCCACCAAAGAAAAAAAAGAGATTGGATTGTCTAGTGAGGGAAAAGATCCTGCCCTGTCCATGGACCTGTTTTAGGCAGCAGTTCCAGGGTAGCTGCCACGGGGCCAGCTCTCCCTGCAATCTCCACCATGGCTGCCCCCCAGTGCTTTCAAGGTGATTTCCCTGATGCTTCCCTTCTGTGAGCATGGCACTAAACCCAGTTCTCCATAAAGACTGATTTTTTTACACACATTACACACCCCTTCCTGTCATCCACTGCTAAACACTGCATTGCTTTCTGAATGGGTTGTATTAAATTCCCATCCTGCTTGCAAATATCAAAAATTGGGGCGTGGTACAAAGCATATACTGAGGCAGACATCATTATTTCTGATAGTGGTGCTGATTATATAGTAACTAAATTTAATTTTCATTTATCTGACTATAATAACAATGAAATGAATTTAAAAGTCATAGATGTCAGCAACTTGGCAGAACAATAGTAAACTTCTAAGCAAGATTGGCAAGGGAACTTTGAGATATTAAGAAAATGTGCATTTAGACAACATTAATCCTCACTTTCTTTATAAGCTCTTCCCCTTCTAGGCTTCTTGGAATTTAATTTGGCTCTGGTTCAAAGGAGTTATGAATTGAAGTAATTTAAAGATGGATGGATGTTAATTTAAAGATGCCTTCATTTTCTGACAGAGCTGGGTACTGAAGTGTAAGAAAATATATAAGGAAGATAGTGTGTAATCAGGAAATGCCAGTCAGGCAACAATATGATAAGTTGATGAGAAAGAGACATGATGCTTCTAACAGCCTTTAGTTTCTACCAGATACAACACATTTGATGAACTAATTTCTGCTACGGTACACAAAGCAGATTTCCTATATTGTATTACCCAACAGTGTATGTTTATAACATAAATAGAGGTTTGTATATATATATATGAGTAATATCAACATTACTTCCACTAAGCAGTAATGTAAATTGTTTAATATGTAAACATTAGCATGAATTGGAGAATTAATTAAAAGAACAAGTCACTATAATTATGATAAATAAAGCTTATCTTTATTGCTAGCATGTTTCGCTAAGCAATCTGTCTAAATGAGAGGAAATTATATACCATCAACTTTCCCAAGAGCTAAAGTCTCATTTTAAGAATCAGGTATGCTACACTGAAGTAAGAAAAAAAATCTGATTAGTATTGTGTTTGAAGGAGGATTATAGAGAGAACCTGAACCTGTTTTGCCACTCATTCTGCACATACAGATTACAATTGTAGTCCCATTTAAGTCAGTGGCTGTCACTGAATTTCACTCACTGTGGCTAATTTAGTCAGATTTCTATGCCACAGAAGCTAGTTATATTACTCTAATGATAATGTGCATGTAACCATTAAATATGCAACACTTTTCAAATTGGGCCATTTAAATTTTTTTACTGGTGTAGTATTTTTTACCCTAGCATTCTTAAATACTATCTAGTATATTTTCATGTTCACCAGGCTCTAGTTGCTTCTTCGAGATTAAAAAGAAGTCAACAGAATCTTCTTATAACTCTGCTGAGCTATTAGAAAACGTATCATCTATCCATCTTTTCTCTTCTGGCTGGTCTTGTGCACCTCTTTTCAATAATTTGTTTATGTAATATAATGAGAGGCAATGAAATATTTAATTATTCATATTATTATTGAACAAAGAAACATTGTGTTTAAATAGACATGCTGTATTGTTGAGTTCTTCATTGTTGCTTTACCTCAGTAACTCTGGTGGTCACCTTTCATAACTTCTGAATAACATCTTCTGAGTTGTAGGGAAAAATTAAGTAGCTCAGAAGATTCTGGAGGATATGTGGGATAAGAAGAGAGGAAATAGAAGTAAGCAAAGCAAATCTCCAGCCTCTTTTTGGTGCTTTGCAAGTCTGGTGCAGTTCCTCCTCCTCCTCCTTAACCTTGCATTGGGCCAGTCTGGATGTGCTTGGTCAGGATCTCAATATGTTATTGTGGTCTAAAATCATGGTACACAACCACTGCTGCTAGGGGAATTAGGGATATATGTAAATGAGATTCAAATCATTACTTCTTCTGTCATCTCAGTTGCATAATCATATGATAAAATTACATATTAATTTGAACTAGAACTTGCGCTTACAGTTGTTGCATACCAGTTGCATTAGCTAGGATGTGGTCGAGTTTTCCAAATGACATCATGTTCTTTATAGTTTATAAATCACCATCTGGACATGCCCCCTAGAAAAAATGGCTTTATCTCATGTTGCTGGGAAAAAATTGGCTCCAAGTTCTAATCAGTGCCATAAACAGAGGAGGATGTTGATTTATTAGCTAATTGTCTAGTGTAGATGTCCACACATGTGAAAATCTTGCCATTACTGATTGTTGAAACACTTTTTCCGATGTTCAACTTCTCACAACACTCAAAAATCACATCAATTGGAAGATATATTCCCAACCAGCTTTAATGAGAAAAGTGTGAACTTCCTGCTAAAACCACTTGCAGACCACACACTATAAACTTAATTATGTACATTTTACTTCTTGCTTCATTTCACTACACAAGCGAGGTACTGAATGTATATAAAATTCTTGCATTAGTACCTGCAAAGATTTCTTTGACAGAGATTGCACTATTAGTTTCAAAACAATGACTCTCTCTTAGTCTTTGCAGCAGTACTGAAGTGGGTTAGCCAAGATTTGTAAATTATCTGTCTAAAATCCACTGTGCTTAGATTTATAAGGTGACACACTGTTAGGGATCTCTGTATCTGAAAGAATTTTTACCACTTACTAGATTTATTCTGAAGTCTACTGATTGAACTATTCCCACTAAAAAATGGAAGAGATGGCATGTCTCTACAAAAACATTTACTTCACATAGATTCTAATTAACAAGCAAAATTTTTATACAAGATGTTTACTTTATTCAAACTATTTATTTACTTTCTTCCCTTTGAAGCTTTTTTTTTTTTTTCTTTTCTGGAGGAGAGTTTTAAAAAATGGAAGCTTATTTTTAATTTTTCTGGAAAAAAGTAAGAAACTTCTGTGAGACTCGTGTAATTTCTTTTTCAATTCACTCCATAGGTAAGGTGTGATTGGCTTAATTGGTTTCTTGCAATTAATTCCCAGTAAAACCTTCAGGAACAAATTTTGTTTACCACCAACTTCTATGCATGAGTGTTGTGTTAAGATAATGAAACATAAAATAAAGCTCAGATTCCCACCTGAACTAATAGAGAATCAGCCTGTCACTTTTTTTTTTTTTTTTTCCACTGGGGAACTAATTCTTTAAAGGGGAGGTGAAATCTGAGGTCCTCATAAAATTTGTGGTCATTTAAACTTCTTGCTTGTGCCAAGTTAAAGGTGTTAGCCCTAGTGTCTTGGAGAAATTCCAAATTAATTATGTATGTTCTGTGTACCTGAGTGCTCTGATTTCATTTAAATACAATTTCTTTCCCTCATGGCACCCATCCAGTATTAGAATCTGGATTTCATTGGTGCTTTCATGCTTCATGATGGTATTACGGACTTTTGTGAACATACAGAATAGGTAAAGAGATGAAGAAATTTCTGGATGCAAATTCTTTGCATCCAGTTTAACTGTTACATAAAGGAACAAAGAGGAGTCAAAAAGGGGATAAAAACTGTGATGATATTTGAAGAAGGAGCTGCTATCTATATGACCTCCCTGGAATTACTACTGCCTACTACTGCTACTGAAGACAGTGGCAGCGGGACAAAACCATTCATTAGGATTTCTAGGAAAAAAAATCCTGATTCAAGCTATTTCCCAGCTAGCTGACAGGAATTAATATGATTATCAGATGTGGAGTTTTTGACACATCGTACCAGACGAGTGAGGAGGGTGACCTGTACCAGGTTTTGCCAGGCATAGGAACCATACAGATTGGGATGTATAGGAGAAAATGTAGTGCCTTAGGTTTCTACTGATGTGTAGGTTTTGTCATATTCTACTGGAGAACAATGGTCAGTTTAAGCTCCAGTGGATGAGGATTTCCAACATCCATATGTTTTTAGTCTCACAGATCAAATGCTGGAAGCCTGCAGCTGTGCTGGAGGCAATGACCGATGATTCTGGGACAGATCTTGATCCCAGCTCTAGCAGCAGCTCTTGGCAACATTATCAGATGGATTATTTAGGTGCCTATACTTGGGTTTACAGCCTTTTGTAATGTAATAATACTTCATTCATGAAGGACACTGTAAAGCCTAGTACTAACTGCCTATGGCCTTGTGTTTATTTCTGTGTTAATTCAGTGATGCTGATTTACTGAACTAAAATTGTTTTCATTTCATTTTAAACTTGGAAATGACTTGGATATGTAACTTTGGTATGAAAACCAGTACATGCAAGTCTTCCTATGTCCAGGATTAATGATTTTCAATTGTGGGTGCAATTGGGACTTTGTGAGCAGTGGTAGTATATACATCATTTAAGAATTACTCCTCTAGGCTAACTGGGGTGAATACTGAGATACTTTTATCTTTTCTAAGCACATACCTAAATGGCCTGAGTCGTTCCCTCCTAGTCTTATGTGAGGAGATGCTTCCCTTGCTCCCAGACTCACCAGCTGGTGAACAGAAATGGCCTTCCAAAGTGGGGCGTCTATTATTGCATGTAATTTGTGGACTTGTGCCTAGGAACTGTGGAAACTTTAGAACAGCGCCTTTTGCCTTCATGTGTTATTTCCGCTGCCTAGACGAACACAATTCATAGTAATTCTAAAAAGGGCAACAGGGATAATTGGGTTCCTGCTGCTACACATGTTTATCAGTGTGCTACTGCCAGATGTAGGACATATGCTACAAATGGTCTTCCTATCCCCAAAAGGGAAAAAAAAAAATCCCATGCAAACCAAAACCCTTTAGCTTTCCCTATCTCCTTGCAGATATATTAGTATAGCACTGCAACTAAAGCCAGGAAGTTTTTCAGCTTTGATACCCAGACCTATTATATTAATGCTTTTATTCAGCTGATGGTTGCAGATTAGGGATTATTTTAATTTTGAGCATGGAGCTATACAAAGTCATATCTCTGAATGAGAAACTTAGAGACTGTGTGTGGTGTTTAGGTGAGTGCATAAAAGTTTATACAGCTCATACTTTGTATGTGCCTGGTGAAGATTGGATTACAGCTGAAATTTCAGTATTAGATATTTTTTTTTTACATTGGGAGGTGTTGTTCAACTGGATGCTTTTTCTCAGTTTGAAAAAAACAGATCTTTATTTCAACTTTGTGTAAATTGAAAACGTTGAAAAGAAAAAACAAAATCACCTCTAATTCAGAATTTTAGGAGTAAAGAATTTCACTGGCCTTGAAAAAGAAAAGGCTAGTTAAAAAAAAATAAAAACAAAAACAAAACACCACTGTTTTAAAATATTCAAAATTAGTAGAATAAATTCCTTTAAAAAAATGATTACATTTAGGAATTATTATCTTTAAGTAAGTCACTGAGCTGGAACCCAGAATCTCTGTCTGCCAATCCAGCTACTCTACAGTATTATTGTGGGACTCTACCATGACTCTACCAAAGTCATTTAATCTTACCATTTGCCTTTCTTCTTCATCTGCAGAAGCAAAAAATTCTGTTGGGCAGTGAAGCAGTCCAATATTATTACAAGATTTTCATAACCGATACAAAACATATGATGAGAAACAGGGAATTGATGGCTTCATATATGTAGAATAGCATGAGCCCTGCTAGGTTTTCTTCCTGTTAAGACTGTAGACAGTACTCAATGTCATCTGAAAAAAACAGTAGATAACATTATTTTGTTTAGTATGTGTCTCTGAACAGCCCAAGGCATGAACTAAGCTGCTGTGGTGAAAAAAAATTACGTTCCAGGCATGGAAATAGTTGCAGTCTGTGGAATGAATTGGAGTGAGGGGAGATATATAGGTAAAAGCTGATGAAAAAGTACTCAATGGTGATTAGCAAATAAAGGATGAGTGTTTTGAAAAAAAAAAAAAAAAATGAACAACTGAAAAAAAATAGAAGGGGGAAAGCTAATGCTGTAATAAAATGGACCAGTTAGAGGTTGGGAGATAGTGGGTGATAGACCATGCATCACTACAGGGCAGTGGAATAATGGAACAAGAAATGTTTCTTCATTTTTTATTTCATTATTCTTTCCCTCTAGATGTTCTTGATAGACAGGTTGTGATTCAAGTGCACTGAGATATTATTTCTTGTTAACACAACAACGTGTTGGGACAGCTCCCATGAGTGGAATGTTGTTATGGATGTCTATGTACTATTCAGGAAAGATAGACCAAAAAGGCGAGGGAGATCAGTGATCAAGGGAGGTTCTGCTTCCCCTCTACTCTGCCCTAGTGAGATCTCACCTGGAGTATTGCATCCAGTTCTGGGCTCCCAGCTCAGGGACAATGATCTGCTCGAGAGAGTCCAAGGGAGGGCTACAAGGATAATTAAGGGACTGGAGCACATGACTTGTGAGGAAAGGCTGAAACACCTGAGGCTCTTTAGTCTGGAGAAGACTGATAGGAGATTTAATAAGTGTTTATAAATACATGAGGGCTGAGTGCTGGGAGGAGGGGTCAGCCTCTTCTCACTCCTGCCCTGTGATAGGACAAGGGAGAATGGATGTAAGCCAGAGTACAGGAAGCTCCACCTCAACATGAGGAGGCACTTCTTTACTGTAAGGGTCACAGAGCACTGGATTGGGCTCCCAGAGAGGTTGTGGAATCTCCTTCTCTGGACATTTTCAAGACCTGCCTGGATGTGTTCCTTTGTGACCTGTGCTAGATTATATGGTCCTGCTCTGGAAGGGGGGTTGAACTCTCCAGGCTCCCTTCCAACCCCTGACATCCTGTGATCCTGTGAACTGTTAGAAAATGTTTTGAAAATGTCAAGCCAGTTTAAAATGACATGTGCTGTATGGACACAATTCATCTCTCAAAATGAATCGAATTTGCAAATATGGATCTCATTCATATATATGTGTATCAAGAGGATAATAAGGTTTTCTTTAAAGACAAAATGAAGCTCATTTATCTTTTTATACAGTACAGTATCTGAACAATAAGGGATTTAGACCTGCTTTACATTTAATATTTTTGAATACCATTTTTAAAACAAACTAAATAATTTGTTGTCTACATAAAGAATAGCATGTACCCTCACCACACTGAGGTGAGTTTTACCTCAAGGAACATCAATGTTCATTGAATGAAACTGAGATTAAAAAATGTTTAGAACCCAAAAAGCAACATCTTCCAAAAAAAAGCCTATTTTGCTGATGGTTGCATATGCATTCTTTTTAATGTAAAAAAAAAGAGTCTTGGGAAAGTTCTTTTTAAAGCTCTGAAGTCATATAACTGATTTGACTACAAAGGGAAAATAATTTTAGCATCAGGTGTATTCTCCTTTAATTTTCCTTGTGCCAAGAGTTACAACCGGAGCTATACAAAGACCTTGTCATCAGCTTGAACTTTGTCCAGAAGCAACTAGGAAGTGAGTTCTGTTCCTGGAAAAATGATATATCCTGCAGGTAACACCACTCGCCAAGCAGAAAAAGTGCACCTGCCACAAAGTAATGGCTTCTTTTGGGCAAACAAAGTGCCTGAATGGGTATGCTAGATTGCTGTAGACATTTCAGCATGTGAGTCCTAGCAGTTGGTTGGAAGTCAAGAGGAGTGGGACGTGCAGATGCTTCAGAAAACCCATCCCAGGGCCTTCTAGGTCTTCAAAATATGACATGTGGTCATCACTGTAGCATTAAGATGTAATGTCAGAGGCATTTTACAAACTTATAATTGGTTCAGACAAAGTTATTGGCTGTAATTTGTCATTATTGTTCATGGGTGGCAGACCTCGTGTTGTGCTTCAGATTTTTATCATCCTTGGTATCTTGTCTCTGTGTTGTCATCAGATTATTATTTTGTATTTGTTGAGTTCTTGGGTTGTTTCCCTGGTGCTCCTCTCTGGAATATGTATTCCTTTATAGACTAGTCTCATTATTTTTATAAGAAAAAAATTAACAAAAAAGGCTGAGACACAGCAGCTGAGACCAGTAAGTAATCTGCATCTAAACTGCATATTCAACTAAAAACTTGGATGTCTAGTGTGTTATTTCAAGGCCTTTGAGGCCAGTGAGGCCATTCTCATTGCTACTTCAGGAAGATTAGATAAGACTCCCTCAAAAGAAAATCAAAGGCACACTCTGGGTCTTGTAAAAATAAGACAAGGCAAAATGTTCTTTGTATAGGTAGAGCAGTTCCTTTTGTTCCATCCAAAATCATTAGTAGTAGGAGAGTATACATGTTATTAGGAATGCTAACAATTCTTTGAAAAAGGAGCATGTCACTTTGCAAAAACAAAGTGACAGTGTATAGCAGATTATTTCAGCCTCTTACATTCTGGGAAATGTTACATCAAGAAGCTTAGAAGAGGAACTTACTAGATCAAAAATATAAACCCAAAGTGGTAAATGGTGTATTTTACTATACATTGCTATTTACAAAGTCTTTTATACTGGCTGGCACTAAAGCTTACAATTACTTCTTCTTACCATCATGTTTAGTATGACATGAATATTTTGCTATTAATTATCTCTATAAAAACTGTGACTGTCTTGACACAAAGCACAAAATGGTACTTCTGGAGGAAAAAAAATCATGTGAGATGAGTAAAACTTTCTGAGAAGAGTATAAGGAGAATATTCTGTTTGAGGTGAATTGCATTTTGAGAACAGGATGTACAATTTAAGACTAAGAAATACTGTGCAGATTTCTCTTTGGAACATGTAATCATTTCCATTTCTTTGAGTCTTAAAAAAATGCCTGGTAAGTACACTTACTATTGTACATTTGAGTTAATACTAGAGCAGTACTTTGATTTTTGATCCCTCATGCTCTATTGATGAGCCCTTTTCAACTGCCCAGAAAGTACCACCCTGCCTAAAATGCAAGACAGTTGCTGAAACCCACGTTAGTTACCTCTCCTTGCTCCCTCTGAGCAGAAATTGACAGCTGAGCAGGACTGTAATGAATTCTTATGTGTTTTGTAGAGTGTACTGCCATCAATTATGAACTAAGCTGAGACCATCAAACTCATTTTAATTATAACCTCTGATTTGGTTTATTCCAGGATCCCAAAGGTATAAAACTAATACAGACATTTACTATCTTTTCCAAGTGAAAATTTTCCTTCTAGTCAACTCTCCCTCCTCAGTATTGGACTTCCTTTCTTGGTGTGAGTGTGTTTGTGTACATGAGGTTAAACTTCATTTTCCTCAGCGGGTAGTGGAGATGTTTTTACACAGACTGCTGGGCTGAGAGCATCCCTTTATTCCACTCCTGTCCTACACCATTCCATTTATACTGGCAGGCAGAAAAGCTATTTTCTCTCTCATATTTTCATTCTATATATTTATTTTCTAATGAGATTCAGGGGTGCTCTGTTCCCAAGGCACATTATCTTCCATTATTACCACAATAAAATATAATGTATAAAATAATAATAGAGAATAATAACTAATGTGTAATCATCATGCTCATTCTGTCTTGAATATCTTACTACAAAGACTGACAATTGTATTCTAGTAATAGGAAGACCTAACCTCTGGATGTTTCAGCTTGGAAGGATAGTTTCTTCATAGTTGTTTGTTTGTTTTATTATTATTATTATTTAACTTTCGCAATCTGTAATTTGCAGTTCAGCCTTAGAGTTCAGTTAGCCATAACCAGTTCTCTGAAATGCTAAATGTTTTCCCATATGGCTGGAAAAATACGCAAATATGCTTTTCCTGATGATGAATATGTCTGTGCATAGTATGCATTTGTACATCTAGAAAATTCTATGCATAAGGTTCTCCAAAATAGCCTTCATAGCTTTGAGATCAGTGAACCTTACAAACAGAATGATAGCTGAGGGATAGTTTTAGAGTTCACACACAGAAAATCTATAGGCTACTATGTAAATAGCTGGAGGCTAGAGGAATTAGACAGAGAAAAATTGTGTCTGCTCAGGGAATAGATGATTCAGACCATGTTGTTGACCCATTAAGTCACCTATGATAGTACTGAGACAGAAGCCAGGGGACTTTAGTTCAATCTTCAATTAGGTCATCCAATCAAAATGTATTTAGGAATATATCTAACCAGACAATTTGCAGAATGTCTCAACTATGGCCCTTTTTGTATCCCATGAGTAAATTTCAACTACATCAGGAGCAGTATAAACATGAGACCACTGCTACAACAACAGCTTATGGTTGCACTAAAAACATCACTTAGGTATAAATATACATTCATATTGATGTCATGTTTCAGGAGCAATTGTTAAGATTTACATGTATTTACAACTCTATGAATATTAAGTGCTATTGAAATAGTATCCATATCATTCCTTTCTCCATGGCTTAACTTATTGTCAGTTTTTATGAGAGTCCACAATTCTAAAAATATTTTAGGGAAGAGCTTTGAAAGTTATATGCCATGACCTGGACAAGACAAATCCCAAAAAACATGAATTAATAGTTCTCAATGACATTACAAAGACATTCTGGGGGATTCGGGGTGGGGGGGGAAGTCATGTCATTTAAAATATTTCACAATAACTAATCATTTCATACAGTTCAGAAACACTTTTGAAATCTTAACTGACTTTTGTCTTGTGAAAAATCTGATATTGGAACAAGATTATTTTTATCCATTACATGCACAATCTGATAATCTGTTAGGACCAGATTATTCAAAAAGCAAATCACTTTAGAGGTACAAAATGTCGGGTACAAAAATGAAGAAGCGAGAGCATGGATTTCAGAATTCTGCTTTGGACTTAAGTTTAGAAATAAGCTAAAAAATGGGACATCTTGTTTCTGGAAGCCTCATCATTCTCCTTCTATCTACACTGATTCCTCTAGACAAAATTTTAGAACAGCATAGACCAAAAGGCTTTGGGGCAAAGCAACATTTCCCTGAACAGCAAATCCACTTAATGTTGTAACCTATATTAAGCAAAATCATTTTTCTCCACACCAGCTTGTGAATCTTAAGCTGAGTCAAGGAAATAATATGATGTTCAGCAGACTCCAGTCAACTAAGATTACATTCTTTGTACCATGAGAGTAGCGGAAAAAAATGCATTTGTTGAGACCAAAGGGCGCACAGAGGCAGACCCTGAGTAATTCAAACATAAACAGGAAAGAAACTTGATAGAAAAGCCTGGCACTGGTCCATGTCAAGGCTAATTACTGCCTCTTTTTTCATGCAAAGTTCTGAATTAATAAGGTAGAAGAAATAAGCAATAGAATGTGCACTTCTCTTCAAGGGCACAGCTTCACCTTTAAAATCCTTTGCTTGCTCTTAAATTTAGAAGAAACTAAAAACCTGTTTCAAAAAAATGCCTCGGTCGAAACACGTCAAAAAAAGCAATTCTGATTTTATTGACATTAGAATAAAACTGTTGTTAGGTATAATTTAACATCTTTTGTGGCCTTACAATTCTTTAGTAAGAAACAGTGGAATCTTTAGTTTATAGTAGGTCAGTCTTACCTGTCTAACATTATGCAACTAAGCAGTCAGTTTTTCTCCTATAAAAATCACTACTTTTGAAGCGTATTTTATTCATTTAGCATTAGGACATGGTGAATGTAATAATTATTTAAGTGAAATTACACCTGTAGGTTTTAAAATGGATAAGGTAAAATATATTTGACAATTTAAGGTAATCTTGTGTATAAAACAGTCTTCTGAAGTTTTGGCACAACCCTTAAAATCCTGCTGCAAAGTATAAGTCTCTAACCTTGTCCTTAGTCCATTGGGAGGCAGTGGACTAGCCACTTGGGTGGTGGTTTCCAAAACTGAAGTGAGGGAAGTAGGAAAAGATTTTTTTGAAAATTAATTATTAAAATATATATATATAAAAAAACTTGGTTTAATATACTAAAATTCACGAAGTGGAATCAGTGTCACAATGCCACTGATTTAACAGAATATGAATGGAAGAAAGGCTTCTAACTGTTAAATTTTTTTCTGCATTCTTTTAGAAATGTATGTCCTCTATTTCCATTTGATGTGTTAGAGAATGTTGTCACTGGAGTGAAGAACAATGAAGCGGGCTGAATAAATGTCTAAGCTCCTTTCCCCCTGAGACTTTAAACAAAATGGAGACAAAATTCATGTTCTACACGAAACACTTTTCTCGTGAATGGAGTCCAAAATAAGCTGGTTTTAATCAATCTATTCCTGTAGTACTCTAAAATGGATATGTGGGTGTGAGTACACACACATTAACTCTGGGGAAAAAAAGTAGTCCTGGGAACTGATATACCATTGATAACCATTATCTGTTTCATTTTTCCTTGAACCTAATGCCAAACAAGTAAGGGTTCATGTTTTCCAAATACCACTTTGATGTTTTATTGATTGCTTTTGTCAAAGTGAAATGTTTGAAAACCAGAAACCAGACAGTTGCAGTAACTTTGTATGGCATGTGTGATACTGCTTTCTGCTGTTTGTAGTCAAAGACATGCATTGTTTACTAATGGTGTGAGATAGCTATAAGCTGATTTTATGTGTGCAGCCTTGCACACCCCACATATCTGTGGTCAGTGCCAAGTGTTAAGTATTCTCAGAGTTCAAAAATATCTGTAGCTTGGATGTGTTGCTCAAGTGACATCATTCAAGCAACTTTAGCACATTTTATGGAGGCAGTATGAATGCCACATACTAAATTTGCCCAGTCCTTTTTGCCATTTTTGTGTCAAGAGCTGGAAAATACTCGAAATTAGATCCTTTAGTTTCAGTCCTGCTTGCTTTTCTGCATGCATGGAAAAATGTGGTTACTCTACAAACTGTACTTTTTACTGTGTGCACAAGTTTGTGTTCTCAAGGCCAAGAGCATTTGATACTTCCAGGCAGATTATGAGCAATTCTAACAGCATAAAGGCAGGACACAGTACGAAGGCAAAGACAAATCTACTGTTTTGCTGAAGGCCATTAAAAACTGTGATTTTTGGCAAACCTATCCATTACTGTGTTAAACTATAACAGAGATAGGTTCAGAGGGGAAACAGTATCCTCTTTGTTGAGCCAGAAAAAAAAAATCCTGTTTCCAAACTGCTCTTATAAATTCTTACTGAACCCTTTCAAGTAGCTTGCCAAAACATTAGGCAGTTTTAGGAGAACACAGGGGTGCAGATTAATTCTTAATATATTGATTGATATCCCTACAAGTAAGCAAGCAAGCTGTGTGCTCGGATGCCATTTAAGTCCTCTGATCTGATAGTTTCTTCTATAAATTATAGTTTAATTCTTTAAAAGACCAGTGTATCATCTGTATTAAAGGTCTTCAAGTGCTTACAGTTGTTTCACATTATAGCTTATTGCATTACAGTTCTGGTATATTCTTTCTATAAGTAATCTTGTGGGAGCCAAAGAAATAGGAGCCCTTCAGAGTGCAATGGCAATGACTTTTCCATGTTTCCGTTCTGCACTGTGGTAATGGGGGAGCAATTCGAAGGAACCAGTACAAGCTGCCTAGGCAAGTAGATTTCTTAAACTGTAATTCAATTTTCATTAGTTTTTCATTTTCATTTGAAAAAGAGATCTGGGGGAGGTTGGTGACTCCTCACAGGCAGTATATATTCACTGTGTGTTGAGCTGAAAGAGGCCGAAAAAAGTCTTTAGCAAAGTTGTCAGAGAAGAACAGAGATGTATAACATATGCATTTCCTTGGACAACTTGGACCAACTATAATCACTGATAATGGATATAGTTTCGACAGGCGCCAACAGACCTGCTTTTGTTTCACTCCCCTCCATCTTTGTGTGCACCCTAAATAGGCACGTGTACACTGCCCAGGCCCCTCTTCAAGTACTGATGGGTAGGCAGAACAGAAGGGGTACCTAGTTTGTTCAGCTTGTTGGTCATCTTCGATGTGTTTTGAAAATTACTCCCAACACCTTGATCAGGGCTTCACTCATGTGTTATCTTTTACGGGTGGTGTTACATTGGAGGCACAGGCAGCCTGCCATCCCTATCCTGACAGGGAGTTTGCTGGAGGGCCACCACCATTATTCACTCAACAAGGACCCTCCAGTGGCATATGCAATGCTGCTGCTACCATTCTTACCTATTTCTACCCTGCACCAGTCTGGTTGGAGAGCTGCCCATAGGGATTCCCAACAATTATGGCACATAATTTCTGGAGAATGAGTTGTATACCTATCAGCAAATGTGACATGAGTCGTCATTGAATTTTAACTGGGAGGGTGGTTGTTTTTATAATCAATGTGTTCTTTTCCCAGTTGTCAAGCTATAATTTTTCACATACATGGAACAGATCAATGACCAAATGAAAGCTTTGTATTTCTTGTTTCCTAAACTGAGTCTATGCATATACACATTTAAAGATACAATTAATTCAAAGATAAAAACCCCTAGGCACCGTGAGAAACATTTTGTGATGTGTTGAGTCTGGCTGTATGCTAGGTGCCCACCATAGCTGCTTTATTA
>VWZY01002331.1:28851-47646 GCA_013399075.1 Chloroceryle aenea
CCGCCGCAGATGGACAGGAGAAAACAAAGGCTCATGGGTTGAAATAAGGACAAGGAGAGATCACTCAGACATTACTGTCATGAGCAAAACAGGCTTGACTGGGGGAAGAATTAATTTATTACCAATCAAATCAGAGTGGGATAATGAGAAGTAAGAACTCAAGCTCAAGATTCCTTCTCCCCACCCTTCCCTTCTTTTTGGGCTCCACTTTACTTCTGATTTTCTCTACCTCCTCCCCAGCAGTACAGGGAGAGCAGGAATGGGGGTTGTGGTCAGTTGTTCCCACATTGTCTCTGCTGCTCCTTCTCATGTACATGAGCTCTGTGCTCGTGTACAGTATTCAGGTGCACTGCCAGAACACTGTGCTAGCCTCTAGCCAACTGAAAGTCACAAGGGCTGTGGCACCATATTGATCTTTTCTAGACTGTTAAAATGTACTAACCTGTTGAAATATATCTTTCTTATATACAGAATCCAAATAGTTTATATATGAGCTTTTTATTTTTATATTTCATTTTCTTAATAGGATCCTATAATAATGATGGGATACCATATGGGCTGGTTTATTGTCTTGTTAGAATGCAGTACATTGATCCCAACTGCTAAATCATTTTTATGGCACATTACCAGTAACATGACATCAGGAATCATAGCTTTCAGCTTGAGGGACCTTTTTCCAAACCAAATACATCCCACATGGGCACTGAAAACAAATCATAGCACTGTATTCTGTAGTGGACTAATGTAGGCCATCTTCAGTTTTAAACTGTTTGCTCAAATCAGTCTTTGTTCAGACCTGGGATGACATTTAAAGGTTTGGAAATAACTGAGGTTTTACTAAGATTTGTGTTACTCCCGTAGCTTAAATGTTTTTGCTTTGGGCTTTTTGTGGTGATGGTGGTGTTGTTTTTGTTTTTTTTGTTTGGTTTTTGTTTGTTTGTTTGTTTGTTTTGTTGTTTGTTGTTTTTTTCTCCTTTTGGTGGAATCTGTTGAATTACTTAATCCGATATTGATGAAAAGAACATCCATTCTGAAGTAAGTTTGCTACCAGTTGTTGCTATTTGATAGCACTGAAAAACAGGAAGAATAAGAAAGCAATGGATGGTTTGGCCTTCCTGTATCTCAAAACTTTTGCATCATACTTTTAATTAGACTATTGGTATGGAGCAAAAAGGTTTTCACTATGTTTTGACTATATCACAAATACTTGGTAGCAAGCATCATTTCTCAAGCGGGAATGTTGAGCATCTGATTCTGATGTCCCATTTGCAGCATGCTGCACTTCATAGTGGAGAAGGTTTTCTACTTAACATATGCCTGTAGATACATGTGTATCTACCTCTCAAAGAACTAGCCTTGATCTTTTTGTCTTTTTCCTCTATTGATATAATTCCTTCCACCATTTGTTAATAGTGACAGTTTCCCTCTATTTCAGAAATCAGAACAGTAACTAATGAAACAGCAAACATTTTCAGCCTTCATTATTGCCTCCAGCCTTCCTTTGATATGCGTCTCTGTTTCCAAATTAGCAAATGAATATGAAATTAGCTGGGATGGGGAAGACTGAAGGAAGTCATGTGAATGCAGTTTTAATGTGTTCTCTTATGCTGTATTAAATCAGAGTTGACACAACCTAACACAAGCAAAACGAATCCTAAGAAATCTGAGCCAGGAAACTTAATCCAAATTTTTTCCTAAGGAAAACATTAGACATTTACTCAGAAGGAACTTAGTGCCTGCAAATACCTTAATTTATCTTCTATTTCCAACTGAGCTTTTCATCAAAAACTTCCATACTCCTTTTATCTAACAGAAATAAGAGGTAAGTTCTGTAGTTGTTATTAACTGTCAAAGTTTACATCAACCAATACCATTAAGTAAAGCCTGAACTTCCACTTTTAACTAACTGTTTTTCTAGGGAGAAAAACACTTCAAGTAACTTAATTATTAAAAAGATCTGTACAATTTCTTATTGTCTAGGAATAACCTGGCACCTGTGCAAAAGAAAGTAAGCTAAATGATTGTGTTTCCAGCTTGTTTTCCCAGACCCCTGGTTTCCCATATCTCATCTCATGTGTTTGATGAGAAAGGGTAGTGAGCAACCCATTGAATTAGAGTCTCGAAGACTAATTTTTTAGTGATGATTATGATGTGATAATTTATGTGAAAATAGTCTGATTGGTAGTTAATAATTCATTACATACAATGTTTTTGGTTCTTACTCTTCTCTGAGGTAAAAAGAAAAAAAAAAGAAAGAAATTGAACTATTAAGATAGCACTCAGAGAAATGAACTCTATATGCATACCAATATATGAAGGCAAGTATATATGATATCTGCATGACTCATTGCCTTAGTATCCTGGCCAGAGGTACATACAGTGACAAAATGTATTTTTGACAGGAAAAAATATAAAGTATATATAACTTGGCAACTGAACTTTTGACACAATTTCAAAGGGATTCTGTAGTAATGTCTGTTATTTTTAAAAAAACCTTAGACACAGTGACAGGGCATTACTAATGGCTTTCCTCAAGAGTTTTGTTTAGTATGGTTGTGAAACAGTGGGAAAAAATATGCTACCTGCCTAAAAAAGTAAAGGGTGTGATTGTCTCATCCCATGCACACCCTCCCCTCTCCCATGTAAATGTATACAACATACGCACACATATATTTCTCTCTCTTTAACAACTTCTAGATGCAAAATGAATTCTGTGCTGTCAACCTCTTTAATTTAGTGAGGGCTAGGTTTTGCTCTTTGTACTGAACTGTGGGAATGAAGTGATTGGCACTTAATCACTTCTGGAGATGTTGTCCCCAAAGAGGCACTCCTCTTGTACTGGCAGGAAATGGTTTACTTTATCTTGTTCTATGTGCCTCCTCCTCTTCAGTAACTTTGAGCATGCACAGCTCAGAAAGATGGTAAGGAAAGCAAAAGTTTAATTTCTCTGTTACATGGGATAAGTGTTACATAGATAGTTCTGGGTGCTCATCTACATATTAAGACTGTAAGAAGGAGGATATCTTACAAGTGTACACAAATCTGATCCAGAACAAATGAACCCTGGGCAAAACAGCGTGTAAATCTTTCAAGGGCCCCTGGGCAAAGATACTGCAAATAGAGGGGTTCATTTTATACTCCCATTAGACTTTGAGGCTCCCCAGAGGACTGATGTCTCTGTGTTGTTTATGTGTTACTTTGGTGTTGACTGTCCATCTGCTGAGAATATAACTGAGGCAGCCATTTGATTTCCTGTCTGCTACAAGATATCAATCAGAAAGTGATCAAATGTTGCTACGTGAGCACCCTTTGGTACAGATTTAGCACTATGACTCCCCTGCACATTGCTGCTTGGCCTTCTCCACAGTCCTCAGCCTCTTTAACGATTTTGCCAAATACAGCCTTGAAAGTTCAGATAGGACTCAAGTCCTGCAGGAAATCATTACCTTAGAGTTTATTTATTTCTTTATTGGACCTATGACTAGACACACACTGTAGAGTGGGATCTCACTGTAATAGGTCCCTTCTATAGGTGCATATATATAGCTGCATTATTGAGTCCAATCTCTCTTCCAGGAGAAGAATTTTAAGACTGGAGCACTGCATTAATTGCAATGAAAACTTTATGGGCAGCAATGAGTGGGAAAACTTATTATCCCCTTATTTTCAATTTGTTAGTTGTTTTTGTTGTTTGTTTGGTTTTTTTTAAGTATGCATTGATATTTTTAGAATTCAGCAGAGAGCCACAGAATAACTCGCATCATCCAAGGCATTATGTATGGAGAGGAGTAATTGATTGCTGTTTACTTGTAGCTGTGACTTGGGTTTTGATTAAAATAATAACTTTAAAACTGTAACAGAAAGCAGCTCTTTTGCACATTGCTAAAAAGCATTTGTGTAAGTTTGGTGTGTTTGACTCATACATAATGTATACTCCTTAATGACCTGCATAGCCAAAGGATGGCACTTTAAATTGATGAGTGTGATATATTCATACATAGAACAAATTAGTTTAAGGATAGATGAAGAATAGATGTGCAGTCTAGCTAGCATGAACTGTTACAATTATAGAGATTATTACAACCACAGTCTAATACCTTCCAGACATCAGAAATCATTAAGTGTCGGGGTTACATAGATCTACGAGGTAGTTTTATCACAAAAATGTTATTGTATTACAACAGTTTCAACTGTGGCACTATATTTGAGATTAGAATAATATTTCTACTGAAAATATTTGTTTTCACAGATTTCTAACTTAACCTTAGAAACATGCTCAAGAAGCAGCACAATAAAAAATACCCCCAAGTGAAAAAGAGAGGAATACAGGGTGGTAAGTTTTGTCTTGGAGCATTTTGTCTCACAGAAGAACACTTTTTAAGTCAGTGGAAGTCAGGGTGAAACTGTTGATCCGAGCAAAGCCTGGCCCTCAGACAAGTGTGGAACCGAAAGGAGCTCATTTGCTTGAGGGCAACATTGAAAATAAGTAATTTGGTCATATCTGTTATAAGAAACTGTGAAGTATTGTAATATCTAAACTCACTTCAGGCTGCACTTAGGTGTAAAAGTGAGCTTGAACCAGACCAATAAATCCTAGCATTCACAGGTTTGTATTTATACTTTGAGTTGAATATGGCTAACTTTCACGACTTGGACTACTCCCAAAATTTACACTGAAAAAAAATAACTGGAAAGCAAAATTGATTAGATGTGACATTTTTTCTGTTGCAAACACTGTGGAAGAATGACATGATTACTTGCCAGATTCTTTACTCACCTTAATCCTTCCATATTCAGTTTCATTCGTGGTAAGTTCTTCACTCACAAGGATTTTGCTTTTCACCTCCATGAGGTAAAAAAGGCATGTGCACATGATGGTATCTGTTCCCACATCTTCATGGCAAAGGTCAGGGAATAGTTTTTTTAATCCAGAAAAGGCCAATGAAAATAAAGAGTCACTGGCATAAGGATAAGTATCTGAAGGTGTGACCTGTGATGTGCACAGATTAAACCCTCAAGTAAACTCTCCCTTCCAGGCCCAAAGTAGATTCAGCAGTGGTTGCCATGGCCAGTTATTTTAACTTCCTTGGTCCTTTATACACAAGATTTAATTTTCTGGAGGTGCTTGTTCATCCACACAGGCTCTTACAATAGATTCATTGGAGCATATGAAAGAGTGGAGCCCCAGTTGTGAGGTGATGCTAGCAGGTGTCTTGTCTAAGGGTCCTTTTAATGCAGAGGTTGTGCCTTCCTCCCCCCATTACTGTGCCATACAATTGCAAGAAGATAGGGTGGTTTGTTTTTGTCATATCAGGTTATGGAAAAGGAAGAAAATGCAGTAGCACATCACCAAAATAAGAGCCACAAACAGTATGAAAGTAGAACATAAATTAGTTTGAAAATTAATGTGTGAATTGAGTCTTTACAGTGTTTGTAAAACAAAGTTCAACACACTGGTACACATGGCAGCTGAGTCACTGCAGAACAGCACGTTCTTCTTCCTTGTGGGAGTTCTGCAGCCCGTGCCCAATTCGGTGCTACTGTGCTTCATTGCTAATAATAGCTTTAAAATAGCTATGGTTATACTAAGGCACGGAGGTGACTGAAGTAGATGTATTCAAATTATGTATTGACAAGTGCACAGAAAGAATGGAAAATAGCAGTTTTTCTCATCAATATGTTGGTTCTAGTGCACTGACAGGACTACAGATTTGGGAGTTTTGTGGGTTTTTTTTAACCTGACTGTCCAAAGACCAAAAGACCAGAGTACTAAGTAACTTTTTCCACTGCTACAGTACACTAAAGAGCAAATCTTATATCCAAGCTATCTCCAACACAGGTAGGAATTAAAATGTAAACAGTAAGCCTGGCTTTAGGCTCCTTTTATTTTTTTTACACTTTCTATCAATAACTCATTAATGCTGTTCCCATCTATTAAGTCAGAAATTCCCCAGAAGTCAGGAAGGTCTGTACAGTTAAGCGCTGCTTTGGTGCCATGGGATCCATGTTCAGAAGATTCCTTCGCACAATGTTATAACCTCCTTATCTCAAGTTGACATTGCACACCACTCATCAGTATCTGTGGCAGAAGCTTTATCAGCATCTTCAGCAAGAATCACTACTCTCTAGTTGGAAAAAATCTGTGTTTACAGTTAGAACTGTCAATCATTTTGTCCTGTGTCCTCACTGTTACTTACTGCCTTGCCTGACAGTGAATGGAAAGCTTCCTGGCTTTACCAAAAAATTTATATACTCTGGAAAAAAAAAAGAGCAAGAAACAGTCTATAACCATGCAGGTTATAGTTTGTTTTTTTTTAACTAAAAAAAAAAACAAAACCAAAAACTTTGTTGCTTAAGTCCTTTATCATTTCAGAAAATCTTAGGTAAAGTACAGTAATAATCTATGCTGGTAGTTTTGAGATATTTGGGCTCAGCTTTTGACCTGGCATTGGAACACATTTATAGAATTTTAATGCACACCTTTACAAAAGTCAGATTTATTCATACCATTGCAGTGGCCATCAACAGCACACATGCATTCCTTCTGCATGGCGAAATACCATGTAAACCTAGTCCACTGCCTAAAGCCCTGGATCATCCACATTTTCAGTGTTATGTTTAAGTTGCAGACAAATCATGGTCAAATAATTCATTTGAGGTCAAGCAGTGCGGGATCTGGTTTCACTGGCAGGAAAAGCCATTACAGAAAACTTAAGGAAACCACAGAATCTTTTTACACAGGGTGTGCTGCTCACTGACAGTAGCATGAAGCAGCCTTAACAAAATAGAGAATCTGGTTGTGCAACTCCAGAAAAGTACTTATTTTGTCCTTCAGTTGTTTGTAAGCTCTTAAAGAAAGAAGAAAGTCTGTGCTCATATACCTAACTAATCCCATATCCCTTATTCCTCTGGGTCAAGGTCACCCTGTTCTGTCAGATGGATATAATTTTTCTGTAAGGCATTGACATTCAGAGGCTAGAAGGTCAAGTAAGGGATTGCTGCTTTGTTGTGGTGATTTTGTTCTGTGTAAACTAGGTAATGCAACACCTTAAAGAATTCACTTGTACCAACATTTAGCCCATTTCAAGTCATAGCTGAAAAGTTTACCCTCACTTCCCAGGTAATAAGGATATATATACACCACACATCACATACCATATATCATATACCTCCTATGTACGGGTACGTTCTGACAATGATCACAGGTTTTGTTTCTCTGATGAGTTTTTCAGAAAATGCAATGCAGTATTCCATTGGGTTGTCACCCACTATTTTAATTTGTGTGGTGGCAGATTGTTTTCCTCCTACAGTTTTTACCAATTTTACAGGTCATTACTAGTTGACTAAAATGGGTGCAATTTGCCTCTGTCAGCTGATGTTTAATAATAACCGTCATTCCAGCCAAGACTGTGCATCAGTAATTTCTGACAGCATATAACACATAAGCACATATGTGGATTGACTGTGTTACATTCTTCTGACAAGCCATTTAATTGACTGATAAAAATCAAAGAATGAATGGATGAACCTTCAGAGGAAACTAATTTGAGTGTTTACTGGGAATTTGATACTATGTTGACCTCATAATTATCAAAGTTTTATGCTGCATATAGCTTGTTTCAACAGTAACACTAGGAGATTTGTTAGCTGTACCCCTTACACGACCTGTATAATGCCAAAGACCTAAAGCAGAATGCATTAAATATCAAGCCATAGAAAAACTGGCATGTGGTGGGGCTTTCCTGACCATAAAACCAAGGGCAGCTGCTTTATTTGCATACTGTTTAAATCTACCTGCGTGCAAACCTTAAACAAGGAACTGCCAAGATTTATTGTTCCTTACGGGGCCCTAAGTGCTGCATATTGTGAAGAAGCTGGAGTGAAAACATGTCTTTTACTTCCCCTGGAGAAGAGGTATTGCGTGGAGGTAGGTCAGAGAGCCACGTCTGGCTCACTGCTGACTTAATATGTGACCTGAACAAGTTATATAAGCCCATTGTTTCTGCTTTCTCAAGTGTAAAATAGGTAAAATATTTCAGAGGCTACTTGTATACTTTAATTGGTTGACTGTTTCCTATATACTGGATAAAATGAGATTACTGCATGTTTAAGCATCACATTTCCCTTTTATATTTTGTTTTAACTAGCATCACAAGATTTTCTCATTCTTCCTCTTCATGCTTAGCTAGTTTATGTGTCTGACAGTTCCTTTTTCTCCCATCTTCCTGTTTTTCTCTCTCTGTGCCTTTGCTTTCCCTTTCTGGTCTGTTTTATTCTGCTTTTCCGTCTTTCTTCCTTCTCTGTGACACCATATTCATGACATAAATAATTTTTTATCCTAGAGTCTCACTGAGTATTCATACACTGAGGCATATATTCGCTGCTTGCTGTGTACACACTCTGTGGAGCATCAGTCCTTGTAGGATGTGTGAGTACACGCTTCTTATTCTCAAGTACTTCTGCCTGTGTGCAAATGCTTCAGGGCCTGCTGAAACCAAACCCACCTGAGAAGCTCAGTGTTACAAAAAAGAGAACTGCCAGCTTGGTTTTGACAATGATTCTGGTCTGGAGTCTCCCAAGGAATTTTCCCCCTCCAAAAAATAGCTATTGCTGATTCATAGCTGCTGACTTGAAGGGGCCTGAGAAGCAAATCTGTGACCCAACTATTGATTGGACTGTCATTTTGCCATATATAGCAAATACCCACAGGCATTGTAAGGCAAAGAAGAAAGGGAGTTGCCAGACCAGAAAAGACAGGAGTAGGCTTGAGGGGCTGGAGGGCTGAGTTACCTTAGAAGGACCTAGTGCCAAAGGGATAGAACTCTAAAGTTACAGTTATTCAATCTGAATGCTTAGATTGTTACTGCAGAAATGATTTTAAGGTAGTAAAGCTTTGTGGTATGACAGTGGATATACATCTTCAGTGCAGACAACGCAAAGTAATACATAGGTATCCCAGCACATCTGGCTGTAGCACCACAGTGGTACATTTGCATCTTCCATGATAACACAAATAAGAAAAATTTCTACAGGAAAATGAGAGCAGTCTTTTTGAAACAGTTCATTATTGCCTTTTTTAACAGTCTAGTCTCCTTCATTTTATTCTTTGCTCTTTTAGCTGTCAAAACACTCATTTCTACTCAGACTGTGACAGAACTGAGTGCTGTTCTTGGACATCACAAAACCAAATAAGGTTAGGATATTGGCTTACAGCAAGTCCTCACCACCACTGCCCTCCACAAACCCCAGAGTTCTACTGTACTGTACTGGTTATGCATTGGTTGTTATTTTGTTGTTTGTTTTTGTCTCAGTGGTTATATAAAAGCTATAACTAATGTGTCTATAAAAGATACACCTAGTAGCCTGAATGGGAATTCAAGGATGCCAAAAGAAATATTAATGAGGGTGTTTCAAAGAATGAAATTTGGAAGTGGTGATATATTTATTTTCCATTTCATTTTCACCCAAAGAAAAAAAGGAAGCATCCATTGCATGCTGGCATATTCTAACCTTTGTGAATCATGTGTCCACTGGAACTTTACTGGCAGGTTGTTATTCACATTAATTTATTATAATTTATCTGTGGAGTTGTGTATTCCTTGAGTTTTAGTCTCTTGCTAGGTATACACATACAGGTTATCTTGTCCTTATCCTCTCAGAAGACTGAAGAAAGAAAGGGCTTATAATTGGGTGCAGTTGTAAAGATTGTCCAAGATACCTTCACTAACAACTCTGGGGGGTGAAGAGGAGAGGGATTAGAAAGACAGATCTAGAGGAGCAGGACAACTGATTTTGAATATATACTGAGTGGGTTTGCCTTTATTCTAGCAGAGACTGCTCAGATATAAATGTTCTGTGGTGTAGTTTTGTTTTGTTTTTAAAACACTAGAATGTTTTATTTACCTAATACAGCCAAACCAGAATATTCTTGGGTAGTTCTTCCTCATTATCATGAAAAAAATCAAGCTAATCCTTCTGGGTTATAGTTCCAGCAGATTCTTTACATTTCTTTAGCTTTCCCATTGAGAAAATGAAAACCACATTTATTAAATGACCTTTAGTTTTTGCCATCTAGTCAAGCATTCTTTGCACCAGCACAGTAATACCATTATCTTGACCTTTGTCTCCCTCATACAGTTTCTCTTCATGCCTGTCACTAGCACTGGTTTAGCTAGTAAGAAGGAGAAAAAAAAAATTATAAAAAGTAAAAAACCACAATCTGATTCAAATTGTTAGGCAATGTAAGTCCTGGAGGTGTTTGTTCCAGCTATGCTTGCTTGCTTTCTGTTTATTTTTACCTTTTCAGCTGGTGTTTTCTATTTCTTTCCTAGATTTTTATATTGTTCAGTTTAAGTCTCTTTAACCAGGTATATATGTGTGGAGAAACAAACTTTATGACAAAATTAATGTGAGATTTTTTTGGTCTGAATCACAGTTGTGGTTTGTCTTGATATAAAACCTTCCACAATATCATGCTGTTGCACTTCCATGTGCAAAACAGTTGTGTTTCTTTGAAGTTTAAATAAAAGAGCTTCACTATTTTCTCTGACTTCAACATAATCAAACAGCAAGCGTCTATGCCTAAATCCTACATTTAACTTTCAGTCTGACCTTGGATTAATCCCTTTACCTCACCATGCCTCTGTTTCCTTTCTTGCCCCAGATCAGCATGCAGGCAGTGCAGTGAGAGTTTGGGAGCTCAGCCTTAATTCTTTAATACAGCTGGAAAAAATCCCTCAAGACATAAGCTAACAGATTTCAAGCCATGCTCTTTGGCTACTTTCCAGTCTGAGTGAAGTGCAGAGCTACAGGATGACTAACATCGCTTGAAAATATTACTTGAATGCCTTTATCTTGATAGTGTTTTGACTAATGCATAACTTGCAGAAAGACATTGTTTTTATCTGAAAACATCAAGAGATTTACAATGTGATGGTCTTTCCGTAATTTTGTCCTTTGTTTTATGAATAAAAATCCTATGATTTATTTCCAAGCACATTGCATGCTGTTGCAACGTATAAATTTAATAAGAAGTGCAATCTACTCTGTTTCCTTTCCTGATATGTAGGAAAGAACTATGGAGAATATATATTTAAGGACAAGTGACAGGGCTTCATTCTCTTTTCCAGTGACAAGGACTCCTTAAATGGGGCTGATGTGCATGCAGATAGATGATTTCCTGTTGTTTGTTTCTAGTCTAATCAAGCTGATTGGGATGAATGATAATAGTGTTGTCTAGCACATACCAGAAATTTTCTTTGCTTAGGAGATGGAAGCTATTTGCAGTTTGCTGCAGCAATAGTAGTTGACTTAAGATGGGATATTTGATCATTACCCTCATAATGGCAGTCACTGTTTTTTCACATATATGACTGCTTACGCCCTTAGAAAACAACAGCATGCCTCACCATCGATCTGAAAAAGCTCTTTGTAAAAAGGGTCAGTGCTGTTATTCCCATTGCACAAATGATGAAATGGATGAGCAGACAAAGAAAAACTAGCTCAAGGTGATGAGCAGACTGCCAGCAGAGGCAGCAGAGGACTCAGGTCCTTCAGTGGTTGATGCCCAAAAGGCCCTGTGACTCCCCACATGAAAAGCCTGAGCCGATTTACCACTGCTAGATTTGTCAGAAATTCAGAATCGTGATGTTCCCAAGAATAGACTGTTCCCCGAATAATCCATGGCCAGACTTGCATGTTGTCTATTTCTGTTCTGATCCTTTAAGTTCCTTAAGGTCTGATAGTTCAAACTATAGTTATTTGTATCTGCTTTCATGGTCAACTTCACTCTTCAGTACCAAAACACAAAATACAAAACATTACTCATACAAACCATCTGTTCAAAGAACCCGTACATTCTTTGAAAGGGGAATATAAATATGTGAGCAGGTCTTGGGTAGGGATGCTTTTTAGGAATGGGCTTTATGGAAAAGGAAAAGCATTGTAATTTTATACAGTACTGACATTTATCTGTGTGTAGACAGGATGATATCTGTCCTCAAAGCTACCTCAGAATGCATTCCATATGAAAATAAAGGGAAGTGCTAATTATGGTATATCATAAGGTATCCAAGATTTGTGCATATTTTTTAAATTTCCTATTACCTTTTTGTTTTCTTCCCATTCATTGACTTAATTGATACACTGCCTACCCTCTTTTGTGCCAAATACATTTGTTTTCTTCCTTCTAGGTCACAGTTTTACAATTATCACCATAGCAACATTCCAGCTATAATAAGAAGATACATCTTCTGAATGGCTGGTGATACAACATTAACTGTTAGAACATAACATTTTTCATGTTGGAAACATCTGGGGTTCACAACCAGCAAAGATCTGTAAAAATGTCTGTAGCACTTTAATAATCACCCAAGGCTGCACTTGCAAGCTTTATTAGGATGCATTTACAAACACTTCTTAGTCACCAAGCATGGAATGTGATAAAAATAAGCTTTCTTCCAACACACACAAAAAAATAAAATATAAAATTCAATTTACAAGTCATGTGGCATGAAAATAAAAAAGAGAGAATTTGAATTAGCCTTTATGTCAAGGCCTTTCTTTTAGAGAGTTGGGCCATACTCCATTCCTCTGCTGTTCTCAGCCTATTACCTACAGCAACAGTATTGCTATTTACTGGCTGATTATATCCTCTGGCAAGATTCGGACTGTGTTACTTCCCTGCTGCAAACTAATCAGTTTTCAGAATTAGTTATTGATCTCAGGCTCATTGTAGAGGACAAATTTAGTGGCTGGTTCATTGAGTATCAACGGTGCCACTCTTTTTGAGAGCTGCATAGAGGGAAAACAAACAAGATATTCAGGCCCACGTACATATATAATGATCTAATATAAGGAGATACAAGACAAGCATAAATGCACTGGCAAATGAAATAGCTTTTCTGTGAGGAAGATGACCTAAAAAAATCCAAGACTATTCCTCTGTTAAGGAACACATATAATTCTTACTATGCAATGCAGAGTGTTTTATCTGAGAGAGAACACGTTTATCAGCACTACTACTGGAAAACATTACTATTGCTTAATTTGAAGTGGTTTGGGATTTTGAGTTTGTTTGGTTTTGTTTGTTGGGGTTTTTTTTAGGTAGAAAATGAGCTACCATTCTTCAGGTTTTAAGCTGCAAATGCATTAGGGTCAGAAATATTTTCTATTTTCAAATAATAGGTACTTGAAGTTGGGATTTACATTTTAGTGGGTAACAATGTGCTGCCATTATCCATTACCTAGCTCTATCAAGATATTTTTAGTGATTATATTGTCACTCCTTTAATTGCATCTGATAAGTTCCCATTACAAGAAATTTTAGTTGGGGAAGTTTCCCTATAAGATGTTGAGAAAGAAAGATGCAGTCAATAACCCATCATTTTCCTGGAAATGGAAAATCTATGCCTACATTGTTTCTCTACCTGAATGGAAGTACATGAACACTAGTTTGCATGCTTCTAAATTTTATCCCCAGGTAGACCTATAAAATTTTTTAAATCTAACTCTTTTTCTGAGAAAAGAGATTCCCATATAAGTTCAGCTGCAAGAATGCATTTCCCAGTCTCTTTAGGAAGTCCTGGTTCACAGAAGCATGTTTAAAAGATTGGAAATGTCAGAAGTATTTTTAATAACATTCTAGTTCCATCCCATTACAATAATGTAATTATTTATTTATTTTTTAAAAAAATCAATGCTAGAAGTGTTTTTTCTTTTTCTTAAACATTATTCTCTATACTCGAAGAAAAAAGCAATCTTCTAAATGTTTCACTGTTGAAACAGCAAATAGAGTGTGTGTGTGTGTAAATGTATATTTGAGAATTAATTTAACATGTTCAGTAAGTCTTATATTTTATTACAAACTCCTTGAATTTTATTTCAAGGTTAGTATTTAAATAATGTCAAAAAATGAGAATGTCAAAGATATTATTTGCATAGAGTTTTCATTAAAACTGTAATTTTCCAAAATTTACTCAAACTTGGCCCGAATTTCCCAAAAGATTTATGAATCTGGACTCCATTTCTGATTAATGAAAAAACCACAAACCAGGTCTTTGGCTTTCCTTGAGTTTTGAGACTTTAATGGTGTGGTTTCTTTTTGATGTATAGAAAAGCTGCAGCCTTGGAGGATAGTTGGTGGTCTGTGATTTTGTTCATTATTTCAATGAATTTCAATGAGCACACAAATTTCCAGAACAAATGTTTTTGATTTGTATTGATTCAAATTCTAAATTGCTGTTTTTTTATGAGGTTCATTTTAAGTTGAAAGTTTGACTCTACATTCTTGTATGCTTAAATTTTCCATAAAACTCAGTAAGAGCTAAAGTATGCAAACAGTACAGATCCTAAGTATGATGGGAACTGAATCTTAGAAAAGAAATAATGAGACATGATACCTGCTTTTCTGTGTATTTAGCAATTAGTTTCTGTTACACTATGATGCATTTGAAACATGCTACTTGTTTTCCACAGTTCTTGAATGTCATCAGTGTGTTAGAACAGACTTCTCACTTTTCCTGCTTCAGCTTATTAAGATATAAGCATATGAACCCATTTATTTCAATACAAAATCTGAGTTAAAACCTTCCATGGTTAACTCATTCATTGAAAATAGCACCTTTTAGTTGCCTGCGTTCCTGCATTAACGTATCTGAAGTGTTTCAGATTTAAATCTGGATTTTGCTTTGGTCTTATGTAGCAACAGTTGATATATCCACTATATTTTCACCTGGTATGCTGCTACAGAGAGTAGAAACTATGTATGCCATAACATTGCTTCTCATTTCTGTAAATATACTCCTCTTCTTTCCTCAGATTACTAAAAATGTAGAATTGTTTTCTCCCTGAAAATGGTATCTGGAGTAAGGTATAGTATCTATTATTTTTGATAGAATTCTGATCTGATATAATGCTAAGGAGCTGGATCCATTCTTTTATTTTATATATATATATATATGTAAGAAGAAAGGCAGTACAGACATTTTTATTTGAATTAAACAAGCTGAGTAAGTCTCTTTAGAGACTACTGATGCCATAAGCAACCTCTGTAAAGTCGTAACCTGTGATCCATTTTTAAAATCCAATTGCATCTACAAAGCAAAAAAATATTTCAAGAGATATGAATGAACTGTATGTGAAATCAATTTAATTTGAAGATGGGCACTAAAATCTAAAAAAACCAACATGTACTTGTTTCAGTGAAGCAGTTAGTGGACAAAGAACTTTGTATACAATTGATCTATAAATATAAGTAAATCAATAAAATATTTTAGACCTCCATTTCTTTGCCTACATAGGTCGTTGAAATGCTCTGTCCTCAAGGGAATTAATGAAATTAAAATCTGTATTACTTTTTTTATTTGAGCATCCTCTCTGCTGGTGATTTCTCTGCTTTCAGATCTAGGGTGAATGCTTCCACTAATACCTACATTGACAGAGGTAACCCAACCATCTTTTGTCCTAGATTTTTATTGACTAAAACTGCACTGAAGAGCAATATGCATAAAAGTGTTTTGACGCACTCAGAGATAGGACTGAGCAATTTAAAAAACAAATACTAAAATGAAAATTGTAAAGATTTGAACGGAAGATAGATTTTTCAAAGAAACAGTCTCTCATAATACTTCAATGAACTTTAATTAAGAAAAAGACAGGAAAACTTTAAGGTCTGAGAAACTCAGAAGTGGAGGTGTACTACTAGCATACTATATGTCAGTACCGAGGTACAATTAAGAAAATGTTTTAAACAGAGATCAAAAGATAATTCCTTGTGTAACAGAGATGTTGTTACACTGAGCAACAGTATACAAAAATGGAGTAAGCTTTAGATTTGTATTTAGTTTGTTGTTTTTGTTTTTTTTTTAATTAGTTTTCTTCCAAGATGTCTTGCAGCAACTTTGTGTGGTGTTTTGGTAACTCAAAATATTTTAGTATCTTCTAATTATTTTCTTCCTATGAAAATTATGGTAAATTTACAAGGGTTTATGTTTTCATAGTAGACAATTTTTTACTATTTTGGTTATGTCATATGCAAATCTTCTTACAATATCTGTTAATGGAATAAGAGATTTCTGATTCAGGTATTTAAGAGTTTTGAACCTTGAGTACTGCTTTTAAAATTTTCAACAGCTCATCTTTTATACCATGTATACATACCATCTTTGCAAAATATGTTATTTCAGTTGAATGCTTTCAAGGCTGAAAACTGATTCTTTGGGAATTATTTCTTCATATTTAGTAAGAAAATGAGAAAGGTGTTGCTCAACTGGGATCCTCTTGTCCTGTTTTCTTGAATAGTTTCAACTAACCAGATATTTTAAAATATATTTATACTTCAGGTCCCTAGATGTTACCCATGTATGAAGTAAATGAACAAAATATGAGGTTCTGAGTTGTAATTCTAAAGTATGAGGATCTTACCTTCTCGAGTCTGTTTGATATGGAGAGATTTCCAAAGAAAAAATAGAGCACTACATATCTAAGTCTCCCTCGACATCAGCCCAACTGTCTTACTGCGTGGTATGTCCAGCGGGGAGTCAGAGCCAGGAGTTGTCCAGGTCTTTTCACCATGGCACTTTGGGCTGCAATAAATGAGGCCAAGTGTAAGCCAGCAATTTCAGTATTTTGCATGGCTGCCTGTGCTCCTGCATCAGAGGAGGTGGTCAGTCAGCCTTCTACATGTAGCAGTTATGGATATTGCCATGGGTAAGATCATCTCAGTAATGATTTCCAAACATGCCAAAGACTGTGGAAGTTGCTGTCTGAGGGTCAGCTTTCATGTGGCAGCTAAGCCAGTGTTATAGGCAGCTGTAACAGAGAAGGGTATGCAGCTGGGGACTTTTGTGCTGGGGATATATGAGCATGCTCCTCGGGAGTAGATGAGGGAAGTCATGATGGATTCCCCCCTTTGGACACATCTATCACTTAGGTCACCTTACACTCATTTGCACCAATGTCTAACCAGTAACCCTGAGAGGCACTGAGCCTTCCCAGATTAACATTATCTTAAAAGAAGTGAGTAAAGTTAGTGAATCTGCATCCTCTCTTTGAGTGTGAATACCAAACACCATCTCTGACTACAGCTACATCTCTAGTGTTACTGACTTGTAGGGAAAAAAACAAACACACAACCCAAACAACAATAAATAGTTTATTATAATTTCCATATATCTTTGTTGCCACATATCAGGATTAATAGAATATAATAATTTATATAGAAGTAATTGAAAACATGGTATCTCCATTCCCACACCCNGATTTGTAGATTTTCTTTGAGTAGAAAATGAAGGTCTTAAAATGTGCAACCCCACTTCAGTCAATCCAAATCACTGTTGAAATAAACAAATCCAAATGGTGTTAAGCAGGCTGCTATCATGCAGCACTTCAGATTCCTCCTATTTAAAATATTCAGGTTTGCTTATATACTGGCATTGAAGTTCAAAGCACAGTATTTGGTTCATTTAACAACTGCAGACACTCCATTAGCCTTTCTTACTACCAAGTTCACATCCCATATGCCTGCTTGATCCACATGTCACATTTTGTCAAATGCAAGCACTCTCAGGGAGTGGCCGTGTTCTTACATTGTATTGCAAAATGGGCCTCAAACCTGAATACCCACTGAACCACAGGCTAAAATTTTAATAATCGGAGAGCAAATGGAACCTCTGCAATCATGAGGACTATAAGCAAGGAGGAATGGTTACATTGGTGTAAATACATGGTGGGCAAGAAGATACGTAAATCTTACTGAAAAGATAACATGAGGCCAATAATTATACAATCAGTATTCTGTCTTTGAAAGTTCACAATAAAAGAAAGCTTAATAGGCCAAGTACCCAGAATCCTCTGCTGGTGCTTAACTTCTTTGCTCAAAACAAAGCAAAGTACATAAAAGCAATGGTTTGAGTGTTTTAGAGTAGAAATGGAATTAATTGCAATCTAAATACATATACTTCAGCAATCTGGCCACTGACATTTCCACACTTCAATTAATATGCAGTATAATTCCTAAAAAAGAAATAATTCCAAGCAGTACTAGTAGAAGAGCTGCTTTACTATGTTGTCAAGACTTATATATTTATACATATATATCCCTCTTTCTGTCTCTGGACACACGCTCATGCATTCATATATATTTTATACATATAGATGAAAATGATAAAACTATAGCAGAAATCTATTACACTGACTTCTTGCTGTCATTCTGACTGAAATAAGTGTAGAATAGGAAGAGCGGTAGTAGCTTTAAACTGGAAGAGGATAGATTCAGATTAGAAATTAGAAATTTTTTCACAATGAGGGTGATGTGACACTAGAACAGGTTGCCCAGAGAGGTCATAGATGCCTCAGCACTGAGTGTGTTCAAGACCAGATTAAGTCCTGAGCTTTGAGAAACCTGGTCTAGTGGAAGGTATCCCTGGTATCCAAGGTAATCTCCTTAAAAACAAATCAAAAGGCTCTCCCTGCAAAATAACAAGAAAATTAATATAAATATGATACTAAAATTTTAGCATGTAAGAGAACTTTTTTTTTTTTTGCCACTTGAGTTATTTAGACTGTAATCATATAAAGTTACTGCATAATGATGAGAGAACAGCTGTACTAGTTAAGTTCTGTAGTCACTATCCGCCTAAGAGAGTAGTCAGTAAAAGTGCTTAGGAAAGGACTTTTGTAAAAGGCTAACTATATGAGTATATTTTCTCATTTTCAGACAATCTGTGGCATCGAGATTTCCTGAGCCAGAGGCTGCATGCACATCTTTGTGCTTAATGGCCCTTAATGGATCTTTTT
>VWZY01002331.1:47906-94376 GCA_013399075.1 Chloroceryle aenea
CTTTTGTGCTGGGGCTATATGAGCATGCTCCTCGGGAGTAGATGAGGGAAGTCATGATGGATTCCCCCCTTTGGACACATCTATCACTTAGGTCACCTTACACTCATTTGCACCAATGTCTAACCAGTAACCCTGAGAGGCACCGAGCCTTCCCAGATTAACATTATCTTAAAAGAAGTGAGTAAAGTTAGTGAATCTGCATCCTCTCTTTGAGTGTGAATACCAAACACCATCTCTGACTACAGCTACATCTCTAGTGTTACTGACTTGTAGGGAAAAAAACAAACACACAACCCAAACAACAATAAATAGTTTATTATAATTTCCATATATCTTTGTTGCCACATATCAGGATTAATAGAATATAATAATTTATATAGAAGTAATTGAAAACATGGTATCTCCATTCCCACACCCAGAGTACATTCATCATTCAACAGCAAGATAAGTTACAGAAATAAAATCTGTAAGTTAGGATAAGAAAAAGTCCCTGTGATTTTGAGTGGTTTGAATTGTTCGTGGATTTTTTCATTCTAAATCAGTAGCTGCTAATAAAGCTAACTAAATTACTACAGATTTAGCATCTAATATAAATGAGTTTATCATCTGTGAAATGCAAGGTGATTGCATTTGAAGTCCATTTGAAGATTCTCAGCAATACACAAGCTATCCCCATGCAGGAGTGGAAATGACATTCACAACAAATAGCAGTTTTGTATCTTAAATTTGCAATGTGGCTTTTCAGTCCAGAAGGAATTCACCCTTTCTTAGGTTTGATCCAAGCATGACTGCACCAAAGCTTTTATGGCTGCTCAGGTTAGAAACACTGCTACATCTCTGGCATGGCAGTATTTTTTTTTTATTATTTATTTATTTTTATTATTTTTTTTATAGATTTGTAGATTTTCTTTGAGTAGAAAATGAAGGTCTTAAAATGTGCAACCCCACTTCAGTCAATCCAAATCACTGTTGAAATAAACAAATCCAAATGGTGTTAAGCAGGCTGCTATCATGCAGCACTTCAGATTCCTCCTATTTAAAATATTCAGGTTTGCTTATATACTGGCATTGAAGTTCAAAGCACAGTATTTGGTTCATTTAACAACTGCAGACACTCCATTAGCCTTTCTTACTACCAAGTTCACATCCCATATGCCTGCTTGATCCACATGTCACATTTTGTCAAATGCAAGCACTCTCAGGGAGTGGCCGTGTTCTTACATTGTATTGCAAAATGGGCCTCAAACCTGAATACCCACTGAACCACAGGCTAAAATTTTAATAATCGGAGAGCAAATGGAACCTCTGCAATCATGAGGACTATAAGCAAGGAGGAATGGTTACATTGGTGTAAATACATGGTGGGCAAGAAGATACGTAAATCTTACTGAAAAGATAACATGAGGCCAATAATTATACAATCAGTATTCTGTCTTTGAAAGTTCACAATAAAAGAAAGCTTAATAGGCCAAGTACCCAGAATCCTCTGCTGGTGCTTAACTTCTTTGCTCAAAACAAAGCAAAGTACATAAAAGCAATGGTTTGAGTGTTTTAGAGTAGAAATGGAATTAATTGCAATCTAAATACATATACTTCAGCAATCTGGCCACTGACATTTCCACACTTCAATTAATATGCAGTATAATTCCTAAAAAAGAAATAATTCCAAGCAGTACTAGTAGAAGAGCTGCTTTACTATGTTGTCAAGACTTATATATTTATACATATATATCCCTCTTTCTGTCTCTGGACACACGCTCATGCATTCATATATATTTTATACATATAGATGAAAATGATAAAACTATAGCAGAAATCTATTACACTGACTTCTTGCTGTCATTCTGACTGAAATAAGTGTAGAATAGGAAGAGCGGTAGTAGCTTTAAACTGGAAGAGGATAGATTCAGATTAGAAATTAGAAATTTTTTCACAATGAGGGTGATGTGACACTAGAACAGGTTGCCCAGAGAGGTCATAGATGCCTCAGCACTGAGTGTGTTCAAGACCAGATTAAGTCCTGAGCTTTGAGAAACCTGGTCTAGTGGAAGGTATCCCTGGTATCCAAGGTAATCTCCTTAAAAACAAATCAAAAGGCTCTCCCTGCAAAATAACAAGAAAATTAATATAAATATGATACTAAAATTTTAGCATGTAAGAGAACTTTTTTTTTTTTTGCCACTTGAGTTATTTAGACTGTAATCATATAAAGTTACTGCATAATGATGAGAGAACAGCTGTACTAGTTAAGTTCTGTAGTCACTATCCGCCTAAGAGAGTAGTCAGTAAAAGTGCTTAGGAAAGGACTTTTGTAAAAGGCTAACTATATGAGTATATTTTCTCATTTTCAGACAATCTGTGGCATCGAGATTTCCTGAGCCAGAGGCTGCATGCACATCTTTGTGCTTAATGGCCCTTAATGGATCTTTTTTTTTTCTAATCATTTGCCTAATTATTTTTTTAACTCATTTATCCTTTTGGCCTTCGCAACATCCTGTGCCCATGAGTTCCACAATTTAATTATGTGTTATGTGAATAAGTACTTCCTTTTGACCCTGGATACATTAAGAATACTTTATCTGTATTTCTTTTCTTTTTTTTTTTTTTTTTTTTTTTTTTTTTTTTGCTGATGCAAATACAGCAGGAGCTAACTGCTTGGAAACTTTATTCTTCAAACTTTACCTCAGTGTTATTTTAATATGAAATGCCCTTTTGATGTTGCCATAACCAAGAATATGGACTATAAATAGTACATAAATGCTGGCTATATCCTGATGCGTACAAGTTTTGAGTCCAGCGCTGTTGGTTTTTTTTGTTGTTGTTGTTTACCAGAATATTCTCTAAAACTCTTAGTTTTAGAAACTGTCAGTTCCTGACAGACTTCTGTGGTCTTATCTTTTATGAATCCAGACCTCTAGGGACTGTAAGGAATGAAGGAATTAACAATCAAACAAACCCTACCAAAAAAACAAAAACACACACACACAGACAGAAAAACTCAAAAAAACAAAATCCCCAACCCCACCCCCCCAAATGAAAAAAAAACCATTCAATAACCCAACAACAACCAAAAACCAGACGATATTCTAAGTTTAATTAAAAAACCTACAAGAAGACTAGACTGGGCCTGAACAGTATGTCAAGAAAAGAAGGTTAGTCTTCATGTTTCCTAAGTTGGATAAATTCACTATGGTCACTGACAGATCCAGCTTTATTCTGTAAATGAAGAGTGTTGCTCTTGCATCTGACACTGGTGAATTTAGCCCAAAGAAATGAGGCATAGTTGAATATCAGGATTTTATCATTAAAAATAGCACAGTCAGCTTCTTTAACAGAAGAGGTGGAAGTAAACAGGAATTTTGAATGAGTGTAACACCATTCACAGTCGAATTATTTTTCACTAAATGAGGATTTATGGCCATACCTTCAGTCTAAACATGTCAGATGTACAACTTTTGATTTAGTCTGACAGAGGTAGAAGAAATAAAGGAAAGAATAAATCTGATGAAATGTCTGAAGCTAAGGTTTTATTTCAGCCTAACTGAAAGAATCACTTCTGTGCAGAAGGTTTTTTGTGTAGTTTTATTTAGAATATTTTCTTCATACTTCTCACACAAGTAAGTATTCTTCTGGTGGTGGCCTTGAATCATCCACTTCTGACTGGAAGACAACAAATAATAATACTTAATGCAGATAATATCCTTCCTAGAGATATTACCACAAATTGTTTTACACCCTGTTGAGCATATCACGACTCCTGGTGTGATGCTTGGCAGTTCACTGCCCTCCAAATGCACTGCTCGGTCATTTTCTATATCCTGCAGTTTCTGACTTTATCGTGTAGATTATCTCTCTTCTTGTTTTGCCATCAGCATGGATCTAAAACTTTGGTAATTCTGAAGTTACCAAGTGACAGAACCTTAAGTGTAAATGCACAAACAGTCTTCATGTAGCCTGTTTAACACATTTTCCTGTAAATTGTTAAATTGTCTACATCACATCTTGGCTGTTCAACTACATGTAAGTTCAATTTTTTTCTATTACAGCAACTGTAAATGTAAGATATGCTTTAACAGGAAAGGCAACACAGCTTTATTATCTGATACAGATAGGAGATTGTTATGAGGCTGTTTTTCAGCTAGCTAGGCCTGGTTGTAAAGAATGACTTATTTTTTAACTAAAACCACCTACAATAAATTTAGGAGAATATGCATCATATCAGATGCCTCCTGTGGTAAATGGTGACAACTGGTGAGATTTGAATCATACTGTCTCATTTCCAGCATGTTTTGAATGGAGAGTTGAAACAACTGGTGAGTCTGATGACTTTGCAAAAGGAAAAAAAATGAGTGTGTCAATATGAAAATAAATATTGTACCCGATTTATCACTAATAGGCTAGGTCTGATTTCTGGAATCAAAGGATCCCTGGATTCACGGCATGTAAGAAGGGTAGGTGGAGGCATGTGCCTGCTTGCTTCCTCTTGCATGACCAGTGTTTCACAGATCAGGCTTCCATTTCCTGGACATTTTTCTCCTTATTTTTAGCATTTTGGAGCATTGGCATGCACAAGGAATTCAGAATTAAAACCAAGGCAGCCTCAAGACATAGCTGACTGAAATGTTTATACGCCTCACAATGTATCCTGTCATCATAGCCAAACTTCAAGGAACAGACGATTTCTGCTTGAGAAAACTATATTATGAAAATCTGGAAGGGACTCAGTGCTGTGAGTTGTTAAGACTTCTTGAGTTGCATTGTTTAGCCCAAGACATGTGGATACTGTTCCTTTTCTTAGGAAATATCTAACAGCTTGCTAATTCAAACTGAAGGATGGTTCAAACATGACAATATTAAAAACAGTAACATATTTTCCATTTAAAATTCCCACTATAACATATCTCTCAGGTTTCTATGTGGGGAAAAAAAAAAGAAATTTTGTCTTGCTGAGCTTTTAAAATTTTAGCTTGAGTGATTTTAAATGTCTGCTAAATACAAAATAATTATATCTAAATATTTTATTAAAAATTATTTATTTCAGCTATATTTTCAAGTGTTCCAAAGTTTTGTAGGGTTTGTAGAGCTGATCTCTACCTTTTCTTTGCAACTATGATACTGTGGTGAACAATTTCTCCACCTGTGTTTTGAGGGAAGCCAGGCTTTCACCAGAGGAGTCTTTTGTCTAGAGCTTGTTAAAAAATGGAAATACTAATCTGTATTGTTTTATATTATTTGTACAAGTAGCAGCAGTTGTCACCACAGTATGTTAGAAATGGAGAAAAAATGCCTATGGAGAGTATCAAAAAGACAGGGCTCTCTCAGAGGGGGCTCTCAGGTTCCAGGGAGCTCTGCCATCACTCTAATAATTTGGTTTATTTTAGGGAAGGCAAAATCTCAGTACCTGCTCTGGTATGCAGTGTTTGAGTCCTAACTTTCCCTTGTGGTAAAAGCCCCCATGTGTAAACATATACATATATACACATACATGAGTATATATTATGTATGTGTGTATACATATATGTATGGATCTGTATATATATAAACTAAGCCTTTTTCCTAACATCTGGAAAGAACTTCATTTCTGTTCTCATCTTGTTCTTTCTTGCAGTTTCTGGTGTTCTTCCTTTTTATCTTGATGTCATAGTTCAATCCCACTATCTCAAATCTTCATATTTTTGCCTCTGCTAATTGTTTGGTGTGTCTTACACTATACAGAGTTGACATAGAACATATGGTAGATTACTAAGCACAGAAGTATTAGCTGTGATTTCTACAGAGAAACTATCCATGCTACCACTAAGGGTATCACTAAAACTTAAACAGATGATGAATATTTCATTAAATACAGTAATACAATCAGTTGCTCTCCCAAACAGCTACTAAAGCCTAAGTCAAATATTGTTGCCAGAGTTTGAATGTTTTATTACTTTTTTTTTCTTAGAAGAACTGAAAAGCAACTTGATTGGTACTTCTTAAGGGATTCTGCTGAAGCTGGATGTTTGCTGTTTGAAAAGAAATGTTTCAGTTTTGTCTGACAAGCACTGCTTGATAGATATATAAATATGCATTCTATGCATATATAGAGATATTCTAGCACTACTTAAGTATCAGAAATAGTGTGGCCAGGAGGACTAAGGAAGTGATTGTCCCACTGTACTCAGCACTGGTGAGGCCACACATCAAATACCGAGTTCAGTTTTGTTGCCCTCACTACAAGGTGCTGGAGCATGTCCAAAGAAAGGCAATGAAGCTGATGAGGGGTATAGAAAACAAGTCTCATGAGAAGCTGCTGAGGGAACTAGGATTAATTAGTCTGGAGAAAAGGAGACTGAGGGGAGACGCTACCACTCTCCACAACTACCTGAACTGAGAAANTTTTGTCTTGCTGAGCTTTTAAAATTTTAGCTTGAGTGATTTTAAATGTCTGCTAAATACAAAATAATTATATCTAAATATTTTATTAAAAATTATTTATTTCAGCTATATTTTCAAGTGTTCCAAAGTTTTGTAGGGTTTGTAGAGCTGATCTCTACCTTTTCTTTGCAACTATGATACTGTGGTGAACAATTTCTCCACCTGTGTTTTGAGGGAAGCCAGGCTTTCACCAGAGGAGTCTTTTGTCTAGAGCTTGTTAAAAAATGGAAATACTAATCTGTATTGTTTTATATTATTTGTACAAGTAGCAGCAGTTGTCACCACAGTATGTTAGAAATGGAGAAAAAATGCCTATGGAGAGTATCAAAAAGACAGGGCTCTCTCAGAGGGGGCTCTCAGGTTCCAGGGAGCTCTGCCATCACTCTAATAATTTGGTTTATTTTAGGGAAGGCAAAATCTCAGTACCTGCTCTGGTATGCAGTGTTTGAGTCCTAACTTTCCCTTGTGGTAAAAGCCCCCATGTGTAAACATATACATATATACACATACATGAGTATATATTATGTATGTGTGTATACATATATGTATGGATCTGTATATATATAAACTAAGCCTTTTTCCTAACATCTGGAAAGAACTTCATTTCTGTTCTCATCTTGTTCTTTCTTGCAGTTTCTGGTGTTCTTCCTTTTTATCTTGATGTCATAGTTCAATCCCACTATCTCAAATCTTCATATTTTTGCCTCTGCTAATTGTTTGGTGTGTCTTACACTATACAGAGTTGACATAGAACATATGGTAGATTACTAAGCACAGAAGTATTAGCTGTGATTTCTACAGAGAAACTATCCATGCTACCACTAAGGGTATCACTAAAACTTAAACAGATGATGAATATTTCATTAAATACAGTAATACAATCAGTTGCTCTCCCAAAAAGCTACTAAAGCCTAAGTCAA
This sequence comes from Chloroceryle aenea, assembly GCA_013399075.1. Classification (NCBI taxonomy): domain Eukaryota; kingdom Metazoa; phylum Chordata; class Aves; order Coraciiformes; family Cerylidae; genus Chloroceryle; species Chloroceryle aenea. The sequence goes on from VWZY01002331.1 coordinate 55,241, forward strand.
ATATTGTTGCCAGAGTTTGAATGTTTTATTACTTTTTTTTTCTTAGAAGAACTGAAAAGCAACTTGATTGGTACTTCTTAAGGGATTCTGCTGAAGCTGGATGTTTGCTGTTTGAAAAGAAATGTTTCAGTTTTGTCTGACAAGCACTGCTTGATAGATATATAAATATGCATTCTATGCATATATAGAGATATTCTAGCACTACTTAAGTATCAGAAATAGTGTGGCCAGGAGGACTAAGGAAGTGATTGTCCCACTGTACTCAGCACTGGTGAGGCCACACATCAAATACCGAGTTCAGTTTTGTTGCCCTCACTACAAGGTGCTGGAGCATGTCCAAAGAAAGGCAATGAAGCTGATGAGGGGTATAGAAAACAAGTCTCATGAGAAGCTGCTGAGGGAACTAGGATTAATTAGTCTGGAGAAAAGGAGACTGAGGGGAGACGCTACCACTCTCCACAACTACCTGAACTGAGAAAGAACTGAAAGTTTCTGTGTAAATGTGTACTTAATCAAATCTGAGCAAATTAAGTGAATACTTTTGGTTAAAATTTTTCATATATTGTGTAGTATTTTGAGAGCTGCATCTTTGCCTTAAAGTTAGCATTCTAATTGCAGTTATTATTGGCAGTGTATAATCACAAGTCAGGACTGGGCTCTGCCATATCCTTGTGCTCTGATCACACTACTGCTTTCATCCACACCACATATCCTGACCTTCTTGGTGTGGAAATGAGAATCCACAGATGGAATGCAGAGTGTGCCTTCAGACCTGGCAGCACATAAGCTTTCCACTACCTTCTAAGACACACCAGATTTCAGAACCCCTTGTTTAAACATGTCTCAGGCACCTGGGCACTTGAACAGAAATCCACTCCATCCCACGCTTTTCAAACAATTTGTAGTACAAACACATACTTGTTTATTTTATATTTGAAGTAATCTCTTACTGCACTTATGCTGAACTTCAAGCTCACTTTTACCGTAGAGCATCCCTGTCATGGGATGTAAGATCAGCTAGAATTTCAGGCACAGGAAAGGGTCAAATAGCATAACTAATTGCACCTTTATGAAAGACAACAGAACACAAGTTCACCAATTAAAGCCTGCAATGAGACCACAATTAAATGTTGAATACCCATTTGAACCACAATTCATTATTGCCCATACACCTTAAAATTCCAAGTGTAGAAATTCCACAGAAAGATGTATAGCTCAATCAGCACTTTATCTGTATGCTTTCTCCACATTTTAAAATAAGTGCAGGTAAAATGTGTAAGTAATTGGATGATTTCTTGGGTGTTAGCATCATTTGTGTTTCAGAGTGGATTTTCTGATTTTTTTGATCTGTTTATCTACAGGTCTTTTGTGAGAGCATTTCTTCATTCTTCCCTGTTGTTCTCAGACAGTTGAGTCTTTATGTAATTCATCTCTATTACTGGTGTTTATTGCTAGCTGGGTCTCATACTATGTAACCATAAAATGTGATAATTCAGAATTAGGTAGAATAAGTATACAATGTTAAAACTTGTTTGTCCCTTCCTTACTACACTAGGCTTCTCCTAGACTGTCTGTTTAATGTGATTCAAGATGCTCTTAAAACTTCACCTTTTAAATGCTAAGTTTACTTCCCTTATGACTGTGGCATCTAATAAGATTTAAGTTTTCTATCTGTCTACTATTTTATCACCGTATTGCTCTGTGAAAATACAGATTCTTAGAAAATCATCCTAGATTTGACCATATCTACCTTTTGTATTGGTAGGTAGCATTTATTTAGTATATATGTAGGAGGTTATAGAAGTACAAGTTTTGTTTTAGCAGTGTTGGAAAATTGTCATGTTCTGTTATCAGTAGATGCACTGTAGTAAACAGAAAAAAAGCCCGTAATTTGCACTGCTGGTCTATGATACTGGCAGAAATCACAGTACTCACTGCCCTCCCTAAGTTTCCTGATCTGACATCAGTCTTAAGAACTGGAGGAAATTCACATTAAAAGATATGGAGCTATTGATGCACTACAAAGAACTGAAAGCTAGATGATAACATTTACTGGACACAAATATCATCAGGAAAACTGCAGCCACAACCAGCTCTTTCCTATTCTTTTTCAAAATATGACAACAGTTTCACTGCACGGGATAGCTAAATGTCCCGTTGTCATTTTAGCTCGCTTAAATCCACTTGATCAAACTAGGAGAAATAAATGCAATCTGGCAGTCACTTTTCCTTCTAGGAAGCAAGTCGATATTTGGTCCATGTGAAGCAGATGTGTGGCTAATGCAATAAATATGGTTCTTAAATTTTCTATATATAAAAATGAAAACTGCACATATTTTTTGGTTTGGTTTTGGTGTTTGGTTTTTTTTTCATTTTGCAAAGAAGGATTTATCCTCCGTTCCACATTTGAAAGACAGACAATTGCTGCAAGTGATTCTGAATATTTTTGGACACTTTGTTTATCAGCATAAAAGATTAAAGCTTTGTGAATAAATATAAAAAATTTGCAATTCAGAAAAGCACAGTTTTCTAACTTCAGAAATCCTCTTGTGGTAGCTTCTTGAACTAATGTATTTATAATCTATGCATTGAAGGTATTCAGCAGACTTGCTATGTTATATAAATACCATTAAGCAGGAAGCTTTTGTGATTTCATTCAAATCAAGTCCACTAGGATTCCTCTAGCTTTGTTAAGTTTTTGTTGTTGTTGCTTATGGCTTTGTTTGTTTGCCATTGTTGTTGTTTGTTTGTTTGTTTGTTTTTATTTACCGTTTTTTTGTTTGCATGGTGTTTCAGGGGGTGTCTACTTAGTTAATTTCTCCAGGACTTTATATCATCCTCCCCTGCTTACCAGCAACAAAGAAAATACAACAGAATTGAGGATAAATATCTTAGTAGTTCCAGTCAGATCATTCATAACAGAATGGAGTATCTTGTTCCACATAAACTGACTTACTCAGCACTTGTGTAAACTAACCTTATACCCCTTCCTTCAAGTTTATCCAGGCATTTGTCATACCTCAGTTTATTTAGGGTAAGGGTTTCTATGTAATGTGATGCGATATAATATTAAGTGCACACAAATATTTGGCTAGACAAACATCTGCATTTTCACTCCTGAAATCAGTCACAGTCTGAAAAATACTGGAAATGAATGAACCAATGTATATGAGCAAAGTTTCTACAGTCATTTAATGAACAGTGCCTGCTTTGTTAGGTACAGACTGAATACTCACTCAGATAAACAGGAGCTTAGGCTAAAGCCTATCTAACCCTCTCATATCTTTCTGTTATTTCCCATCTGATAGAGTAACACCTTTCTCAGCAGACATTCCTTGTGAAAGACAACAAGTTTGTCAGTGCTAGAAAATGATTAATTGGTTGAGGTCATTAGGGAAACTGAAGTATCAGTAAAAAGTTGCCCTGGAAATTCTAAAAGGACATGGAGAAGCACCAGTGAGGGGCAAGCATATTTACAATAATTACCAAAAAGCTGGGATACTTGTGGCTAAAAGATTTGACTTTTTCTTTCTCTCCTTTCATATGAAAAGTTTCATTTGGTAGAAGATGGGATATGACCAGACCTATCTCAGAAGTCAGTCAGCAGCACTAATGTTCTCAAGTTGCTTCTCTTTCTAGGATAAACTGGTATCTTTATTGGAGATGTATAGTTTAGCAAGCACTGGCAGTTTGGGTTCTTTTGCCTGTGTGCCCTTTATTTTGTCTAGCTCAATCCTGTATGTTGTTCCTATCTCAGCAAACCGATTTTTGGAAAGTTTTTTTTATTCTCTTGTAAAGCATCTTGGGATTTTCTTTCTCAAAAGCTGCCCCTGATTAGCTCAGTGGATGTGGAATTAAACTGGTTTGCTATTTTCTTTAAATGTCATCACTGCAAACCCACTTGAAGTAAAAGCACTTGTCACCTTGCTGCATTGTATGTATTTTGCAACTAACAGGAACAGTCTAGCTTTTTTTGTCCTCTTGAAAATGCAGGAGACCTTGATTCTGCACATAAAAGCTTTGGCAACAAGCCTGCAGATCCCTCTTCTAAGTGTATGCCAAGAGTTTGAGTTAAACATTTAAACAGCCAAGATTTGGGGCAACACGGATAAAAATTCTGTCGTCTCTTTTCACCAACTTTAAAACTCATTTGCTTTATGATATCATAATCTCTAAAATATATGCAGTATTCTTCAAAGCTACCCTCAGCAGCTGCTTTTGGTAACAAAACAAAGATAAAAGAGCTCTTTGGAAAAGCCTTCTCTCAGCCAAAAAGAAATATTTCCCTGCTCCCCTTTAAAGACCATGCTCAATATCTAATTCTGTTTACATGGGTCACTAATCATTCCAGTTTTGCATTGTGCTGTCCAGTTCCCGCGGTAGGTCTGGAAGCAGTTAGCCATTGCAGGGAGGTGGTGTGCCCTTCGCCTGGCAGCGTTTCCCTTTGTTTCAGGAACAGCAGTGCTCACAGTGCTGCATCGAGCAACCATTGCCCCCAGATCCATCCTTTCCATTCTTAGCTTTGCTAATGACCATGCTGAGGTTTTAATTAAAGAGACGATGTGATAGAAAATCAGCTTGAAATGTGGCCAGTGGGAAATTTGAAGGATTACAAAGAGATGATGCCTGCTTAAGAACGGGAGAGAAAAGCAGTTGATAATCTGGACACTTTATCTATAAGCTTTACAAGGTCAAAGTTCAGCAAATTTTTTTCAAAAACTTAATTACTGGAAAGTAGGGGTTTCTCTGTGTAATTTTCTCATTTAAAAGTCTGTTTCCTCACTCTTGCTTTTCATTTTTACAAATGTCTTAATTATACAGGTAGGGTTAATTTCTTCTCCTTGCTGCATTTGAATATATAGGCATGCCTGTAGCTGAGAATTTTCTTCTTAGTTGGAAATTAGTGTATAACACTATTTCCCAGGTAGATGGTAGAGACCTCTTTGTCTACACTCAGAGTAAATAGTGTGAATTGAATCTCTTGAAAATGCACAAATTTTTTTTCTGTTTTACGTAGAGAGAGTACTCAATATTATTAATGGGGTATTTTGGTTTAATAGACAATGCTGCTATGTTTTAACACTTTGATATGTTCAAAAGTAGATCCTGGGAAAAAAAAATCGTTTACTTAAATAGCTTACATGGCAGGAAAGTATATGAGAGTCAATGGAAATCAATACAAAAAGAGACATTACTACTGCCAGGCTTTTGGAAGAGATGTATAGACAAGGTTGTTAATTGTTTTTCAATTGAATGATTTTCAGTGGGGTTCATAATTATACAGTTGTATGTATTCTTAGTCCACTGTAATGCCCCTCTAACTTCCAAACTGTCCACTTTCTATGGAGTATTTATAAAAGAATAACACTAACTTTCTGGCATTTCTATAAGCGTGATTTCTTTAGTATCAAATGACTTTCTGTTTTTAGTGTCACTTGAATTCCCCTATTTTTTTTCCAAGAATTATGTTGCAAACAGATCTTAAGAAATAATTGATATTCTGTTCTTCAGCTCAATATTTTAGCGGTCTTAATTTTTCAGGCCAGCTTTCAATATACTGCCTCTGAAGTTGTCATGTTCTTCCTTTTCAAAAATCCTGTGGGAATAAGCCCTGATATGTGTGTGTCTCCTTGCTCCTGTTCCTCCCCAGTCAAAGTTAATTGTAATTAAACATTGACTATAAAAAGGAAAAGACATCTGTCTGAGGACATCATCACACTTTTCTGAAGTTTGGTCAACATTTGCTGTACATACACATCACTGGCTGGACTTGCTAATGTTCTGCTTAGACAGGGAACTAAATTACCATGGAATATAACACACTTTGATTGTGCTACAGGGGTTATGCCTGCTTTGAACACAGTTTAAATTAAGTGGCAGAACAGCGTAGGGATGCCTAAAATATATCTGCCAACTCTAGGGATGTCAGTTCAACCTCCATTACCCTGACAACCTTGTGCATGCTATATATAACTACAGTGTGAGATAGCAAGTCCTGCAGCAGGAGAAAGATTTTCACTGGAAACAATTCTGTGAAGGTTTTTAGGAAGACAAGCTGGGAACAGCCCCAGATAGAAGCAAACACTGGATAACACTGGGTTAGAAGACAGAAAAGATACTTAGAAGAATGCTTCATCCCTCAAATAATGTGGTGTAAAGACCCTCGTCATTTCAGATGACAGAATAATTTTAGTTTATGAACAACTTGCCCACCCCAATTTTGAGTGCACAGTTTTTGTGTGCTATCTCAAATTATATCCAGACCACTCAGGAACAGGTGAAATGAATCTTTTTTATTACAATACATGAAGACAATAAAGTAACTAATACTAAAAATATTATTATGACAATATTAACTTAAAAATGCATTTGTTGATGTTTTTTTAATTTGTTTTTAAGATGTTGAATATTAGGAAAACAGGAGAGGAACATTAAATCCAACTGCCTTTCTGAGTCAGCAGACACTCATTTAGCCCTGTGTCCTGCCTCTGGTAGTAACTGATCAAGGTACTTCCAGATACACTTTAGGAGCGAGCTATACTTAAATCTTCTGCCAGTATACCTTTCTAACAGTCAGCATCAGAACTTCCTGCTCCAGATTGTTATCTGGATAGTCATATTTAACTGCCATCAGTATATCTCTTCTTCATTAATTTATCTAAGTGCGTAGTGTTTTTTCCATTTTGAACACAGCCACCAGCTTCACATTGATGTGCAAAAAAAAAAAAAAAAACCAAACCACCAAAGTTTCCATTCATTTTCTTTTAAAACTATTATCACATTTTTTAATTTGCCATCTTAGTTACTGTATTGTGAATAATGGGTTCTCAACTGATCTGCTTCACACCATTTATGATTTTTTATTTTTTATTTTTTTACCCTTTCTTTCAGTTGACTCTCTATTAATTGGAGACTATCTACGCTCTTTTCTTTGCAGAACTTATTCTGTATGCCCTACTCACACTTGTCAGCATTCTGTGTTTTTATCACTTGCACCATAGAATTTTTTCAGACAGCTTAGCCGGAACTGCATACAGTAATTACACTGTGGGCACACCAGAGATCTATAAGGAGTTTACTATATCTTTGTTTACACAAAGACTCCTTTCCCAGTAACTCCCAACAATCTGTTTGCCATCTTGAGTGCTATTAGCACCAGCTAAACTAAATCCAGCATTGTGTATGTTTGGGGGTTCAGTTCTTCCTTATGTTGGGGTGAAAATTCCTGTACTCAAGCTTGAATCCATTGCCCCTCGTCCCATCACAAGGCACAAGTGAAAAGAGGTTGTCCCCGATGAATGAAATGAATGAGATAGATAACCATAACAAGGAGAAGGTGATGGCTATTAAGACATGAACCATTTTTTCTGAGGTAGTTGTCTTAAATTACCACTTGCAAAGCCTATTAGTACACTACGTTTTCTTGTCTGTGTTTAAGAGGGGCGTAGTTTTGAGGAGCTGCTATTCATGGGACTAGGACTTTACAGAAGTAGATTATAAGCGCTTTTTTTTCTTCATCTTGAAAACATGGCATCAAAGCAAGCATTACCTAGGAAAAACACAGAATGAAACCTGTGATGGATGATCCTAACATGGCAACATATCCTGCAGCAAACTCAGGATTGGTTTTTATGTTGTGCCCCTCCCAGGGATTATTTTGATTTATGATCTTCCCTATAAATGTATGTGATCGTAGCTGAATGTGGTCATACCTATGGAATGCTATGCTCAAAAACATATGGTGATGTATTCTAAGGTACAGTGACAGTAATATTTAAACATTATTTTTTCCCTGTATCAGAAATATTAACAACCTAATTGTTTGCTAATATCTCAAGATTAGGATTTACCCTATTGCCTCTTTCTTGGTTTTATTTACTTATTTAAATAATTTTATACCTGTGAGAAGCAATAGTCCTTTCTGCCCAAGAATGGCGTACTTACACAGAAAAATTCAGTTTCACTTTTGGGAAATCTATGAAAAGTTTGATTCTATATTTCTAGATCACTGGCTACCATAAATAAGAGTATCTCTGTGCTGTGCTAAGGTATAAGAAAAGACAACCTGGAATGGATGAATTTTTATTTTCAGGTATGATGGATCATATTTCTTCTATATACCAATTCTCTTTAAAAGAAGTCTGCATTGTTCAAATAATGACCTTTCCTAATGTGATCCTCATAGATGCTTTTACGTACTTTTGCAACTTCTACATCCTGTTGACATTTTAGGGACACAATGTATTTCCAGGATTTACATTTCTCCCCAAAATGTGTGGTTGTGTTCTTTCAGGGTGCATGGTAAGAAGTGATGACTTCACTTCTTTAGATAGTTCTGTACATGAGTATAGGAAGAGTAATACTGGCTCAGACCCAAGTTCCTTTTCTTCTGCCAATACCCTATATAAAATACTTTTAAGCAAGATTATAATAACCTAACAGATGGCTTGTGTAGGATAATCTGACACTGATTGCTTATACTTAAAGGTTGTTTTAAACCCAGAAGTGTAATTCATTTCAATGTTTTTATTACCATTATTTATGATAACCAAATATTATTTGCAGTATAGAAGTATCTGAATCTTGTATTCCTGATGTCAGGCGGAGTCAGTTCTTCAGTCAGATAACACTTTTATGAAAAAAATACAATCTTGGGGTTTTTTAACTTTTATTCTCCTGGTACCATGTGAGAAACTTTATATGGCATCATTATTTCATACACAATTACCGTGACAGCTGTTATGCCTCTTTGCTCAGCAGTCAGCAATCTCACACCTTTTCAGTCTTGACATGTCTTCTAGATTCATGATCATTCTTATCATTTTTCTCTATTGTGAGATATGATGAAAATACCTGATTTCAAAAGGTTTCCATATCTGTTTTAACTACTGGTAAATATAAAATTGCTTTTCTGTCCTCCATATTCACATCTTCTTTCTATGCCTGGCACATCTCTAAGCAATGTTAAATGAAGCTGTATGAGCGTGAAGAAGAATGGCTGCTGGGAATTAGGAGGCTTAAATTTGATTACTTCCTGTTGATCAAATCATAAACTATTTCATATCCCTATCTGCAAAATGGTGGTAATTGTAGTTTCTTGCTCATAGAATATTGACTGTAGGCAGAACTCAAATGATCTCAATACCTCAGGAGATGGTCTCAAATACATAATGCTACAGTAGTGCAGGTTATCTATATTCAGACAACCCAGTGGCCTGATAAAATACAAAATACAATAGATTTTGAAATATAAAATTTCAAAGTATGTGACTATGTTTCCTTCATTACAGGCATATGCAAAAAAAAAAAAAAAAAAACCAACCAAACCCCTTTGAATTTAAAATAAGAGAAATAATAGTTCCACTTGACAAGCATAGCTGAAGCATTAGGATTATGACATGCAGATTAGTTAGACAATAAAGTACAATACTGGCCACTTTCTCACCTCATAGGAGCTTCTTCAAAAGGAAGCCATAGATAATGAAGTTATAAACAGGAGCTTTTGTTGTGAAGAGCTTTGGTTTAAAATGAAAAAAAAACAAACCAAACAAACAAACAAAAAACCCAACAACAAAAGCCACTCAACTTTATTTATTGTTCACATAATCCCTAGAGGATATGGTTTATTCTTCACAAGGATTTCAAGGGTGCTCCATATTTTCTCTGAAGTGTATCTCTGGGCCACACAGCACTGCTGGCACTGGAATTGCCACTGAGTATTTGTTACTTGGCCATTCTTTGATCATCTCACAGTCTATGATTCTTGTTGGTGTTTGTGAAACACAGGTTTAAGGAATAATGCATGAAGACGAGTAGGCTATGACTTAGACAAAATTAAAATATCATGCTTTTTCTTACAAATGTAGAAGGCCAGATTAGACTTTATAATTTTTCCTGTCTTTAATATGTGATTTTAATTGTCATCCTCTGTCTTGGTCACTTTGCTTAACCTACTGATGGTTCTTTGTGACTAGGAATGTCACCGCAACTCTTTTTCTTCTAAACTCTAAACCAGATTCATTATTCCATACCTGTGCATGGGTTTTCATGTCAACTTCTGATGTAGCTGAAAGTCTCAGCAACAGTCTTCAGACTTGTGTTATATGAATCTGAAAAGATGATTCTCTTGGCTTCTAAGAAAGCATGTCCATTAATTTTAAGCAGATGTACCTAATGATACTTTATTTTTTTCTGACATAGCAACAAAGTTTTCACAGTGCCATTGCCCTTCTCTCTCCAGTGCTTTTTTCTAGGGCATTTACAGTATCTAAGTTACACTTGGTCTAAGTTGGCCAGTCAGCAGCAAGAAAATGCACTTTTGACTAGGTCTCAGTAGCAGGGTGACTTTGTGGGTAGAGGAAGTGGAATTCTGGACACGTCTTTGTGATGCCCATGTATTCTCCTTAGCTTTGGGATCTGGTGGGTTAGATTTACCATTTTGCCTTTTGTTTCCTTATTAAACCTCCACAAATGTTGCTGCACTGAAGAGCATTTTAATTAATTTTGATCTTTGCTTTCAAATTAGTGGGTATGGTTATCAAGAAAAATGAGTTCCATAGGGTAGTTTTTAACACTTCAACAGTGCAGAGCTTCTACCAGTTATAGGTAGCTCTGAAAGTCCAATGTTTGAAAGTCACAACCAGGTGAAAAATAAAGGGCTTTTATATTAAAATTACTTATCTGGGCTTAACTCTAGCTTATATTGTGTGACTCAGCTATAATTCTGTTAGCAATAAGACACTACAGGGAATATGTTTCCAAGCAATTATTATATTTGGGTGATTAAAGTAATTCTAGATATGACCTTGTCCCATATAACACCGCCAGGGGCATGTTATAATCTTGCAGAAGTGTATTGCTTGTCTCATCTCATTGCTTAATTATAAAATGTACACAGTAAATATTCTGCAGATAGGAAATGGAAGCTCTTGGAAGCGATAGTAAAAATTCCTCATGAATTACATTATAAAATAAAGTGTAAAGTATGACTCCTTATTTTGCCACAGTATCATCTTCAAGCTATTAACAAAATAAGCAAATTAGCAATTGCAATCATAGATCTACTTATTTTGGAGCGACACGAGATAGAAAGATTATTATATCACATAAAAATACAGCTTTTCTCTCTTTTTTACTGCTTACTTCCTGTATTACTGAGAGCTTTTCATATTAGTGTAACTATCAGTTCAATCAATAACCTATGGTCTTCCTCAAAGATTTTCTTCTCCTTATAGTAAAACCTAAATCTGATTCAGAACAGGTACATTAAATTCACCTCTGTTTCTTTCTAGGCTTTTTGTGACACGCACAGAACTGCAATTCTAACTAATTCTCTTAAAGAAAAAAAAAAAGTATATGTAGCCATAAATAGGATAGTCTTTCTGCTGTCTTGTTTGGTTTTTTTTTCATTCTGAGATAAGAACATTATCAAAATGCAATGCTGGGGGAAAAAAGAAAAAGAACTGTATCCTGAAGGAAACAGATGAACTGATAATTTCTTCAGCATTTGTAGGAAAACTGTATGCAAGAAATTTCAATTATGACATAATGAATTCTAATGTCATAGAAGTATTTATTGGGCCTGATCAAAAGCTGACTGGAATAAACTGAGTTACCATCAGTTCATTTCAAACTTAAAATATTGTGACTTTATTTAGAAATATAAAAATATAAATTGCCAGTTTTGGTGTGTTTGTTTTTTTTTTTTTAATGTGGCCTTTTACAAGATTTTGAATCTATACTCATATTTCCTCAAAAATTGTGAAATTCTGCAAGAATTTGCCTGCATGGAACTTAGACATTAATAACTGAAATACAGGACATTTTCTAGGAATTAATAATCAGCTGGGAGAGCTGATGGCCTGAGGCAAAGCTAAGGGCCATTACCCCCTGGCTGGTTATTAAATCCCCAGGAAATTCCCTATGCCAAGGTCATGATTGCTATTATAATACCTTTTATCAAAGTAAAAAACAAACAAAAAAACCCTCACAAACAAACAAACAAAGCCACCCCAAAAAAACCCACTCTTGTTTCATTTTAATTCATTTTTTTCAATAACTGATTTTAAATTACTGTATGTAAAACTTAATTCAATGACATTGCTGTTTGGACATTTCTAGGTATCTAACCCAAAACACTTCAACATCAGCAGAAAGTGTCCTATTTTTTCTGATAGCCTGTGAATCGGGACCTACCTGCCTGTTTACAGGCAGCAATCAAAATGGTTTTTGAATATCTAGTACATTGTCAAGTTCTATTCATACCAAAGAAACAAAAAACTTTTAAGTTAGGAAGAAGAATAGCACACCCCAATTTGTTGGAAAAAAATGGTAGGAACAAAGTGTTAAACTGTACCATCTGTATTATAAAATGATAGTTGATGTTATAGTAAAATGTCTGTTCAGGCCATTAATGTACCTTGTGTGCCAAATGATACATCTAATTGTGACTGGATGGCAATTGTGACTGGACTGTGCAGCACACAGCAATAAAGTATAAGACAGTCAGAAAGAGAATGCAAACAGTACTCTATTTGCAAATGCCAGCATGCTGTTAAGAAAATCAGCTACTTGGTAAAATAAGTCTGGCATCAGAGAAGGAAAAGGGAAACAGTCATATTTTATTGTCAATAGAAGTAGTGAAAGCATGCATATTATATTAGAACTAACCTAATTGGAGATATGGGTGGCTTGCAGTACAGTAGGAGGAACAGGCGTTAATTTGTGTCATGCTACGCCATGTCACCACCACTTGTAATTCCATTGGGCAATATTAATTCAAACAGAGGTCTAGGCTGCTAATAAATGAGGTAAATTCAGTCAATTACGAATTTCATGCTTTTCTGATTTTTGGTATGGATAGATAATATCCACAATTTAATGCACTATCCTCTAGAGATCTTTGCCACTTATGAAGAACATGTGTTCATAGAATTATTTATACTATTCATTTTGATAAACATTGCTCCTGTAGCTAGAGCAACAGGACAAAAGACAGGAAAGGAGTCCTCTTGATTGAAATCTTTCATTATTTGTGATAAGGCTTTCTTGCCTTCAGGCAGTTCTTCACTTTTTCCTTGTCATTTTTCACCTTATCATTCAGTGGCTCAACAAAGTCTTCATTCATGTGACTGCACTGACATTTCCCTATCAATTTCTCATCACTGCTTTTTAGCAGTTGGGAAGAATATTTTGCACCAGTGAAGGCAGAGAGAGGCAGTTTTTACACCCCTGTCTTGCAGGATAGACCCCAAAGTTGGTCCTCAATCCTATCATCAAACGTACTTTTTCTTGATCACTCCCTTTTTTTGAGACAGAGCTTTTAACGAAACACTGACTCTACCACTAAGCTTTTACATCCAAACTGTGCTGATCAGGCAGAAACCATACTGTCAACTCCAGCAGCTCATCTACAACACATCCCAGGGAGCACTCTCTGATCCACTAGCTCACTCTCAAGTATTGGATGTGCTCCCAGAAAAAGCACTTCTAACAGCATCTCTTCTACTATATCAGCATAATATAAAAATTTATACCGCTGTTCACAAAAGACAAAGCAATGATGGAGAGGTTTTGATCTCTCTGGCAGAACTCTTCATCTGCTCTGCTATATGTTACTGAAATGGTATGTCACTTATTCTTGCTAACTGACCTCAACACCTTTTTGTTCAAGATGTAAATCACCTACAGTAGTTTCTGGGTTTAGTGTGTACAGAAGTTCACTGTCTAACAGAAGCTTTGATATCCTAAGCAGAGAATGAATTGTGAGAGATAATGTGGGTAAATTAGACTGAAGAAACCTTATATACATACACAAATATTGTGGTAATCAGGTTGATGGAAAAGGAATTACAGAAAAATGCAAAGGCAGCTAAATGACAGTTAAATGATCTGAAGACGCAGTCCCATCTTTCATGGTTCAGTACAGGTCATTGGGTGAATTTTATTTTTCACACTACTCTTTGTCTGGATTAGTAAAATGAGTATTCATGACTACATCTTGAGGAGACATTTAAGCTCCTACATCTTATGGACATAAATATTGCTATCAAAGCTATGTGTTTATTCCTTTCAACTCATGCCTATTTAATGTTCCCATTTTGTGACTGTAGACTTATTCTGATGGAGCTTTTCATCTTTGTTTTTTTCAGTAAATAAGTAATAATTTCTTCCTAGAATACTGGCTTTATTCTGAATATAATGGAGAAATCCATAGGTTATTCAATTCCTATCAATATTTGGTAATCTGTCTCACTTTCAGTCATGAGTCTTTTCAGTAACCTCCTTTTCCCTAAAACTGCTTCCAAAATTCAAGCTCACCTTTTCAAACCATTGTCTGGTAATTTCTTTAGAATTTGCTTTATGAATCACTAAAGCATACTGTACAAAATACATTTTTTCATCAGGGCTCAGGACTGTCTTTATACTATTTTTTTCAGTGCATTTTTCAATGCTCTAATTTAAAGTAAGGGAGGAAAAATCACTGGACTTTTGGGTAAAGTATTAGTCTTCAAATCCAGATAAAAATGAACATAGAGACTCATTAATATTAATGCTACCTTATTAGTATGTATAACATGAATATCTCAACAATTACTCATTCTCTAAGTTGATAAACCAAGAATGAAAGTATCCTTCTGCGAAACACTGTAAGCCTTTAAGTGCAGGGGAAAGACACTGGAACTGAATTATGAATCGGACTGGTTCTCCGCTAGATTTGTACTTTGCATGTTTGTGAGGATATTAACCTCAGGATGGGAGTTGTGTGCCCCCTAATTACACACTCAGGTTATTTTGAAAAGCTTTTAATCAGACTTTCACATAACTGTGAACATGAAAAACATACAGATAAAAAGGGGCCATGCCTTTGAATTTACATGGGCAAATAGTACTTTCAAGCCTTTGCAGTAATTTTTTCTGTTGACTTTGTAGATGTGAGGTTTATGTCATCTGGGTCAATAACCTCCTTGTTTCAAGAAAAATGGCTTCTTTTTTTCTGGAATGTTTAACAGACAGTGGAGCAGATTAAACAGAAGCTCTTACATAATCTTTTCATTTGTATGTTAAGAAGAGATGGACAGGTGCATATAGAAGGGTATTTGTGGACTTTTTACCAAAGCTATCATTGCAATGGAGGTCTAAAAATAAGTTACTTTTCCATTACCATAACTCACTTTTTTTTAGGTTTTTTTTTCAAGTTTACCAGAGTAAAGTGTTGGCTTAAGCCATGACAATGAATTAAAGAATGAAGGAGGAGATAAATACAATGGGTGCAAATCCATTTTACTGTTGAAATTATTGTCTTACTAGCTCAGTGGGAAATACTCTCCTGCCATGACTGCAGGGCTCCTTGGGAGAAATTCTGGTTCCACAAAATGAATAAAAAAGCTTCCTTTGATGTAAGTGGGGACAGGATTGCATCCTGATTTTTCCCACCATGGATGCTAATTTTAACCCTCAGGAGAAATGTGTTTGCCAGTGTCCTCAGAGCAGAGCTGTGCAGTATTTATAATACACTGTCTGTGCTCCAAACCAGCACTGTTTTTTTTTTTTCTTTTTTCTGCCAATTCTGAGCACATAAAAATAAAATGTAGGTGAGGAATCATAAAGTCTGTCATCCTTCTGTCTTCTCCTGTGCCTTTAGTAGAAGAGTAATTTAGTTAGGTGGCTAGTTTTTGATAGACACTGAGCATTTTTATAAAACGATTCAGAATATGGTATCACATTTACTGGAATTCTGAGAAAGTGAACTTACCACCTATTCAGTTAAAAACAAACAAACAAACCCAAACAACAACAACAACAACAAAATAAATATAGGCATGACCATGAAATGTCATTTTTATTTGAGAAGTGTTAGAAATTTTCTGGTTTGAAGTGCAAATGTATCTTTAATATCATATCTTAAGAGGTAAGAATATAGCAGTTTAACTCTTGGTAGACTTAAATAGTGGCTGATACATGGTCATGTGCTGCGGTCTAAAATAAGGCTTTTCTCTCTAGAGTGAGTGATACTGAAACTGCAGCAGTGGTACATCAACATCTGTTGCCATCAAGCTCCTAGTAGAATTTTCACAAAAAAAGTACAACTGCAATATTTAGTGAATAGTGACTTAAAAAGCTTTAAAAGCTTTTTAAAGACTAAGTCTTTAGAAAATTAGTCCTGGTAGACAACAAGTTCTCCATGGAACAGCAATGTGCCCTTGTGGCCAGGAATGCCAATGGTATCCTGGGGTCCGTTAAGGAGAGCGTGTCCAGCAGATTGAGGGAGGTTTTGCTCCCCCTCTACTCTGCACTGGTGAGACCTCACCTGGAGTACTGAGTCCAGGTCTGGGCTCCCCAGTTCAAGAGAGATGGGGATCTGNCTTTCAACCCCTGACACCCCGTGATACCTGTGGTATGTAATATGTCCTGTCCATCTACAGTTTTTCTGGTCTTAGAAAGTGCTGCTCTTTGCCCTGGAGGAACACTGGTCTGCTCAGAAAATGTATTAAGGACTAAACTTTTAAAACATCATAGAATTGTTTGGGTTGGAAAGCACCTTCAAAGACCATCTAGTCCAACCCCTCTGCCATGGGCAGGGATATCACTAGATCAGGTTGCTCATGCTGGCTTGTATTTGCTACGGAGATGTTGATGACTGTAACACTTCAAGTATTTATACAGATGCCCTTCTCTGACCTGAATAACAACCAAATAGATGAATAAAATACTAGATAAAAATATTATTAGCAGTATTGGCTATTCCTCTTCTTTTAGTCTGTAGTTTGGTCATAAATAGTTTCTGAATTTTACCAAAGCCCTGAGGGGTGGAGTGAGAAATTTCCTGTTTTCTACCAGTTAAAAGACAACCAGTTGTCCAGTAGATTTAGTGATAAGAGTCATAACTAACTCAGGCAGTTTTGCGGACAGCCTGGATATACAGATGGCCCTGGCATATGATTGTGAAAGTGATGTAAATCATTTTTCATTGAATCGTAGCATCCCAAGCTGTTGCCATTTAATTGTTCAGTTTATACAAAAGTAAATGCCAGTAGAAAAATCTGAACTACTGGCACAATTATTCTATGAGGTGCTGCTTGTTTATCAGCTGCAGATTGTTTCAACAGTTAACTTCTGTCCCAGAATGTCACATACTGTTTCACCACCTCATTTGATATGTTTATGTCAGTTTTGGTGTCTTCACACTGCTTTGTTTTGTATTATTCTCTTTCATCTCTTTGACCTAAAGCCAATAAAATGTTTAAACTTCCTGCTTCATACTGAAATAATGTTTATTTTACTTAAGCTGAGCCTCTGTGCTTTCCTAGCATGGCAGGTCAAAATAATTTCCTAACATTCTCTACCCAATACAGTTAGGCAGGTCTGAAAATTTCTATTTGTCTATAAGATGGGAGTCATTCTATAAAGCAGGAGAAAAAAAATATTATAAATACCTTACTACCACAGCAAAGGCAAGGTATTTACCTTGTGCAGACAGGTAAGTCTTCATGTTTGTACTACAAACTAAAACCTTACATTTTCCAGAAAACATACATTTGTATGCTTATCTCCCATTCTTCTGGTTGCACTTTCTCTCTTAGAATAGAATATTCTTTTTAACTTGGGGAGAAGGCCATATTTTCCTTTGTGTTTGTACCATGCATATGCTACATATTATAGATACAATCCAGCTACACTATAATCTCTGTCTTTGTTTTCAGTAACACAAAAGAATGCATTTGCTTAACTGGATCATAAGGAATATGCTGGCTAATATGCCTTCAATGTGAAGCAAACATAAAAGTATGTGATGCAATTAATTAGGAACATATTGGAAATATCTTTGTGACTGCTGGGTTTAAATGGCAATGAAAATGACTCCTTGGTCAAGCATCTTAATTACAAATGTTGCAATGGAACAGTATTAAATACTTTGACAAACATGCTTATTCAGGCTGGTAGTGCTAGAATAATGCTTTAGATGCATTTAATAAATACAGTGTTTGGGCTTCAGGAAAGTTAGGCCTGAGAGAAACAGAGAAATGCAGTGATGTATTAGCTTTTCCATTTGACTTGTGCTAAAAGAGAAATAGGCAGTACTACTGATAGTATAGTTCTGATAGCCTTTAACAGGTTGAATTTTAGAAACTGAATTAAGGTCCATATTATTCTGTTTTTTTATTATTATTATTCTGTTTATAGCAATTATAGGAAAGCATTACAAAACAGAACACTACATCAGCACTTTCGCTTGCTGTTTCATATTTCCTCTCCCAGTTCTGTTTTGCCATTTGATCCACTTGTAGATATCTTTATTTCCTTTTTGGACTTTTATGGACACTAGCTGCGCTCATTCCACTGGTACCTAAAAGAATCATAGCTTTAACTGACGATATGGGAATTTGGTTGTGATGGGATAATGTGAACTTCAGATAAAAAATGCTTAAAGCCATTGTGAATCTGTGGATCAAACAAGGATGTGGAGGGCAACATACCTATCAGGATATATAGTCACATGAAAAATGCTAATACCGTACAAAGGAGTGAGGAAAAGGACAGGTCAACAAAGAATTCACAATTTAGGGATGGAGACAACTCCTGAGCAAAGCTGAATGAGGTCTTGTGAAGGATGCAAAACCAAACAGAAATATTACTTCAGCCATACGAGTAAAAGGAGAATGTGAAAAAAAGTTACTGTGCACTGGTTATTCACTACATCTCAGAACTAAATAACTGCTTCACCTCAATTTGTAAACAGGAAGATAACTTTGACCATGGAAGTAGTAGCAGAGTGGAGTATCAGGGCATGAGACATTTCCATAGTTTAAATGCAAACCTATTTAGAAGTATTGATTGCTCTTTATCCAAGTCACCAGGAGAGTCTTCATCTCCGATTTGTAACAAACCTAAGCCATATGTAGGTCACTTGACAAGTGTTTTCAACTAAGATTTCATCACATCACATGAGAATAGTCTGGGAACTTTTTATATTCGAGGAAAAGAATGGAAGTAGTATATAAATATAGGCTATATATAACCTATAGTATATAACTATATGACTGCAGCAGTATGCAAAATTCTGAACAATTAGTCATGGTAGTACATATTATTTAGATAAAATGTACACCATGCCAGACTATACTGATAGTTTTATTTCCAGACAAATGTTTCAAACCTTAGGCAGACCATGGTAAAACTTTCTGATATAACTATAGGACAAGTATTACTTGGAGAAGGTCAGAGTTAGTAGAAAACAAAATGTGTGAATGTATGAAGAACTGGATAAACAGCAGTGAGAAGTACCAAGAAACTAAGAATCAGACAAATGGGAGCTTACCCATTCATTTCCAACATGATTAGTCTTCGGACTGTTAAAAAGGGGACCATTTCAACAAGATTTGCCAATGAGAAATGGTTAGAATTGTTAGAATTGTTATACCATATAGGAAGATGTTGATGCAACAGAAATGATACAAGGTGCAGTAATGCATTAAGGCAAGAGTTTCTGTCTGGAACATGACACTGGTTATCCAGAAATACCTGAGAATCAA
Source organism: Chloroceryle aenea (assembly GCA_013399075.1). Lineage (NCBI taxonomy): Eukaryota > Metazoa > Chordata > Aves > Coraciiformes > Cerylidae > Chloroceryle > Chloroceryle aenea. Next base: position 74,773 of record VWZY01002331.1, read on the forward strand.
AAGAAAAGGAGTCCAGTAACTGACTGTGGGGTATAGCAAACCACTATCTGTCAATGGCCTCAGTCATGAATAAAAGAAAAGTTATCCAAGTATACATCTGGAAAAATATTTTTAGTAGAAATACAAAATCAGTACATTAGTACTATCATCAGACCTCAGTGGAATAGGATGTACAGTCTGCCCATGGCCAGGAAGGATGAACTGGTGCATGTACAGCCATGTAGCACTTGTTCAGTCTACCGAAGCAAAGGCTGAGAGGAATTATGATCCCTATCTATAAATACCTTAAGGGGTAAAACCCAAAAAGATTAAAGAGCTGTTTAAGCTCTTTAAACATTGGCAGCACACATGGATAAAAATATGTCTGGGAATAAATGTAGAACATCTCTAAATGTTAGAGCACAGAAATTCTGGGGCTGTCTTGCAGTCCAGCTACATCTAAAAGGAGCTTGAAAAGATTATGAAACAGATTATGTGATGTGACTGTGATATTAAATCAGTGATGCTAAAGAGATCTATATTCTGGAAGCTTTCTACCTTAACAATAGTGAGAAATATACTTTGTGATTCTCATTCAGTTGTGTATTTCTTCCTAAGATACATGATCACAGTGTGAAGAAATACAAGGAAAGAAATAGAGTTAAAATTTGGAATACGATTTCTTTCTTCATAAGAAATCCATACTGGAATGTTGGACAATGCCAATAGTAAGAGTTCTGGCTGCAAAACTGTCTATTTATTGACTCATTAACAGTTCATAAAATTTAGTGCATTCCTCTGTTTCTTGTCACCGGTAAACATATGCTCTGAATTTACAGTGGGATCTGCAGTACCATTCCATAAATATTAAAAATAGTTTTGTGATCATTACAATGAATGTGTTTCAAACCACAGTGGAATTCTGTTCTTAAATAAAAGAACTGCAAATTGTGTCAGACAAGTTTACATGATTCATAACCTATTGAACTCACTGAAACAATTCAGCATGCAACTCACTGAAAGCCTTCAAGTTTTGGGTTTTTTTTCCAGAATCTAAAAGCAATTTCTGATCATAAACATAATTCTAGAGGTGTGGCTTAAACATACTATTGGTCACTAGAGTGTATCATAAATGGAACTACTGAAAGGGCATTCCCAGGATACTGATAAACCAATGTGATGATTATGTATCTTTTTATTACAAAACTGAGTTAACACATGACCATAATTTTATCTAGCATTAAGTAGGGTCTGGTATATCTGTTTCTGCCAGATTTTTAAAATTTCACTCATGTTGAATAGTGGTATTTACTTGGAGTAAGGGAATTAGAATGTGACACTCAAGTTTTAAAAGTCTATCGTAAGTACATATTGACAAAGGAGTTAATTAATGGACTGAACTAATGACTGTGATATATCTGTTCTTTATACATATACACACACATAAAATTCTAGTGAAATATATTAATATGGCTCAACAGTTAAGAAGAAACAGAAGCAGATATATTCCATAATGAGAGCTTTTACTTTCTCTTTTCAGCAGAAAGGTGGTATGAAAATTGTTGATCACAGAAAAAGAGAATCTCCTTTTTCCTCACCACTTGTGAACTTGTCTAGTTCAACTGTATCACTCACTTTTGCAACACTCTTTGGTAAGGTTCAACAACTTTTAGAATAGCATCAAATGTAGCTAACAGTAGACTCCTACATATAACAATATGTGTTATTTCCTCAGTTGGAAGTATTTATTTTGTCTGTCCAGTTTAAATTTGATTTGACTTGATGAGGTTAAAATACCTGCATTTATAGAACACAGTGTATGTGATAGGGAGAAATTCTACATCATTGACTACATATTATATGAGGTACTACAATTCTTGCTGTTGCTCAGTAAGTAATTTTATAAAACAGAACACATTTATTTCTGCATTAAAAAGTCCACCTAAGACATACAAGTAACAAAACTATCACCAAAAAGGCTACAAAAAATAATGTATTTTTTTCAGCCTGGAGTAAAGTAGGAGTTGGCTGTGTAAACATGCATATTCCATCGTGTCCTTATGTAACTCCATTCAGCTAGCTATTCTATAGGGTTTGAATAACTGAAAGCATATGCAAGCAATGAAATAGGCAAGATCACTGTGATTGAGATTTATTTCATAGCAGACTTGCTGCTTTTGCTCAGATTTTTCATGGTATACAGAATACCAAGTATGAGATTGCACATATTTGCAATCAAGATAAATATATTCTAAGCAGCTGATGCATCTAATTAACACTTCCTGTGTGAAATGTAATACCACAGTCCAAATTTCCTTTCAACCAACGGGAAACTTCCATAAAATCAAAGAACTGAAGCCCAGAGAACATTGCCTAATCTTACCTTCTGTCATGAACCAGATATTATGCATCTTCCAATAAGTACTGCAGCCAATTTCTGTGATGTCTTTCTGATGTGATGAGATGTCCCCTATAAAAGCATTCAATGTAATTTCTAAATAATAGGGAATAACCTACATTATTGGGTAATAGATGAATGTTTGATACTGACTTTTTAACAAATATAGTAGAAGCATTCCACAACTTTTATTTAGCTCCTGTGTGCAAAAAAAAAAAAAATCAAATTAATATTGTTCTTTACATTTTTGTTAAAATCCTTATATTTAAGTTTTCTAAATTATTCCCTGAAGACCTTTTATCTTAACTTCAAAATATTGGTCAAGTCTCCTCTGAATCTGTCATAGGAGTGCAGAAACTAGAACTTGATGCTCTACTCTACTACTGTCTCAGAACAGATGAAACAATGCTTTCATCCTTGATCTTTACAGGCATCCATGATCTCTACCAGTGATCATGCAACTAATGTGTGATTCTTAGACCACAAACAAACAAACAAAAAAATCCCTGAACCTCTGTAATTTCCTGCCTCTGCAGTGCTTTGATTTGCCAGTTTAACTGATTTGTTTAAGAACTGATCGCATAGACTGCTAAGGTATTATATATGTGAAGTATTATATTAGGTGGTATATAATTAAGTATTCTAGAACTAGATAATTAAAGTGTGAATGGTATAAAATGATTTGACACATAAACTCATTTTTAATTATTTAAAGTGTTTAGATCTGTTTGATTGCAGTATAGTATTACTGAGAATATGGCTTTGAGTAAGACTTGAAATGATCAGAGCTATTAGTATACCTAACAACACCCTGATGGTGAAATAAATCTCATTACAATCTAATAATGGGCATTTATCACAGCAAATTCGATAAAAGAGAGGGTGTTCACAAACACAGGTGCGGAGTACATCTTGGCAATGGTATTTATACTGGGCAACAATAGGCAGTCCTACACACTAGGTGTGTAATAGTGCCTAACAAACTAAATCAAAGATATTTGTAAGATCTTTCAAATATATTGACACATTAGCAGTAGCTCCTCTTCTAAAAATGTTTTACACAGGACAGATTGTAATAACAAACAATTGCATGAATCCTTGCTTTGGTATCATATAACAAATAATAACCCAGTATATGGTAATACTATTATGTTCATTTCAAACTTAGTGCCTGAAAAACTGCTGAACATGTAGTTGACATCTCATTCATTTTCCTCCCACTTTACTTTCACATCTCAGCTTGCAGCTTCCAGCCTTACATAGGCACTGTCTGGTGTTAACCATATGTAGTGTTATTACCCCAAAATTACAGCTCTTTTATTTCGAAAAGCTGTACTGAGTTTTGAGATAAAACAAAAGTTCTTTTAACAAACAGGAATCAACTAAATTAAAGAAATCTTATGTCTTTGCTTTGACTTTTTTAATGCTATGAAAAAAAAAGGAAAGATATCCGTTCTGTGTTTTAGATGATTTAAATGCAATTCATGATACAACCAAGACTATCTGAACAGTCTACACCTATTAGTGGTTTCTAAATAAATAAGTAAATAACTTATTTTGCATCAGTTAGTTTTAACTTGTTTACTACATTTATCAGCTTTATATTATACATTAGTGTCATTCACAGCAATACTTAAGTGTCAGCCTTCACTGAAATATATCTATAAACACATGACCAAAAAAAACAATACAAAAGTTGCTAAGATCACACAAATATAATTACAGTGTAATTATAGTTTCTATTCTCTCAGCAGATATCTAGGACTAACTTCTTTAAAGGTCTCTTTTTCACTTTTAGACCAATAGTTAGTCATATGCCAGGCCAGTTCTGGAAATTCATTACAGAAGCAGTGACTGACCCACAGATACCATCTCTTGGGGCAAGAGACTGTTCTGCATCCAGAAATTGCCAGTGTTCAGAGGCACACTCTGCTCCCATTACACTGGGTAAACGTGGAATAGGAGTTTCTATGACACTTCTGAAAATATGCCTGTAAAGTAATCCTAACAAATGCAAGAGCACAGACCACTACTATTTGCTGTTTGTATCCTATAGCATTTTTCAAATTGTCAACACATCTCTCACATAAGAGAGCACACCCATAGCAAATGAAGAATTACTTCTTACCTATACCACAACAGGCTTATTTTTAGTGCATAGGCAGTAAAGGATTGATACACTTCTTCAAGTAGTATAAACCCAGCCTTCATACAGGAATATGATCTCAGATTTCCTTAGTTTCTTTTTTTTTGGTGTGTGTGATTTGTGCAGTGAAAAGGACTGCAGGTTCAGTCAGCTTGCAAGACTTGTAAGGAAATAGGTTCTATCAGTCAACAGCTGAAAAATTTCTTTGTGGGACAGGGTCATTTTGTTCAAAACAAACAGGAATGAGAAAGAAAACTTACATGGACATACTTTATAAGCAAGTACACCTTTTGATTGGTCTTTTGTATCTTATAGTTTGAAGACTATCATTTGAAAATTATGCTGATTAACCCATTGGTTTATTGAAAGCAGCTTCTCAACTAAATGCTACCTTTTAGAAATTAGTCCTTGAGGGAAAGCTTATGTAAAAGTACTTTCAGACAGATAAAGTAATGAACTCAACAAGAGTCTAGAAAATATTGTGGCACAATGGATTCTGGAAAGGACAGGAGCTGGGAAGGCAAGAAAAGGCAAGGCAAGGAGTGTTCATTACCTGTTGAGCATTTCTTTTAGAAACTCAGCAGAGAACAAGAACACTGGTAAAGCTGCAACCTGTTTCCTTGTACCTTAAGTACCTTACTTTGGAGCTCAATATTATTACGTATCTAAAAAACACATTCCTGATAAATTTTGTTTCACTGTGCATGAAACATCAGTTCAATGGTTTTTTTACCTCCCCTAAGGAAACACTGTTATCTGAAATTGATTGGTTAGGTGGCCTTGAGGGAACCTACAAGGTGCTACAAGTTCCTTCAAGCATAACTCCTATTTCTATGAGCTATTTTTTGCTGCTACTGTGACTTTCTCAAACATGAAAAGGTTGGAAAAGTGCCAGTTACAAAATTAAAACCACAGTAGAAAAAAACCCTTGTTATATACTTCCAAACCTGGGAATGTTTTGAAAAGGCATAAGACAGCGAAAAGAGAAATTCACAAAATACTTTATGTTTTTATGTCAGAAAAAGTGTGGACATCATTCACCTTCATTGCACTTACTGAAAAATCCAGAATTCATAGGAAAATCAGGAAAAAAAAAAAAAAAAAAGTTCTTCTCTGAAATATACAGGTAAAGAAAAGGCTTATGCAAGTTAAGCCAGGAGAAAAAAAAATTGCAAAGCAAGGGAAAAAAAGTGCTTAATCAGTTGTTCATGTTGCAGACACAAACAGGCCAGTGAAGGAAGAGAGCAGAACAAAGATGGAATGAAGCTGAGATGGCTGCTTCAGATGGCTTTATCAACTTTGACTGGTTTGAAGTGTGAGTGACAGCTTTACAGGGCAGCTTTGGCTATCTTCCTTCCCTTTCCTTTTACTGCTACTTTCCTTGGCCCTCTGCAAACCTGCTTAATTCACTAATACCACCGAAAGTTACTCAACCACGAAGAAACAAAAGTTGTTGTTTTGTTTTGTTTAGTTTTGTTTTTCTCTGATTTTAATCAGTTAGAATTATTAAGTGAAAGGGAGGAAGCAAGGCTGTGTAACTAGGAAAAGGAAAGGGAGCAACAATGAGGATTTAAGTGCTGGGATGGGGAGAGGGAGGCTGCTACGCTGGTCTCTGCAGCAACAAGATGTTATGTCAGCTCTGCAGCCTGTGGATGGTAGGCTCAAGGTGATGTGACTTCAGCTGATGTAAGAGTTTCCCATCACTAAAAGGAGATAAGCTTTCCTTGCTCACATTATCCCCTCCTCTCCCTTCTTCTCTTTTGCTGTTAGCACTTACTGGACTTGTACAGAATTGGCTTATATTTCTAGGATGGCAAAAAATTAATACAGACTGAAAATATGTGCCTTGGAGCTATGTAAGGAAAGCTGGGGAGTGCATGGTCAGGATAGTGTTCAGGGAAGACAAAGGATTGAGAAAGAGGATGGGGATTCTTCACTTAAGTTGTGGTAAGGGGGTAGGTCAGCTCAGTCATAATAGGTAACATCAAAGTGACAAATGTATTTGAATAAATATGACAACAACAGATTCTTAGTTGAATGGCTCTGAGCATGTAAACATTGCAATGTCATTTAATATATATACTCTTTTATATATATATTTGCAAACCCAGTTATTCATATAGACTAAACAGTTTACTCTTCTTCTGTTTAAAAATGCAAACCAGGACACTTTCATTGAAAACCTTCTTAGACATATAACAGATACACGTGATGTTTTTTAAAATAATTTTAATATGTACTGATGCTACTCTCAGCAGTTTGTAACTGAGCAAGTAAAAGACAGATTATGCTTATTTCCTAAAATTCACGATTTTTCCCCCAGCATTTTAGTCTTTTAAATGAGTTTATACTGAAACACAAGATAGATGTCATTAACATTCACTTTCAACAAAGAAGTGACTTAGTTGTTGTCTAGATTCATTTAATTTATCAATAAAAGCAGAGACTGCACCACACTGATTCCTAGAGCAGAGCAATTTCTACATACTAAGAAGTGTTTTGTCCTGCAGAAATGATGTGTGGCTATTTAAAAACAAGCAATCAAACCCAGTTTTTATGTTGATCTTTAGAGCAGCAATCTTCATACAGAAAAGGAAAAATCCTTCTGGGGTGACAGAGTCACTAGCTGTGAAGAACATTCCTTTACAGTCTCCTAAACTCCAGTTAGAGAATGGGGAAGGATGACTGTCCATAGGCTCTGAGAACTGTCCTGAAACAGGAACTAATGATCCTATAGATCTAAAATTAAATAAAATAATTTAAAACCAGAATCTGGGATAAACAAAGGATTCTACTACATTAAGTTGCAGCAACAAGCCTTTGGAACAACATCTGTGAGTTCTTATGTATTTGTTATACATTACAGCTTATTTTTTTAGATCATGTGGAATGCTTTTTTGAAGTGTTCTCATAAAACACAGAGTAAAGAACAAGCAAGATGAAAAAAGTGTTAGATGCACCTCTAATGAAATCTATCAATATCACCATAGCTTTCTTTAAAATACCAATTTCACTGCTACTTTTCATGAGCTGGATGTCAGACATTCTGGTCCAGCTCAAGACAGAGAGGTAGTGCAAAATATGCAAGTAACACATTACTTTTGCTTTCAATGGGAATTAGATATGTTAATTCTACTGCATATTTAGCAAGCTAGATTTCTTTTAAATTGGTCATAAGACTATATGAGCAAAAGAGTGAGTTTCTTAATCATGCCAAAGAAAAGATTAGGCAAGGCGTGCACATTTTTTCTTTTCCAGTTCAGCTGACCATGAAGAATCTAAGGAAGTAACTTTTAAAATAAATGAATCAGGAAATAAAAAAATAATTTATAAGGTGTGGCTATTATTTTACCATAGGCATGTGGGTTTTAGTTTAGCCGTAGTTCTGTTTAGGTGAGGTTTTTAAATATATGTTTACATACTTACATAGATATACACATACAGAGAGTGAGGGATAACAACACCAGTAATAAAGTGTAACTAATTCCTAATATAGGGACTTCTGTATGTTTGTCTCAAATTTATGAGATGCACCCATGGAATATTATAATGTATTATAGATTACATCTCTCTATTTCCTATGAGTGATATATTAACAGTACACTCTATTTTCATTCACAGTCTCCTTGGAACATCTCAAAGGTTACTGTAGGATCATGCAATATTAAAGTTTTCCTTCCATCCATGAATCAAAGCCAGACTATGCAAATTTTGTTTTTCAGGTCCATGCCACAGTCAGATGATAATATATTTATGAAATAAGACCTGTTTTTAGCTGGATTTCATGTTTAGTTGTCATAGAGAACAAAGCACACTTAAATTAGAGTGCTTAATTTAGATCTATAGGATCACACTTAAATTACATCATTTGACTCTGAAATCATAACTTTCACAAAAACTTTTCCTTCTTGCTAAATAGACTGATTCACAGACTTGTCTCACATGCTGTATTAGGATAGAAATTTTCACTAGATTTTATTTTTTCTTCAGAAGGTTGATTTGGTATCTAATTCACCACACTTTTTGTGGAAAAAATAAAATGGTATGCGTTAAAAACTTACTGTCGTGATGATTATGTTTTAATTCATATTACGGGTCAGCGTTTGGACTTTGCCACTGCTTTCAGTGAGATGTAAACCAAGATTTAATAATGATATAACTTCCTTTTATATGAAATGGGAGTTACCTCAGTCTTGAGATATACTTCAGGGTAAGTTTTTGCGTAATGTCATTTGGCTGCAATGCTATCTGTGGACTGTTAAAGGTTTTAAAGTATTTTTTAACATGCAGTGTGTGCTTTGCTTTATACAGACTATCCTAGCCAAGAGTTACTTTGCTTAATTCTCTTAAGGGAGTTACTAATTGTTGAGAACAAGATGAGCCATACCTGGTGGTGTTAGATTTTGTATCTGTTAAAAATGAATAATTTACTTCTTTTAGTCAACTTATCAACTTACATAGATCTTAAGTCAGCAATATTCACCTTGAGCAGACCAGGGAGGAAAATTAGAAACTGATCTATGAGGTAGCTGCCCCTCTTCAAGAGCAAAACTGGAAATTTATCTCCTAGTATGTAGATGTCCTATCTGGATTCTTGCTTTCTTTTGATTAGTCTTTCGAAAGATGTATTGTTTCTGGAAACTAAAAAGGAAGGAGTTAAATGAAACTTGAAATGAGCTTATATGAAAACAAAAGATGACTCTACTGTAGTGGAATTAATCAAGTATGGTGATAAGATAGACATATCTAATTTCAGGAACTACAAAAAGTATATCTTACCACCGTTGTTTCAGTGACCTCACTTTTTAAATTTCAAAGGAAATGCCTTCTGTATGCAACCCTACATTGAGGAAAAAGAGCCAAAATAAGTAGACAGAACATTATTGAGTTTGCCAATGGACTTTCAACAGAACTTTTTCTTTACAGTCCCTGCCTCTTATAAAACAATTCCAAATCACCAGTTAGAGGACTACTTTTATTGTAAAAAAATTGTATGAACCTACATGAAGCATATATGGCTGTGAGTCTCCATTCAGAAACCTGTTCATAAGCAAAATGGAGCAGCATGTCCAAACTCCTATATTGTGCATAAGAATGCATACATAGAATTTTGTATGCTGGTATAAATAAAAGCGGCATCATGACTTTTTTTAAATGCAATATTCAAGGTAATAAGTTTTGACAAGAATAGAATTTCAGTAGGATTTTTTTTATTCCTATAAATAGCAGGCATTTTACTACGGAAAGAGTCGTAATTGCACTTTTTATTTGGCCTGAAAGAAGAATATTTAGCTCTTCATACTACCTTTAAACAATCTTTATTTTCTAGATCTCCAGATCAAAGGCTGCACGATGTAAGTTTTCACACACTGACGGGATAAAAATACTTAGATAGGTACCTATTAAGAACATTCAAAAGAAAATAATTGCTAGAAACTTAACTCACATTCTTGCAACACTGGTGAGGCTTCCACACAGATGCTTTCAGGACTGTGATGCACTTCTAAATAATTTTCATGGCCTTGGAGAAACATTTTTCTGCAAAAATTGCTGTGCTTTTAACATTGAATAAAATTTGGTAGGTATTTTTTCCTGTCTAACAATAATACAGACCAAATGGGAGTTTGTATACAATGCTACCATTCTGAACGCCTGTAGCTGCAGTATATGATTTTGTAATATTTACAGGTGTAAATGAATACAGATTATGAATTGACTAAAAAATGAGTAATTCCTGTACCAAATTTGTTCCACACAGCACTCTACTCTTTTATCTAAATAGCTTAGAATGTAAGAGAGAACCAAAGTATCATCAGAGTTGAGAAGTAAAACATATAGTAATGCCTCTCAGAGAAAAAATATATAATTACAGTTTTATAGATAAAGTTTTCTCTTTAAATATTTGAATTAAAAATAGAAAATTTCCTACTGTAAGTGCCTGAGTGCATATGACAGCAGTCCTACTGTTCAGCCTAATGAGACTGTCAGTCCAGAATATTAAGCAGGTTGATTTAAGCATCTTAAATATGATGTAGATCTAAAATGTTAATGGGAAGCAAGAGTTGGAAAAATGTAATAAGGGACACTTTTCCTATATCAAAAATCTTATCTCATCTGCTATTTGCCTAGATTGGGAAATGTGATTATTATTATACTTTTGATTAGTAGAGAATGAAAGAATTAAAATCCAAAAATTTCCACTGGATTTTATGACATTTCAAGATGTTCTTGTAAGAATGCATAGGTTCTTCACATGTACTTTATGCCACTTAGCCCTCATTTCATTTTCTCTTGCTCATATGGACTCTCTTTGAAGGAATACTTTCCTCAGTTGTTTGGTCCACCATTGTGATTTGACTTAGCAGTCTTCTGATTAAGTCACTACTTACAAATCCAGGATTAAGCAGTTCAGATGCCCTAACCTCCCTGTGCCACTCTTGCATCAGTAATGTTATTTCTGGCAGAAAAGACATCTCTGCTTGAAGCAGGCATCCACCTCCAGAGTCAGCCCCCTTTTTGTTGTGTTGGTATTAGAGAAGACTACATCAGTTTTTCTACACATTGCTTGTCAAAGACATGACTTAAGTAACTGCAAGCTTGTATGCAGGGACCAAAAAGCACTTTTCTGTAAATATGCTGATCACTGATGCTCTCAGGGACGGAACATAATACTTGGTAGTTTTATGTTAAGTGACTTCAGGGTAGACACTGCGAATTGTTGATAGCTAAAAGGCAAACTCCTTTTTGACTCAGAAGGTGGTGTATGTTTCATTTGAACGATGTAGATTTATGACCATTTGAAAATTAACAAATTCAGCCTTTTTCTAACTGGACATATGTTGAATCACTAACCAACTTCCAAGTCATGTGACTGCGAAATTAAATTGATTTGCAGGGAAAAAAAACAGAAATAAAAAAAAATTTTGTACTCAGAATTCCATATCAGGACTACTATGATTAAATCATACCAGAGGAAAAAAAAATTCTCAGGTGGTCTGCTGCATTGTTTCTAAGGTTTTATCAGCTGTACTAGTTCTTGAAAAGCTACTGGAAAAAACTTCTAGTATATTTTTGTTATGTGAGGATTCAAGTCCTGTAAATGATCATAGGAATTTCTCAAGTAAATTCCATACAAATTTACATGAGAATTCCTCTTACATTCTTCAGAATAGACTGCTGTTCCCTTTTATATATCAGCAAAATAATCAGTGCCACTTACACATCTATAGTCATTAGTATAGTATTTTGAATTTCAGGGGTATTTACTGTTTTTACCTAAAAATTATCTTGTGGCTTTACTCCAAATATTGGATCATTTACATTTGACAGTTTAATAAAGATGCCCCTAACGTATAGAAGAGTTAGTATACTTTTTTTATTGGGGAATGGTAAAAAGTTTGGTTTTTTTTATGTAACTTTGTGTCACAATCATAGAAGTTATGTTTCCTTTAGAAAATCTTTCAGTGGGTAATGTGGCAGTGGGATTTAATTACTATTTATATTACAGAAGGATACAAATACACAGTCCTGGTTGCAGGATATCACTATGGTAGATGCTGTTGAAACACTATTCTTTTCTTCATTCTCAAGATAAGTACCTTGTGGGCCATGGCAGTGCAAAATACCCTATTCTTCTCAAGGTTGTCCTAGAAGGCTGAACTATTGCTGATTGTCTGGGTAAAATAAGCTTACAATGTGTTTCTCTTGTCTACAAAAAGCTGGCTCTAAAATAATTTAAGCTGGGAATCAAGTGATAACTTTTGGCCACCATCAGCATGGGCAAGATTTGAACTGATGACTTCAGTTGAAATATGCTAAATTCCAACATCATCCATGATATTGCAAGCTTTACAATGAAAATTAAAATTAAAAAGAATAATTTTTGTTGTGTGGGTAGTGTTCTAAATGTGAAAGAGTCTTCCTAGCTGTGGCAGTAAGCAGCTTTGAGGTAATTGCTATTTTGTGTTTCAGTTCAGAGACAGACGTTAAAATGAGTCATTGTCTTCTGTGTTCTGAGATGGCCTCTTTGCTTGTACAGTTTTATTAGTTTTAAAGGGAATGTGTAATGGCACAGCTGCTCTCAGTATAATAGGATATGCAGCAAGGAGGAAAAACATTCCCACATATTTTATTGGTAAAAGTTTTGTGATTTTGTACACATATTAAGCAATTAAATTTTATAGTAGCTTAAAGTGCAAAATATTCAAAATACAGTAGTTCCTCTAGTGATTATACAGGATACCTGGTGTTCACAGTTGTACTTAATTATTTGTCATTTTGATTAAATGCATCCTTTTTAAGGAAAACTCCTGCTCAGAGGTTTCAGTTCTTCCATCTCTTTTCAAGTTACTTTTGAAATGTATGTTAGTCCTGACCACTCTTTTAGTCTGCCATGCATGTGAGAGGCATTAGCCCAAATTCTTCTGTGAGAACTCAGCTGCCTTAAATAGGATCTTATCTTTGAAAAATGTCATATATTCATATAAAAATTTAGATAGAAAACTAAATTACATCAGCAGTGAAAAATCATATGACTGAAATATCAATTCTAATTTAAAAGCATTTCTTGAGACAATGCAAAATGTAATTCCATTGCTGGAGTGAGGCAAGGCCGTTCTGGGACAAAACTAATATAGAAGTCTGACAAATATTGTTAATAATCCACTGATACATATAACTGATGAGAACAGTGTTGACAGCACCATATTGCAAAAAAGAATCATAGCCTGATGGGGACATTACAACCCACTGGTAGAAACATGCAAGAGCCTCTAATGTTGTTAGGGTTGCCACCATAGTGATGGACTAGATTCTCAGGAGCTGACATCTTCATAAATCAGAAGCTCTGTGGTACCACAACAGGTCCTTGGTTTGACTAATATATGATTACAATTGAGGACTGTAGCACAGCAGAAATCATGCTAAGCAATAACCTGTCCGTGCCATTGACACTTTGGAGGCCAGAGATAACAAAGGGAACTCAGGAAGTCTGGCTTTTTTTTCCACAAACTATAAAATCCAGCTAAATTCAAAAGCCATTTAAGACCACAACCCAATATTGTATATGTCTATTAGAATTTTCAAGTGTTAATGACACAATAAATCTTATTTCCTACATCATGAAATTAAATACTTCCTATTGTAAAGAGTATCTGCCCACCTACAAATGGGTATCTACATAATAGACATTTACATATGGATCCCCTTGTATGAATTTCTGCCCCACTAACAACTTATATATGGTTATATATTTCCATTTTAAATGCTGTAATTAAAGTGTAAATATTGTTGACTAATGTAGTTGGCTGTCAGTATGCACTTGTTATGGAAATTGTGACATATGTCACTTAATAAGAGAGCATAATGTGTTATTTATAATATAATTATGTAGGAATATGGTGTTCAGCTCAAGACTTATTTGTGTATCGTTGTGTACAGTTATAAATGTTGTGTTGCTGTATAGCTTGATTTTCCAATCCTTGAAAGTCAAGAGTACAGTAGCAACCTTTATCTTCATATGAATCATCTCGCACTATGAGGAAATACATTTTTCTAGTGAGAATTTCACCTTCACATCTCTCCTGTAGGCAGGATAAGATTTTATCCTCTTCCAGTTCTTCATTTCAAATGCTCTTTCTTTTTCTGAATGATACAATAACTACCTTATGCCCTCTGGAAATCTAAACTGTCTTTTGAAATTAAGCTTAATATGTCACTTAAGGAATGATTTTATTTTTTGTATGTAAGTTAGAGCAGAGTGCATTTTTGTTCATTTCTAATAAAAACTAATGTCTGGCCAGAAGACTACATCATCGAAGGAATAAGTGAAATTACTCTTGGAGTCTTATTTTATTTGTAGTTGATAGAATATGTCTTTGATGTCCTTATTTACATATATTAGCACTTTATTTCATAATTGGTGCTTCATCTTATTAAGTAATTGACTTTTCCTTCATTAGACAAAGAAATGCATAACTTACACAGAGTCCTGAATATAAGAGAGGAAATAGAAGCTCCTGATGTAACAGACAGGAACACTCACAAACCTTATAAATGGGAGATGCACAGACATACTGATATGATGAAACTATTACTGTGTAAGACAAAATTCCTGACCTGGAGGTGGCTAGCTGGATGTAGTCTGTGGAAAGACTGGAAGGGATGCGGTGTGTCCTGTTGCAAATAACAAACCCATGCTACAGTCTACAATGTGGAGACAGCCATAAGCTTGATGTGCAATTTACCACACTTGGTAGAAAGACTATTAATTTTAGATACTGCAGTTTCAAAAGGAAGTTTTTTCAATCATGGGAGAGCAAGGAATGCTCTTCTTTTCCTTAATACTCACTGTTCAGTCTACATAGGAGTCACTTGACAAAGGCTCCTAGTATTGCAACAGGAATGGATTAAATTTGAGAAAAATCAAGCAATTCTTTTATTTATAGTTTGTGTATGTGGTTTTATGTAATTTTATAACTGAAGTGAGTACTACTTCACACTTTACTACATAATTATCTACTAAGAAACCCTGGTGTTCACTGTCAAAGTACACTTACAGGCTCAGAACTTTGCCAGTAATTCCAATTATAGAATCGGACAACTTTAGAAGAGTATCAGGCAGAAGACATGTCTGGAGAACATCTAGTCCAACTCAAAGCAGGTTAACCTTCCATGTCTCAACATTGTCCAGTTAAGCTTTGAATATCCCAGTGATAGCGATTCCACAGTCCTCTTGGGCACCTATTTGACTGCCCTCAAGTTAAAAAACTGTTTCCTTATGTTTAACTAGAACCCTCCTTACATTTAACTAGAACCCTCCCATATTGTAGCTGGTGTCTGTTGCCTCTTGTCCCATTCCTGTGCACCTCTGAAAAGAGTACGATTCTACCTGTTCCGTGCAAGTCTATGCAAAAGTCTATACGAAGACCAGCAGTTTTGATACAACTTTAGTGCTTATGATTGTGATGGGTGCTGTAGTCTTTACAGGTTTTGAGTTTCACCCACTACTATAGTAAGTCACAGACATATTTCCAGTATGTGCTATTCTTCATCCTTTAGTTTAAAGATACTATTGCTTTTTAGCTGCCATCTTTTACTCAGCAGGAAAACAGACCCGTGTTTCTCACAGCAGTAAACTTACCAATTCTTTTGTCACAACTAGAAGCTTCCTTTTACCTCCTCCTTCTGCTCTAGAGAGGAGAAATTTGACCCTGCTTTTATGTATAATCCATTTTCATACTCTTTTTAACTAAGAATTATTTCTCTGCTTTCTTAAGCTTTTGACCAAGCTTCAAAGTGTGAAAGACACTTTTATCTTTTTTATGGGTGGTAAAAGTACATCCGTAGAACAAACGGAAAGTAGGATCTGCAAAATCTTTACATGGCAACATTACCATATAAATATTTCTGCTTATTGCCTAGTCTGAATCACAGTTAAAAATAAAAGAATCAAGTAGAATTTATTTTAGTGGAGCCTGTTCTAAAAATTGTCAAGAAACTGTACCATCTTTCTGCTACGAGTTTTTGCACATTTAATAAGCTGTGGATGCAAACCCTAAAACGGAGCATATGAGGGATATCAAAAAAACTTGAAATAATTTAATTTACCAAATATTTATCTTACCAAAACTATAAATGATTCCTGTAGCTGTGGTAGCTGTGCTAGTAATTAAAAATAGTGCAGACATACTAGCTCAGTCTAGCAATGTAAGGACATTTCAAAATAGGGTTCTTAGTGTTTCTTCATTGTTTTTTCCATAGGAACACTCTGAAGTCAGATGCCATAAGTGAGGCAGTTTTAATGTTAAAGCAGAAGGTGATCCTCTGCAAGTGAGAGATACCTGTGAGACTGAGAAAAACCCCATCTTGCACCCATCTTCTTTCTTGCACCCAATTTTCTTTTCTCTTTTCTTTTCTTCTTTTCTTTTCTTTTCTTTTCTTTTCTTTTCTTTTCTTTTCTTTTCTTTTCTTTTCTTTTCTTTTCTTTTCTTTTCTTTTCTTTTCTTTTCTTTTCTTTTCTTTTCTTTTCTTTTCTTTTCTTTTCTTTTCTTTTCTTTTCTTTTCTTTTCTTTTCTTTTCTTTTCTTTTCTTTTCTTTTCTTTTCTTTTCTTTTCTTTTCTTTTCTTTTCTTTCACAAGAGTGGTTCTAGGAAAGTACGTCAGTCAAAATTTTGGTAGCCAAGCAGAGCAGAAATCCTAATTTTCAGGGGCTGTCATGAGAGAGATCTAGCCACAGTGCTTCTTTTCCTGAACAAAGTTCCCAATTTACCTCTTAGTGTCTCATCTTCTTGTGGAAGACTATTGATTGCAACAGGAATAATAATAATTCTTCGGCATTTATAAGAATTAAAACATATAAATTCTGTTCTCTCGGCATGTATTCAATAGTCAGATGACATCAGAACATGATGACCTGGAAGAGAATAGCACAAAGGAAGACAAGAAAGAGTGTGTTCTCTAGGCAACTCCATGCTCACTTTGTCATAATTTTCCTTTTTGTTTTTTTTTTTTCTGAGGCTGTATAACATTATATGCTCTGAATTATCCTCTGGATCTGCCTTTTGCTCTACTCCAGAATCTAGAATGACCAGCCTTCTAAATTCAACACTTTTCATTTTTAAATTACATGGCCATGACATCATGTGCATATTTTCAGATGTTAAGGATCTCTACTCACTTTCATCAACTCCCTGGATGAGTAGCTCTGTTATCTAGAAAAAATTCTACATGATCCATCTCAACTCAGTTTCTTTGAGAAGATAATGGGTTTTTTATAGCAATCCAAAAATAGAGTATATTATATACATTTGGAATATCAGAAGAAATGGTAATGTTGGCTTAGAAGAAAAATGCTGTGAAAGGTAGAGCTCACCTGAAAAGAGAGGGCTAGTCTTAGAACATCCGTACTTTAAACACTGAATCTGATCTTTCATATACTAAATATATATTTTAATGCAGATATATAAGCCTAGGAACCAACGATATGAAATATCAGGCCGGGGAAGCAATGAAACCTTTACTTGTACCACTGACATGTATCTGATCTTACTGCTGTTTTACCAAATTAGTACTGCCTCATTTGATGACAGACCTTAGTATGAATAAGGGTGACCTTACTGTGCCATTTCCCTGCTCTAAAGTCCCACCTCAATGATACTCTTTGACCTGAAGCTTTATGTGCACTGATACTGACATGTCTTTTCCTTATCCTGCTCACACAAGTATTTCATCAGGTGGCATATTGCTCATAGCCAAACAAATAGTTGGCACATTCCATTCCTCTGCACAGAGTTTGCTATTCAAGCAAAGAACGTCTGTCTTGTTGGCCATGTTCATAGGAGGTTCCTGAAAAACTGGGGAGACAAGCATACTGATTTTATTCTAGTATCTGGGCTGCATCTCTGTAATGGAAGCAGACACTGTTTCAAGCAAAGTCTGCTTATAGGCCAGTGACACTGATCTGTGACATGTCCTGTGCTTGTGAGCTGTAACACATCTGAACCTCTACTGTAACACTCTGGCAGATCTCCAGATGACCTATCTTCTGGGGGTTGGGTTTTGTGTTGACCTGGGTTTTTTTGTTTGTATAGTAGCCAGGCTTAGCCAAGTTTTCTGAATTTGGGTAAACAGCAGCAATACAAAAGACAATTTCCCAATGATCTCAGACTCTGCTAGCCATTCTGAAGGGCTGTTAACTCTTCTCAAAAAAAATCACGGAAATACATTTGGGCAAAATTTATGCTTGATTTAAATTTCACTGAAACTTTTCAATGTTTTTCACTGTTAAGTAGGTGAAAAGCAGTATTCTGTGGCAGTCAATGAGTAAAACAGTAGCAGCTGTAATGAGTAACTCACTGATTTAACTGAGAATGTTTATATGAGCCATTACACCCTTTTACAGGTATCTCTGTACCTAAGGGTTTTGAAGACTGTATATATCTACCAAGTGTTCTGGACTACATCAACTACTATTAACTTATCTTAAATTTATTTGAGAAGCAGAAAAAAAACCCCAAACTTGTGTATAGCTATTTCCAATTTAAAACTTTGTAATAAACAAGGCAGCACTTTTGCTAACACCGTGTCCTTGAAATGTCCACTACAATGGGAAATATTAATATTTCATATCTTGTTACACATACTGCTGTTGGTACTTGATTTATGATTTTCTCGTTTTGCCAATTCACAGGCACGCTGACAAAGAATACCACTTTGATCACCTTACCATAATTAGTCTTAATTATAGCCTTCTTCACAACATAGTCTTTAGATGTATTCATATATATATATCTGCTGGATGTACTGTGAGTATATAGGAGGACATCGTTCCCTCATCTGAGTAAAGAGGATTTGGAGTTGTCATCTGGTTTTGTATGGAATAGCAATAATCTTCTTAGACACTTAAGAAAACTACAAACACCTCGCGTGTCACTTTTGGCGACGGTAAAAGATTTGTCAGTAATGACAAGAATCAGCTAAAACCAACATGCAGACCATTTATTTGAGTAGGTGTGGGCAGGGTACATTTTGCAGAAATATGGTTCAGATCCTTCACGTGAAGGCCTTATTAAATGAATACATTTCTAGTATATGCAAAGCTAAGAAAGCAAGAAAGAGGTTTGAGGAGAGAAGTGTACTCGGCACTAGTTGGTTAACATGTAAGAAGGTTAAGCCCTTTCCAGTTCAATAGCCCTGCTCATCCCAGTGCGTCAAAGCGTGATTCCCACCTCTTTATTCACCCGTTAATTTTTATCTAGCTTCATTGTTTTAAAACGATCCTCAGTTTCAATGTCCCTCTAGAAGCTAGAAACATAGGCGCCCTAAGTACTCTACCAACGCATTTGAGCAGGTTTCCTTGAAAGAGTTGAGTATAATAAATACTGCTTGTTTCGGGTTCTCTAGTGGAGAAAAACAATCGTCCACCGAAACATCTCCGGGTCCCTTCTGCAGCCCCTGAATTTCAGTCACTGCTGTCACAACACCCACTCTTTTCACGCTGCCAGCGCTCCGGGAGGCTCTCCGGGGCCCTCGGGGTACCCGGCGCCCCACCGCCCGCCGCCGTCAGTCGCTCCCGCGCAGCCAG
>VWZY01002331.1:102298-119070 GCA_013399075.1 Chloroceryle aenea
TTTCCCTATGTTTTATGTGCAGAAGAAAGCAAGTATTCAATTTTGCCAGATTAAGTATGTTGGGGTTTGGGTTCTGAATGAACAGTTATTTCTTACGTGTAACTGCTGATTTTTTACAGGGCATTTATTTTTACCCAAGCTTTCTTACACTTAAAAATTTATAGTACACGTGCCTTGTATATTCCAAAAAAAATTCTTTGAACTTGGGAACATAGAAGGATAGAGAGTCTGATCTTAAATTATTACTTCAGAGAGAATGTTAAGGATACCTTTTATGCAGGATTAGTCGTGTGGACTATTATTTTGCATTCAAAGATCTTATAACTAATTGCACACAAATAAAGATTTGTGGATGTAGATTTTAGTCTCACCATCTTTACTTTTGCACCTGACTTCTACTATACAATGCAAGCTGTGGACTTTCTGTCCTTGAAGTTGTGTGTCCAGAAATAAGATTGGGTTCTCAGTGTTGTCCTCACCTCAAACTCTTTCCTTAATGAAATGACTGTTAAAACAGTGGTAGACCACCTTCTTATTCTTATAGTGGATAATTGAAACAAGGCCTGGTTAATTTAGAATCTGTTTCTTCACTACTGAAATCTACAGTGTTTGCTGTTGAGTTCTTTATGCAAAAGACCTTGAAAGCAGGTGGTAATATCTTGACTTACTGTAAGTAAAGGATTGCATCTTAATTCGTGTCATGTAATCTTGTTACAAGATGAAGTTGGCTTATTGCTACATCCTTCCACTGAGATAGTTTCCAAATACTAGAGGGTGCAAGTGCATGTTAATGCCTCTGTCCTGCCTACTTCTTATCTCTTCCTATAGTGCTATTTTTACTAGTGCAGAGTATCCCTTTGTAATAAGAAAGATTACTATTTTCTTCAAGCCAAAAGTTCAAGAAGTAAAAATGGCTTTTCAATTCCATCTCTACAGCTTATCCTGGCTTTGCTGCCATGGAGGAGATCCAAGTTGTGCTTCTAATTTTATTAAAATAATAACCTTCATCAGTATAATACATGAACAACAATAGATAAACTAACAACTAGTACTCATGTAATAACCTGCTGATACCTATATTGAGCTTCTGTGCTCTAGTGGCCAAGCCTAATGGAGATACATCTTTGTATTATGGACAAATGTTCTGGCAGATGTAGGTTGTGCATATGTGTTGGTTGAAATTGCAGTCTTTACCATGCTGACCCAGCTATTTCTTTGGCTAAGCAAATTGTTTGTAAACTCACTAAATAATGGTAATTACCTGTATATCTCTTGAGTTAAGACATCAGTTTAACTGAGTTTTGAGCTAAGTTTGTGATCATGTTCTAGACAGGTATGCAAACACCCTCCTCTGTACTTAATTTCCCTTTGAGCTTAGTTGCACTGCAAAACTGTCTCAGTAAAAAGCATAACTTCATTTTGCATAATAATAAAATTACTTGTTTGTCTTGATATTTCTACCAGGCAACAATGTGTCTTTGGCTTGCTGATAACTGAAGGTCACCAGTCTTGTAGTAATTCCAGTGTGTATTTTGGAACTCATTGAGAGTGTGCGCATCCATGTTCTGTTGCAGACTTTTTACGCTATTATTTGTCCTAGTTGTGGAGATACTCATTCAGTTCTACCTAACTTTGTAAATTATGACTGGGAGGACACAAAATGTTTTCATATTCATTTGTCATCATTTTCAGGTGCTCATCACATAAGACACTATTCCAAGGTTGGTTTGGAGCAACCTTAATGATATGTGATATTTTCTTGCAGAACTACCCTCTCGTCAGTGAGTCTGCATTGTACTCCTTCAGTTCCATCAGAATTCTTCAGACTGACTACAGTGAAAGACAGTAGCCTGCCACTGTACAATTTTATTCTTGGTTATAACTTATTTTCTCTCATCA
This sequence comes from Chloroceryle aenea, assembly GCA_013399075.1. NCBI lineage: Eukaryota > Metazoa > Chordata > Aves > Coraciiformes > Cerylidae > Chloroceryle > Chloroceryle aenea. The sequence goes on from VWZY01002331.1 coordinate 104,198, forward strand.
CTTTTTCTCAGATTAACTGGGAAAACAGTTTATTTGGTCTGAGATATGGAAATGAACTGGTAGAATGAGGGATGCCAGGAGTTTGAGTAGGGTCTTACTCATTATAGTTTATCTAGATGATTATACCACAATGTCTGTTGCAACATATGGTCTTTTAGTTTGTATTTACGCACTGCCTGTATAGCTTCAGAGTAGTGTGCCAAGGGAAGAAGACTATCTCTATAATATGCTTGTCATAAATGCAGATTGGACAAATATGTAAAGAATAAATGGCCAGAAGCAAGTTGTAAAACACAGGAAATTCTGTAGTTCACTTCTGTTAATCACTTGCCGTCGATTGCAAGAGAAACTGTGTGGAAAAAAATCAACCTTTTAAAACCAAAATGTCAGGTAACTAATATCAGTCAACTTGTTTCTCATTCATAGTGAGTGGAGGGACTGTTCGTGCGAGGGTACCAGAGATACTTTTTTACTGCTGTGAAAATGTCAAGAGTTAAGAAGCAGTTATGAGTAGTATTTTAATGCTGCATGAGCCCTATAATCATGGGTTCTCAAGCTGTCATTCTGTGCAGTTTTCAAAGTCCACATGTCCCATAGCCCAGATGACTTCTTCCTGGCAAAAGCACTGGTCGATTTTAATAGTTTATGTTGTATCGTAAGGAGAACTCTGTAACTAAAGGTTGGATAATACTTTCATACATATCAGTAGTTTGAAAAATTCAAATGGTGTAGCAATGCTCTTTCTTGGACTAGGAGCTAGTTGGAAAAGGTGTATTTTCTTCACCTGAATTTCCTTTAATTGATTTGTTCTTCTCTTTGAGATTGTCACTTCATAGCGGAGGCTGCAGAAAAAGGATCTATGGGCACATTCTCCTTATCCCTTTTCAGAGGTGAAATCTTGTGCTTAATGCGTTTTGTGACCTTCAAGACCTGGAGATGCGTATTGGTGCTACATGTACAGTAGCACTGCCCCACGCTGATAGTTTTCTGGAGATAGAAGTGGCACTGGAAAGGCTGGGAGAAGGAATGGGACAGTAGCCTGTTTCCAGGTCCATGGCTTGATGGATTACAGGACTACCTCATTTTGAAGCAAAGAGTCATGGGAGAGAGAAACTAGCAGAAGAGCTGGGCTACAGAACGTGTAGCTGGGTTAGCCAGCATTGGGAGTGAAAAAGGGGAGCAAAACACTACTGTCATGCTTAACATGATATTGCTGATGCCTAACAACTTCAGGGTTGTTTTACATCCGGTACGTTCAGTCTTTTATTGTTGCTATGTCATTTGTACATCACTTATCCCTGAAGTGAATAAACCTTTCTGTTAAATTGTTTTAAGTCCAGATTTGTTCGGAGTGGCTGCAAGAAAACACCGAATTGTAATTTAATGCAGTGAACTAAGGTCTTTTCTGGCTTTAACTTGATGTACTGCAGAAGTGCTGTGATAGATTGGCTGGGGTTTTTGTATATGTGCTTTTATCATATGTAAGAAAAATTCAAAGGGCTAACTAAAATAGTTGGTTTACATCAAGGCAACAGCTATTAAACAAAGGACTTTGAGTGGAAAAAGCTAAGTATCAGAAATACTGCATGCTCCACTTTACCCTTGATCTATTACATCTGTTTTGTCACCAAACTGGATTTTAAAGTATAATGCTCTGGTTTTAAGCTAGTCAATGTGATGTCTCTATTCAGATGTGTGCCTGTATTATAAACTACCGTGGGTTTATTTTTCTGCTGTATGAATTTGATTCATCATCTTAAAGTGTGTGATGTGCTGTTTACCTAATGACACCAGTTTCTTGTCTAAGATCAAGTCTATTGGGGTAAAATGCCAACATATGGAATAGGGGGATTCTGTGATATGTCTTTCAGTACTGTTGTCATTAAACCTCTAAGAATAGTTCTGTGTGTACATCTAGATTTTTTTTTTTAAAAATGCTTTTATCTGGGTAGAGATAGAATTCTATCTCTACAGACTTACAAAGAAAAAGAATAACGTTTGAAACTGTAAAGAGTAGTATTTATGTCCCTGAAGGCAAAACTGTAAACAGTAGTAGGAACTGTTAGAACACTGAATTAAAAGAAAATGAGCTGTCTGACAAGTAGACAAACAGATATTTAATTAAATATGAATCGGTGTAAACCAGAACTGTTTATTATTATTTACTGGATCTTTTTTGACAACTGCTCAATTTAGGATGAAATGCAAAAGAACATATGTCTGGCTTTGTATGACCTCAAATTTCTCTGTTCTCCCTTTGAGCAGATGACATGCTTTTTTTCCCCAAGTGATTTTTTAGTTGCTAGGAGAAGTGCAGTAGTCTGCCTTGCTCTTACCCAACAGTAATATGGAAGAGTGTATTGAGGTAAAGAGAGGGGCAAACCACAGTATAGGCTATGAATCACAAGTTGTCTCTAATATGTCCACTTTGTTCCCACTTTTTCTTTGAAAACTTTTGTTTTTACTAATGGTGTTTCTTTTCAGCTGATCTCTAAAGGCATTCAGAGTGTGAAAAAAAAATGTGCTGTTAAGAGTACACTCAGAAAAGAACAAAAAAAGGAGGAGACTGAGACTTATTCATGGGGCCACAGTGGTAGCAATGCACAACTCAATGAATAGCTTCAGTCAGCTGCTGTTAAAACTGGATGATTGATACCTTCTGGTTTTTTTGCTAGATCTGGAAAGTACACAGAAAGTCTTCATAGTGGTCCTGCCAGTTTTAATGCAAGATACGGAAGTTGTTTACAAATGATCTTCAAACTTCAGTATATGAAGTACTCTTGAAGCATGTCTGCAGAATTCCAATAATAATGTTGCATACATTTGTTAAAATTAGAATTTTTAGTAATTATGCTACTCTTGCTCTAGTCTATGAAACTTTTTATTCACTCACTAAATAATGCTTTTTTGAGTTCACTGTAGTGTTGCAGGAATCACTTGACCATCACTTTAGACCGTAAGTCTAAAATGGTGCCTAACCAAGTGTCGTCGACTATTTTTAAATCTTTGTGGTTAAAACCAGTTTTATGTGGCTAGATATTTTAACAGGTATAAGTGAATATTGCCTATATTAATAGGCTATTGAAATCATGAGAGTTATGGCAGATTTCACATGAAATTGATTGCAGGATGAATGTATAGACAATATATTGTTTACCTAAGTGCTTAGGAAACCTAACCTTAAGAGCTGTCTTAAAACAGTGATTATATCTCTCAAGAAAGATTGCTGAAGAGCATGTGTGTGAGTCCTCTGGTTGAGGAAATAGAACATGTGACTGCGGAGAACTGTGATTTCTGCTATAGAAACAGATGACTGCTTGTGAATAGAGCAGGCCTCCATATCATTCCTTAACAGGAGTAAGTGGCGAATGGCTAAGGGTCTCATTACTAATTTAGAATATCTTGTTGACTCAATTTAGAGACATGCAGATAATAGAGAAATTCAATGATGATATAATTGGAAAAATAGTGCAGCAACTTGTACCGATTTGTTATTCCCATTTGAACAAAACGTGTTACACCCATATTCCTGAGGATATTGGGTGACTGGCAGTACTGGATTCAGTCCCAGTGTAATTTAATGGAATTTATGTCTGTTTAGGTCAGGGTTGAATTTGCTCCCTGGGGAAAGATGAAGATGGAAGAGTTGTAATTTCAATTACAGAGAAATGCCTCTATCTTAGAGTCTGCTGATGAGGGTAGGAGTGTGTGTGGCTCTTCAGTGTGTGGCGGTTTTTTTTTCCTTCCCGATCCACATGGATTTTAGGCATAATTTAAATACCATTTACAGACCTACAACAAAGTTTTCAGTTACTTCTGTGAAAGCTATAAGTGCTAAGACTGAGGATTTTCCCTCAGTCATTCTTCAGTGTTAGTCCAGAAGTGCTGTTGTCCTGATGAGCACTGGATGGGAAAACAGATGCATTCTTGTCACTTCATGTGGATATTGAGACAGCTCAAACATGGATATCATAAATTTGGGGGGATTTTTTGAACCTTTCCATTATGGAGAACTCTTATCTGATGGAGTGTTCTTATGAGGAATTATTTTAATTCTTTCTTTCGTGAATTCTTTCTTTCTTCATGTATTATTTTATTCTAATGTGTGTGTTTCAAAATGCCATACAATTCAAGCAGCAAGTGGAAATTCCACTTTAGCGAGTGGACATCTGATGTCACTTATTAGTGTTATTTGTAAGCTAGAAGTGATCTCCTAATTTGAGGAATTTCAATCCATTTTCTCCATGCCTTACACTAATTAGGTTTTGTTATTTTAGGGCAACTGTCCATCTTTTCAAACCATATACTGTACTGTTGAAACTTAAGCCACTCTTAAAATGGCAATAATTTTTATTTTTATTTTTTTTAATATACATAACATGGAAGGCATACAGTTTTGGGGGTAAAAATGTATGGGGGTAAAAAAAGATACCATTTCAAACATGAAAGAGGGAAGTTTATATTTATTGTATTTAAGTCTTTACCTGGAATTTAAAGCAAGGTAGAGTCATGGACCACGAATCTATCCTTCAGTACTGCCAGACTGCGTTATGAAAGAGAAAGAGGTAGAAGGTGATTAAGCACTGCTAGATTTGGAACAGGAGATAGGGGGAAGCAGACACAGCTACAGTGAAACAGCGAGCTATGCCTGTCCTGCCTCACCTTTTCCCTCTGTCCTCAGATGTGTTTTTCTGGGGGTCTAAATATGCTAAGGAAGTAGTTGGGAAAGAAGTGGTACCTCCTGCACCTGTCCTGTCTGAAATTGGAGGAAACCCATTATTGCATGGTGACCTTCAGCTGTAATTGCATGGTGACCTTCAGCTGTATGTCTTGTTCGCACATTCAGCTTAACATGCCAAATGAAACATCATGTCTTCAGAGAACTCACCTATCCCTCAGAGCCCAATTCATTTTTAGAATAAACTTCTTTCAGATTAAGTAGTACACATCTAGTTAATAAGGACCAGCAATAACAACAGTATTGACCTGGAGAGGTAAGGACTGAAGGCGGGTTTATGTACACTTTTCCTGTCATAAAATATGGAATATATCTGTGGCCATTTCTTATTTGTTCTTTCTCCTTTCCTCTTAAATCTGTTTGATAGATTTTTGCTAAAGATGTGTGTAGCTTGCTTGGCAAGTTTCTAATATGAAATCTTGTCACTGTTGATGCTTTGCATTTGTAATTCTAGAGCATTTTCCTCTGCGTAGGTGATAAAATGGGAATTAGCTTACCACACAAAAAGCACTGAAGTTGAACTTCTGGATTTATTGTAGGCCATGGAGAAAAATATGCTCTCGTGTTTGCAGTTTTTATTCCCTGTGCTCGTTGTCTGCTACTTCTGTCCATGTTCCATGCTTCATTGATATAGCTTGCCTCCTTGTATTTTCATAGTTGAAGATTTTCTTCTATCTTACTTTCTTGTCAATTGCTTTAGTTTCTTTTGCAGCTTTTTTTCTGTCAGCCTCATTTTTCTCTGGTTTAGGTTGCTGTTTTCTACCCATGTTGCTTGAATATGAAGAATTAAAGGACTGAAATAAGAGGAGAAGTTTGAGGGAAAGTGGTGTTGGTGATGCAGGAATGATTATAAGAAACTTTGTTCTTTGGCAGGATTATTTGGTGAATTCAGTATGCATAGATAATTTTCTGTGGAAGCATCATCTTTTGCCATCCTTAACAAGTTCCTTCAGTAAATTAAAAAAAAAAAGTTTACGGGTATAAGCCAAATTTCTTATGAAGTTGGAAGGAGGCACCTTCCTGAACATTTAACATGTCTCTAGTCAGTATTTTAGTTTTGAAGCACCTAAGTCTCTCCTTGAGTACAGAGAATTACAGAAAAGTGTTTATAAGTGATCTGTTAGGGTTCTTTTTCTTAAAAATAGTTGAACTTTACCTATTTATACAATATCCATACACAGATGGGAAATCAACTTTAAATATCTAAGCTGATTTTTTTAATGTTCTACGAAGTTATAAACAGGCAATTAACATTAAAATGCAAAAGGTACTTGATAGGCATAAACTGAACAATAAGGAAATTATTGTGCTTATCCTACGGTTGAAATAATTTATATTATTTGAAGACTTAATTTCTGTTAGGTATAGATTATATACACATTTGTATTCTGTATTATACATAATACAATATATACTATACATCTTGTAAGGGAACTCTTAACTTACTAGCTAAGCTGATTTAAGTACTTTCTAGGTGAAAGTACGTTGTGAGGTTTGGTTTTGTTTGTTTTTATTTCACAGTTGTTTTGAAGAACGAATTTTATTTTTTATAGTGGGTATGACTTGTATATGAAATCCTGACTCAGCAGAAGATGCTGGGAATATTGTCATCAGCATCAGTGGTACCACAGTTTTGGTTTTGGAGTGTTTGGCAATGTGGGAGGTTAATGCAGAGAAGGAAGTTTTGAGGGGTTTTGTGTGTTGTTTTATTTATTTTAAATAATTATACAACGCTTAAGAGATTGACTTTAAACATAAAGCTGTAATTAGGAGGTTAACAGATGCAGGAATTTTCATCTGTGATCTGTTAGTCAACTAATGGGAAGTCACGATAATGATGCACAACACATCCAGTAAGCAGTGTAGTCAGCAGCTTAAAAAAGAAAACTGTAATGCCATAGAAACTACATTATTTTATCTTGAAGTGAATACTGGCCATTGACTTATGGAGAGCATCTTCAGCTGGATCTTCCCCGAGGACTATGACTTTCTTTATTAGGGAAGCCACAAATCTGTTTAAAACCAATTAGTGATATATTTGCAAAACAGAAAGGCAGATACGTTATTTGGCACCAGTTTTTTTCTATAACTCTTATCATTTGTGACCAGGTATCTTACTAGGCTGCTTGGTATTTCCAGAGCAGTGATGAGGATGAAATATGTTCTAGCACTCTCTGGATAAAGAACAATACAGGAGTTATCAGTCATTTGAAGAGAGAATAACCATGCAAAGCTTGGTCTCTTCTGCTATCCACAGTGGTGCTTTTGGAATCTTTTGAGATGGTGTCAGCACTCAAATTTATATTTTTACCATATATACTAGCATCAAAGTCTAGGCCAGGCTTTGTTAAAGGCTACATCACATAATCCTGTGGTATTTCAGTTTATGTAGTATGGTGGAATGTTTGCTCTATGGGAAATCACCTAGAAAGCATCACAAGAATGCGTCAGGGCTTCCTGGTCTTGTCTTCTAGTTGGAGTCAAGGAAAAAATTTGGACTACCAGATACATTTTGCTATCATGCCCAGGTAAACATATAGAGGGAAAAGGGTGGAGCATGAAGGATCAGAGTTTGAACCATGGCTCTGCATGCTTCTGGTATATTACTTGCACTGTGAAACTTTGCTGATGCAGAAACTGCAGATGGGGATATTTTAATAACAGCTAGAATAAAGTACAGTGTTTTCCTGAATGCCCAGAATACTGTTATGCTGATTCAGGACATTGGGGAAAAGAATTTTAAGGTCATTTTTAAAGGAAGATGGATTCCTGAGAATGTGAAATGTATGAAAACAGATACCTTTCTTTCTTTTTTTTTTTTTTTTTCTTCTTATGTGCCTTTGGAAATTAATTTCCTAGAGTTCCAGACTTTTGTTTAACACTTTGAACAGACAGGCAGCATTCTCACTTCTAAGAAGTGTGATATATTAAGCTGGGGAGGGAAAAGGTAGTGAAGGTTAGTTTTAATATGGCCTCAGCTGGAGGTATGCCACCTAATGCATCACTAATACCACATCCTGCAGTGTTATGAGCGCTAGTGGTCTCCTGTCCAAATAGAATTCTTCTCCAGCTTCCTTCATTTAAAAGCAGGGTCATAATTCTTACGTCTACTTTAGAAAGAAGTTACAAGTTGGACTGGCTGAGATTGAACATTTTGAACAGGTTTCTGTGGAAGTGAGGTTTCAGTGGAGAAATTGAAACATAGTGAAGAGTAGTTCTATGAAGGAACAAAAATGTTCAGCCTGTACACTGAGTACCCGGGGAGGAAATAAATTATTTAATATTCTATGCTGAATGTTCAGAAGGCTTTTCAGATTGTAGTTTGGTTGCATATAATAAAGTTTTTTTATAACTTGGTATGAATTGTTTTCATATGCATGTGATATAAATAAAAACTAACTGTATGTTACAAGCCAAAGAAATAAATCAGCCAATGATTCTATTGCATATATTCTTGGTACAACAATCTTGGAGAGTTATAAATACATATTGCTTATTACTTTTGCTTGCATTTATTTTTGCTTTAAATGGCAAATAAAACTATTTTTATCAGATTTTAAAATAATTTGGAGGATATCTGCTTAGACGATTTTTAGGAAAAAAATCGCACATCCTTGTTAAAATGTTTGTTAATAGTGTCTGAGTGTTGAGACAAGTAGAGAAATTGTCAGTACAAATGATTAAAGATTTTTCTTTCATGTCTTCAAGAAAGAAATTATGTAGAGGGCTTATAAGCATTTTTCCAAGCACAGTTACCTTTTTGTGGCAAAAAAGCAGATCGAAGAAAAAAATAAAAAAGTAAAAAAAAATTGAGTAGCAGTTACCTTAAGTATTGATTTGCCTAAAACAGCTTAAAGAAGTAAAAGAAACATAGTAGAGAAATAAATACCCATCTCACAAATATATTGTTACCAGTATGTCAAAATCAGCAAAATCAGCAAAAATAGTTTCAGTAACATCTTCTTTAAAAGTAGGTCTTACTGGCTTTGTTTTTCTTTTCCAGGAATTGAAGAGCTTTTGCTTTGTAAGGACTTCTGGAGTCTCTGCTCACTGCCAGTAAATATGGCAAAAACAGGATAGGAGGACATCAGTCCAATAAAGCATTTGAGTGTTCACAGAATATATACCTAATATAATGTAAATGTCCCTGGCTCTTTTTCCCCTTCCCCCTCAGGGGGGAAGATAATACATATGCTTCAGAATAATTCCCTTGACAAAATGAGATAGACAATGATGATAGATCGGGCTAACTGTCTGGCAGCATGTCGGTCTTTTCAATAAACCAAGTATCTGGAAATTTTAGAGAAATATTGTTAAAACATNAGTCTTGACATTGTGTATTAAAAGCAGACTCGTGCCTAGGCATATGAATGTAGCCTACTCACTTGCTGGACACTGCTGTAATCAGAGTAATGTTAAAAGAGTAATGTTAAATCAGAGTAATGTTAAAGTGTTAAAAAAAGAATCAGTGTTGTATCTCAAAACCAGTAGTGAAAATACCATAGAAAAAGCAGATAAATCTTGACTCTGTATGCACTCCATTCTCTGAAAGGTCCCTGAGGATAAAGGCATAGGTGACTATTGGATGAGATTAATCTTTATTCTCTGTCAACTGTTGGGTCCCTGGTTATGGTAAAATACTGGTAAGTCTACTTAAATTGGTTTATTATGGCCTATATATTGATGATGTACCTTGGGATTCAGTAGGCTAGTACTGCTCTAGACATACATTGTTGCATTAATTTACTTTGTGCAAAGACTGATTATGAATTACACCAACTCTTATATTGTGAGAGGATGCCATATATGAAGAACACAGTTGTCTTCTCCTGCACTGAAGTAAGTTTATGATGACTTTGTGACACAAGACATAAAGGGACGAGACTTTGGTCCCTTTTATATTCTTCTTCATTAGTAGCTCTTGATCAAAACCATGAAGAATATTGTGGGCTCTAAACTGAGAGAGCTGTGTGATCTTCTTGTACAGTGTTTGCATGAAGACTGAATGATACACTGGTGGGGTTGAGACAGCTCAAATGTGGATATCATAAATTTGGGGGGATTTTTCAACCTTTCCATCATGGAGAACTCTTGTCTGATGGAATGTTCTTATGAGGAATTATTTTAATTCTTTCTTTCACGAATCTGTGTTCCTTCATTTATTATGTGTGTGTTTCAAAATTCCATTCAAGCAGCAGTATATTTTTTTTTAAATGTACATGACACAGAAGGCATACAGTTTTGGGGGTAAAAATGTAGTCTGAAAGATACCATTTCAAACATGAAAGAGGGAGGTTTATATTTATTGTAAATATATGTATGAGTGGATTGTTGGATGAAATGGTGGCCTTTCACCTTCAAGGCAACTGTTTAAATTAAATCCCTAGATCATAAGTTTATTGAGATAAATGGTTTTAGCTTTTTCCCTAGTGTAAAGTAGTCTGTAATACAAAATCACCATACATCTGGTTTTGCAAACGTGGCATAATTGGCATTCTCTTGGGACTAAAGTGGCATTGAAAAGGAAGTATTTCTTATTACTTAGGAAGGTGTTCCCAGGGTAAATTTCATTGTTGTGAAGGAAAACAACTTCGGAGTAAACAATGTAAATTATTATAAGTTAGGGACTTCATTTTCTCACATCTGATAGGAATTCAAAAGCTCAGAAACACTAAAATTGCCTAACATCATTTTCTCATTGCAGGTAGCCTACCACTTCNCAAAATGAGATAGACAATGATGATAGATCGGGCTAACTGTCTGGCAGCATGTCGGTCTTTTCAATAAACCAAGTATCTGGAAATTTTAGAGAAATATTGTTAAAACATTCCTGCCATCTGTCACTTCTTGCTTACTTCAGTGAAATGATCTGGAGGTGAGAAGTGCTTCTTAAGAAGTTCAGTATGACAGAATTCAGAATGCTGAGACTTGGTGAGATTCCTTTATTATATAAACAGTTAAAAGTAGTAGGGGAGGGCGGAACAGCTGCTGATCTTGTGCTATAGAATTTTAGCCTTTGGTTGCATAAACAAAGAAATTCATAGTGCATTTTACAATCTATGTTTATGTTTATTTTTAATCTTTCAAGAGGTCTGAGCAGTTGGACTAGCCTTGCAATAGAAGCTACAGAATACCAGCAAGCTAAATACTAGGAAGCTAGAATAGGATTCAAAATCCCTTTACAAAATATTGTGAACAGTCTATGTTTACAAACAAAGGACCTTTGATTTGATAAAAACTTACAGTGAATGGAGTTTATGTATAATAATTCTTAATTGAGAATTGTTACATATCCAAGACAAAGATTTTTTTAGGCCACAGATAAAAAAGACAGTTGGATAATATAAAAATGAAAACTTCCTGAATATATACATATTTTTATATATATATATATATATATTGATAATTGGAGGATGCAAGTCTTGACATTGTGTATTAAAAGCAGACTCGTGCCTAGGCATATGAATGTAGCCTACTCACTTGCTGGACACTGCTGTAATCAGAGTAATGTTAAAAGAGTAATGTTAAATCAGAGTAATGTTAAAGTGTTAAAAAAAGAATCAGTGTTGTATCTCAAAACCAGTAGTGAAAATACCATAGAAAAAGCAGATAAATCTTGACTCTGTATGCACTCCATTCTCTGAAAGGTCCCTGAGGATAAAGGCATAGGTGACTATTGGATGAGATTAATCTTTATTCTCTGTCAACTGTTGGGTCCCTGGTTATGGTAAAATACTGGTAAGTCTACTTAAATTGGTTTATTATGGCCTATATATTGATGATGTACCTTGGGATTCAGTAGGCTAGTACTGCTCTAGACATACATTGTTGCATTAATTTACTTTGTGCAAAGACTGATTATGAATTACACCAACTCTTATATTGTGAGAGGATGCCATATATGAAGAACACAGTTGTCTTCTCCTGCACTGAAGTAAGTTTATGATGACTTTGTGACACAAGACATAAAGGGACGAGACTTTGGTCCCTTTTATATTCTTCTTCATTAGTAGCTCTTGATCAAAACCATGAAGAATATTGTGGGCTCTAAACTGAGAGAGCTGTGTGATCTTCTTGTACAGTGTTTGCATGAAGACTGAATGATACACTGGTGGGGTTGAGACAGCTCAAATGTGGATATCATAAATTTGGGGGGATTTTTCAACCTTTCCATTATGGAGAACTCTTGTCTGATGGAATGTTCTTATGAGGAATTATTTTAATTCTTTCTTTCACGAATCTGTGTTCCTTCATTTATTATGTGTGTGTTTCAAAATTCCATTCAAGCAGCAGTATATTTTTTTTTAAATGTACATGACACAGAAGGCATACAGTTTTGGGGGTAAAAATGTAGTCTGAAAGATACCATTTCAAACATGAAAGAGGGAGGTTTATATTTATTGTAAATATATGTATGAGTGGATTGTTGGATGAAATGGTGGCCTTTCACCTTCAAGGCAACTGTTTAAATTAAATCCCTAGATCATAAGTTTATTGAGATAAATGGTTTTAGCTTTTTCCCTAGTGTAAAGTAGTCTGTAATACAAAATCACCATACATCTGGTTTTGCAAACGTGGCATAATTGGCATTCTCTTGGGACTAAAGTGGCATTGAAAAGGAAGTATTTCTTATTACTTAGGAAGGTGTTCCCAGGGTAAATTTCATTGTTGTGAAGGAAAACAACTTCGGAGTAAACAATGTAAATTATTATAAGTTAGGGACTTCATTTTCTCACATCTGATAGGAATTCAAAAGCTCAGAAACACTAAAATTGCCTAACATCATTTTCTCATTGCAGGTAGCCTACCACTTCAATGATGATCTTTATGAAAGATGGACATGTGGAAAGAAATACAAAGTCATGTAGTCTGCATTGTTATTTACCAAGGACTAGGTTGAACTTGAGTGAAGGAATGCATATGGATTTTCTTCCCCACTTTCTCTGGAGAAGCTCTAGGAATTGCTATTCCTTCTTTTATTGTAAAGGTGGTGAGACACTAGAACAGATTTCCCAGACAGGTTGTGGATGCCCCATCCCTGAAACTGTTGAAGGCCGGGTTGGATGGGGCTTTGAACACAACCTGTTCTAGTGGAAGATGTCCCTGCCTGTGGCAGGAGAGCTGGAACTAGATGATCTTAGAGTCCTTTCCAACTCAAACCATTCTATGACTTTATTTCATGTAGACACTTAGGCACTTAGGAAGACGGTTTAGTGATGGACTGGGCAGTGCTAGGTTAATAGTTGATCTTAAAGGTGTTTTCCAGCCTAAATGGTTATATGAGTCTATCCTCCCTCCAAGGGAAAAGCAATACATACACTACTGTCATCTGGAGAGTTTTTGTTTGTTTTCCTGGTCTTATCTCTGTTGGACTGAAGCTTTGTAGCTAGGGTCCTGTACCTCACTTTTTTAGCTGGCAGAAGATCTGTAGGCACAAAGGCCTGAATACAGAGCTGTTAACCAGTGTCCCAGTTTTAAACCCTAGTGTGAACTGAGGTGTTGGGGAGGTAATGAAGGAAGTTGTGCCTGCATTTTGACCAATGTGTTCTGTTTGGTGTTATCCGAGGCAATGTACCAGGTGAGGCCTTAGTGTGCTAAGTGCTGTTGTAGCACAGGTTAGATTTAGGTAAGAAAAGGGTCACCAAAAGTACTTATATAGGACAGGAACTGGCGAAATATATCCAGGAAGGCAGTGGATCATATTCATTGAGTTCTGTTTGTTCTGTTCTGGTAGCAAAAAGTGAAGCAACTTCAAAAGGAAATGCTATCAAACGGTATATATTTCTATACATCTCTTAGCTAATTAGGGAACAATTTTCTTAAATTTAGAGAAGATTACAGCAGTTTTTAATGCTGATTTGCTTATGTTCCTGTTTGAAAGCAGAACACAAATCTTACTTGCTTTGTTTATTAAAAAGGTCTTGAAAAATTACTTGTAAAAAATCTCTAGTTTATCTGATGTCCTTTTATAGGAAGAACTTGAAAAATACTTCACAATGTAGTGTTTGATTCATTGTTATAAAGTATACAGACATGCATTTATAAAGGAATCTGAGAAGCTGTGTCATACATGTCCATAGCAGGATTTTCTAGAACAAGGTAACATATATGTCTTCAGTCTGAGTTAAGTTTGGACTACACATTAGGGCTACATATTAGGTAAAATTTAATTTATGTTTGAATATGCGCACCTTTTCTTTCAATAACAGGTGTCTGGTGAACAGGAGGGAAGGAAAGAGGAGGGGGAAGAAAAAAACCCCTTTTCTCCACTTGTACTCTGAAAAAAAGCATGGACTGCACTGTCTTACCATATGATTCATGCTAGCTACTTACAGTGATTTCTAGTGATAGCAGATGGATAGAATTTTGTGGTAAATTTTCTTAGATTAATAGTTTTAATAAAACATGCATCTCATGTAGTCTTTATCACGTGTAGAACTCACTGGCAGGAATGGGAAATGTGAGCTGTTCTAAGCCTTAAGAAGCTAAAAGGGATTAACTCTACACAGAGGATTTACTAATGAAGACATCGCATTTGGACACACAGAAGGAAAGTGAATTGTTGATCAGGAATTTATTCTATCTAGTTGTCCTAAACACTTTATTCTTTTTATTTTTTTTATGCTACTTATAAATTTAGCATATTGTATAAATGTAAAGGGACACTATTCTCATATTTTGTCTTTATACCTCTATAATAGTTTCACAGTAACTGTCAGAGTAAGGTACAATCCATGAACAAATAGACATGACAGCCCTACTGTAGGCTGTGATGGCAACCTGTGCGGTATTTGTTCTGCTGTTTTGTTTTCATATGCTTAGGGGTAGATGCTACTACTTGAGCCAGTATTGGTTTTCAAAGGAATGATGCAGGTAATTCTGATCTTTTCTGGGATATGTTTTGTTTGTGTGTGGGCTGGCTGTTTGGTTATTGTTTTGTTTTGTGGTTTTTGGTTTTGTTTGGGGGTGTATGTTTGTTTTTTGTTTGTTGTTTTTTTTAAAGCACAAGCCAAAAAAAAACCCTATACTTTTTTTAATTGAATACTTCTGCTTTGCTTTTATTCTGTAAACAACAAGTTAGCTTTGTACCTTGAGGCCAGGTGAGCATCAACAAAGTTTAAAAAGCTATCAAAAA
>VWZY01002331.1:119091-141513 GCA_013399075.1 Chloroceryle aenea
AAAGATCAAAGTCCAAGTAAGAAAAAGAAGTTTTGGTGACAATTGGCTTCATAGTCACTTTCTGAATGCTGGCTTGGGTAATTGTTAGTTGGGAAGAATGGGAGGACTTGCACATGGCTGGATAACCTCCTTTATTGAAACGTTTTTATCCTGAAAGTTTGGTGATCTTGTCCAAAAACATTTAACTTTGTAGGCAAAGATCCAGTATGTATCAAAAGTTAAGAAACATGCCTGTTGCCTCTGATTCCTTCCATTTCTTCCTTGTCATATCAGCTGCAGATTCTGTAGTAAGACAAACCACCTTCATCTGTATTTCAAGTGTGTATTTGCTGCAAAGGGTTGAAGCAGATTTTAAGGCATTTTAGACTTAACATCCCAAGTGGAGTGCTCTGGGTTTTGGCTACTAGAGCATGAGATAACTTTTTGTGCTCTTAACATTTTTCAACAACAGCATATTTTATACATATATTTATACATATGCAAATCCACATGTATAATTGTAAGTATTAAACAAGACATTGTAATATAGGTGTTCTATTTTATCTGTAGGGTAATATAAAGATGTTATTTGTTACAAAGAATAGTCTTTTAACTGGA
The DNA here is from genome assembly GCA_013399075.1 of Chloroceryle aenea. Lineage (NCBI taxonomy): Eukaryota > Metazoa > Chordata > Aves > Coraciiformes > Cerylidae > Chloroceryle > Chloroceryle aenea. Next base: position 119,689 of record VWZY01002331.1, read on the forward strand.
TCCAATGTAAAAGTGAACAGTCATTAAAGAAGTAGTTTTCAAATAAGGAATGGTAAAGCTATTGTTCTGACAACCAGAGTATGATCTTTAAAACTGTGTAAGATACTAAGAACTAGTAAGGGTGTATGTCATTCAAAAAGTTTATTCTAGCTTTCCAGTATATACTGTGAATTTGGTCTCACAAATTATTAATGCTATACTTATACAATGTATATACATGTGATACTCATTTCTTTTATAGATCATTCCTGTAGATTATTTCTCTTATATATTATTGCTATTATGTTAAATCAATGAAAGTTCTCAGCCACTGCTATATATAACTTTTTTTTTTGTTTTGGTTTGGGTTTTTTTGTGTTTTTTTTGTGGTTGAGGTTTTTTTTGTTTGTTTGTTTGTTTGTAAATCATGAAGCTGTGGCTGGGTCACATCCAGCTATCCTCTTGATTTTTGTCTCATAGTAGTTAATGCATTTTGGAAAGGAAAAAATGGGGCAAGCACTTTGTGAGTCATTCCCAGCTTTTACATATTTGTCTCTTATTGATTTCCTGAGGTGCTGTCTTTGCGGTTAACTTCTTTTGTGAATTTAGACAGCTGTTTGGTTTTAGTTTATTTTTTATTTTTTTAACCCAACATTTACTTGCTCTTTGCTTTTCGAGGTCTTTCTGAGTAGAAGTAACAAAATCATTCCAGTAAACCATTTCCTGTAGTATTAGTTGATATCTCTGCATAGATGAGTACTCTTGTCCAGTGTTGTTAAAGAATACTGACAGAACTGAAGGAATTTCTATAGACATGGGGTTTTTCATGCTACAGTCAGAGGAGAGAAGATTAAATAACAAACATAGGTTTTGTAGCTGTTAAGCAGGACATGAAAATAGGTTTTGAAATTACGGCAATTCTGAAGTTTTTTGCACCACTGTAGTGATTTTGCCTGCAAGGTTAGTGATATAGTCATTTGATGTTGGATTTGATATTGATGTTAACCTTTAGGATAGCTGATAAACTGACTTTCTTCTGGCAGGCATCATTAACAGGAGGCTCTGTGCTGTCCTGAATAATTTTCCTCACAATTAGCAGCATCGATCTTGTAGGTTCAGCAGTAGCTGAAGTTCCTTGAGGCAATCAGTGAATGAAACTGGTTGAAACTCCCACTGAACTGCAAGCCAATTGTTCCCATTTGACCATTACAGCAGTCACTTTCTAGTCCTTGTTTGTTGATTCTTGAAAGCAGTTTACTCCTCCTTCTTAGGTATATTTCTCACTTATGCTTCCAAAGCAAGACGTGAAAGCCTGGATTCACCAAGTAGTTCTTTGTAGGATCAGTTCTACGTCATTCTAGCTGTGATGATAATCTGTAAAATACTTGTATACAGAGACACAGTGCTCTGCTATCTCATATAAAATGAAAGCTGTCATTTTTTTGTTGGGGATTAGAGCAGAAGAGCGTAGAATAATTTATAGTAGAAAAGCCACCTTTATCCAACTATAAATTAATATTGATTTATACTAATGGAGTGGGCTCCAGGAGAGGCTTTACATACCTCTTCTGCCTACTAATAAGGTCTCATCTCAGCTGCACAAAAGCTCTTAAGGAAGGAGATCATTTGTATGGAAGTTAAAAAAATTACCCTGTGCTGTTGCAGTGAGGACATCTTGCTTATTGAGCAGGCTGCTTGATACTTACTTGGGAGAACAGAGCGGGAGCTGTACAGCTGCTGAGCGGCATAGAAGGGCAATAGTGCTGCAGTGGGTGGAGAGTGAGGGAGAGTGCTGTGTGACAGACTATCTTCTAATGTCTTAAATGCAGTTCTTGATATGCCTATGGGTGTGAGACTTCCTTCATTAACTTCATCTAGTCTAACAGTTGGTGACAGTTCATTTTGACAAAAATCCCATCCTGAGTTTTGGTGAAAACCAGCATCTTACTTAAAACACATTTGAGCTAGTATCTCAACTTCCTTTTGGCTTATTCATATAGATGGTTCACTGCACTATTAAGAAGGGATTCATCAAGTGAGCAGTGCTTTACTTAAACTTCTGTGTGTTATGGTAGAACAATAAGGAAGTTATAAGAGAAGGGCTAAAACCATAAAAAAATACACAAATGGGGAAAAAGTAGTTATACTCTTGAGGGCTGCAGTTACTGAGTGATTGGGAAACTTTGTGCTAGGACTTGCACTCTGTTCTGGAGTACTGAAAGAAGCATTGATTAGCAAAGCAGTCTTTCAGTGAATACCACTTGCTGGACTTTATTTGTCTTTAAGGGATCATCTCTGATCACAGCAGATTCTATTTGTCTTTTTTTAATCAACTTCTTTAATGTTAGGGATGCCTGAAATTTGATTAGATGACTCTTTTTGTTTGTTTGTTTGTTTGAGAAATAGAATGAAAGCCATAAAGCAGCCTTTGACTTTTCAGAAAAAGATGATAGGAACATAATGTGTAGTCCTATAAGTAAATATAAAGTACAGTTTCCTTAAATACTTCATTATTGATAGTTCTGTTGATCATTCTAATACTTCCTACATTCTGAGATGTTGAGGTGAGACACAGCAATTGTATTTACAACACTCAGCAAAATCCTCATCAGAAGCCTCCTGGACAGCATTTTAGCATTTGCAGCTAGCATCTTAAATTGGTAGCTTTCTACCAAACTACAATGCAAAGTGAAGGGACATTGTTTGTTTGGTTATCCCGTCCTATTGAAATCAGTTGTAAAACCTGAACATTGATTCACATAGAAGAAAAGGACAAGACAGAGTAACTGTATCAATAAATAACTGTCAAAGTTGTCAGTGTCTTGGTTATACTATGTGACAAAAATTGTTGCATTACCTCTAGAGATTATAGGGGTTATGGATATATAATGCACTTATCCTGATGGAATACTAAATTCATTTGAAACATCAAGGATCTTAATTTCCAATATCAGCCTACATGTCTCTGTCTGATGCATCGACATTTTCAATAATCTTCCAGATTTAGACTGCAATAATTAGTTGGGCTTTTGTAAAGGAAATAAACTGTTTTTCTTTTGGCACTTTAGGAAACAGAAAATCTTGCTAATTGAGTGAGGAAATTTGTGTACTTATATATGTTATTAGTGTATAGATAACATAAGAAAGGAAGCTAATGAATAGATATAGTCCTTATATAGGCTTTTTACATCTCCAATGGTATACATTGGTATTGTAGTAATAAAAATGACTACTCTTGGAATTTCCATGAAATGTATGCAAAATTAGTTTGAAATTATGAAATGGATTCATTTTGTGACTAAAGTGATAGGCTTTATGTTTCTGATACTAAAGTGAAATTACCTATTAATGGCTCTAGAAAGCTGGAGCTTCCAGGCATTCCAAGAGGACAGAGGGTAAAGCCCAAACAGAGCAGATCAAGAACTTGCGGTTAAATCTTGCTTACGACTGTACAGTGGCATAGCAAGAGGAGAGAGCTATTGGGTGCACATTACTGTAAGCCATCTGTGCATGCAGGGTATAGGTCAGGAAGAGACCTAAGTAAGCTGACAATAATATTTGTTACATGTGGTTTTTGTCAGCAGATCTCAAAATGTTACACAAAGAAATTGTGCCAACATGTGTATTTTAAAAATAGAGCAATTGTTGTAAAGGGTGAGTGAAATGTCTGTCATGTAGCATAATGATGGGAGTTTGGAGTTGAACTCGTATGTCTTGTGTTCAGGAGCACACGTGGTTGTATGTGCGTGCTGGAGTGGCGTATGTGCGTGCTGGAGTGGCATATGTGCCCTGACAAAATGAATTTGTCTTGGAAAGAATTTGATCAGCATAGAATCCATGCAAATAAACGTGTTGCCATCCACTGGGAGAACAAAGGAGTGATAGAAATAGAGAACACTATTTTTTAACTCCCACTGTGTTTAGCTGTCCTTATATATGATACTTTGTCTCAAGGTGACAGAATTTCTTTTTGACTTGATTCATAGGATCTGGTGCTCATGGTGCTATATAACAAACATCAGAATTTGGTGATATTCTATTTCAGCACTCTTTCTGTGAGGAAATGTCCAGCTTATTTGAACAAAAATGAGATTAATGAAAACACTGTTTAATGCCAGTTTGTTTGAAAATACTCCCAGGGCAGAACTTGAAAGCAAAAATAAATAAATAAACAATATGTTCCAGGAAGTTACACTTTCTATAACAGCAGAAAAATGAGATCCAGTTTACATTCCTCGGTGACTGCCTTTTTTCTTGTGGTGGTGTTAGGGAAAGAATTGCATGTGCAATTTTAGGTCACAAATTTACCTGTTCTGTTACATTTCGATGTAACCTTTTAAAATCATCAGTTATCAGTTTTGCTTTGAAAGAGCACAATCGGCAGGCTGTGATAATACCACTTTCTTGAGGTAGCAGCAGCAGGAAGAATGAAACTAATGCTAGATATTTGTGAATTTAGTCCTGATGAAAATGTTCATGTTAGAGATAATCCTAAATGGAAAATTTTACACTAAAATAGGCAAGAAAATGATCATCTAGTCTTTCAGATCCAAAGTAAGGTTACACAGTTACTAATACAAAGGCACTTCAGGGTTTTTTTAATATAGCAAGAAAGAAAATGGGTTGTAATCCAGAAAAAAATCAGTAAACAACTCATATGCATCAAGGAATAAGATAATTGCCAGAGAGCATTGAAAGGCATTTTATGCTCACCTATAGTACAGTGTACCCTCCCTAAGTTTAGGATACATGTGTTAAGTTAGCCACTACAAGACAGAGGATACTCAACATAAGAGATGGTGGTATGGCTTAATAAAGCATTGCATTTTTTAGCAGTAACCATCGATTACATCAGCTTTGCAAGAGAACCAAGTTAAGCTGAGCCTTCAACTGAACATAAACTTTGTGCCAGCTTTCTGCAGATGGAGAAATTTAGCTTTTTAATGTGTAGTTCTGGGTCGCTTGATTTAAAACAATGTTAGCAAACTGGACAAAACTCCAAGCTGATGACGAGATTAGTGAAAACTTGCAAGACGTTTTATGAGCAACTGAAAGGAGGTATACCAGAGAAGATAAAAAATGGTGGATGGTTATTGTTGTAAATGGTATGTAAATGACATTTTCCTCATCTTTGACATGCTTCTTCACCTGCTCAGACAAAATACTTAAGAGGAAGGTTAAATTTTAAAGTACGTTTGTATCTTACAAAAAACCATGATGATGTGTTACAATTAATTTAACTCAACCTTGAAATTTAAAATTGGAGGAAACCTAGGAAGGCATGGAAGTGCATAGTTAAATGTTAAAGTGAAGAGTGTAATGATTATGAGTCTTTCAGCAGTGTAACAGAATGTGGGTCAGCTGGATATTATACACTGGTATTATGCACATGACACTTGATTCTGGTATTCAGTGTGGAACCCTTTTTCTGGATAATGGAAAGTATCTGCCATTTAAGTAATTTTAAAGTGGGCTGAACAAAGCTACAGATCGCTCTGTAGCTAATGGATGAAAATGCTTAATAGATGGTAAAAGAAAACATGCTGGTTTTTGTAATCATCCTAACTGGTTACGTGGAGACAAATCCACTGCATCTTAAAACATTACTTTAGACATATAATACTAAGAACAATGTTGTGTTGTACTATAATGACTGTTAGGGTGATAGAGGAAAAGGCAGATCATGAAAAGGGCTATTCAAGGCATAAGAAACGGGAGAAGGTTTGCAAAGCTTTGGCTAGGTTTGTTCTGATTATTTTGAGCGAGAATGAGAAGAGTGGGCTTATTTTATTTGGGCTTTTCTTCCCCTCTCTGCCCCCCAATCAGACTGGATGATTTTCTAGCCATGGAGGCCATCTGTAGCTACACAAATAAAATATGGAATGCTTACTCAAAGCATGTGCTTCAAGGTGTAATTTGATCACCTGCAGCTGTTTGTGAGAGAACTTTTTTTGCCCACATGTTAGCTTTGCACAACTGCAGCAGTTTGTTGTTTTCCACTCTCTTTGAGCATGATCAGAAAGTAGATGATGTATTTTAGGGTCTGATGTGGTGGGTGGGGCAAGTTTTACAGGACTACAATTTTGAAATGATCTGACTCCATGAAGTAGGTCTATATGCTGTATTTAATATGCCACTCTCTGTGGGGAAGCACATCGTTTTTGTAGAATTTATTTTTTATTTGTAATTGAAAAGTCCAAGCTAGTACTTCATAATGTGTGGAGGAGTGCACAGAAAGAGAAGAGTCAGGGGGAAAATACTTCAAGAATTTTTCTTGAAAATTTTCAAGTGATTCTAAACCAACTATATTAAGATATTAATATATTGCTGGTACACAATTTGTACTTCTACTTTATAAAACTAATTATAAATCTACATACTTGTTTCAATCAATTTTTACTCTGTGCTAGGTTACTGGAGTGACTTATTTCTTTTTTAACCATTAATTTGTGCAACACAAGAGATGGCTTGAAATTAACATAAATGTGACACAATTTGAGAGATAATAGTGCACAGTGGCACTGCAAGACTGTCGCTGTGAGGTGAAAATACTAGGTGATGCCCTTTCAATACAGACCATTTTTTCCCAATAGAATTGAAATCTAATTAAAATTTCTTTATCCCACATGAATTTAAAAAAAAAAAAAAAAAAGGGTCCAGAACACACATTCAGGCATGGAAAGACCAAGGGAGCTGCATGATTAATCTGAAGTAAAAGTAAAGAAGTCTTTCATTATTCATTAGTTAATGACAGTTAGGAGCAAGCTGCAATGTTTCGATAAATGGCAGATGTAAAAGGCTAGTGTGGAGCAGCCCTCTTCCTCTCAAAGTAGAACACAAGACTCAACCAAGCTCCTCAATGAAAATGCTAATTCTGCATGATTAATCCTTTCTTCTTTTCTGTCAACACGAATATTAAGTAACTTCCTTCCCAGGGTCACTGGTGACTTATAACTGTTTTACATCAGGCTCCTCTACTCCAAAACATAGAGCCTGACCTTAGCACTTAAAACAACCCGTACTGTTTTTTTTCTGCCCCATTGGAAGTGTAGTTCTTACTCTTATCACTCAGGAAGAGGAGACAAATGACAGAAGAAGCAATCAGTGGCAATTCCTCATATAGCAGGAACAGGTTTTTGTCAGCTGATCTGGAAGTGGCAAAGAGTCTAGACTTGGGAACAGTTGCCTGTGGGTGGCATGATCCCTATCTCACCCTTCCTTTAAGTAAGGCATTAGCTTCAGTGAAGTTAATGGCAAAGTCAGCATTAGCTGGTGTTCTCTGTATGTGTATGAAAGTGGCTGTATTTAATTTGTCATATTTGTATGATTTACAGTAAATACTTATTCTTGGAAACTTGTCTTTAGAGGCCTGACACTCTAAAGTATTGTACTGCCCAATGTGATGCAACCACACTGTCACAGTTTAGGGTCAGGGCAGCCCCTTGGACCTATAACAGATTCTCTCTGTTAACCCACCTCCCTCACCAAAGGGGAAAAGAAAAGGAATAAGGGAGAGATTAGAAAAGGAAACTAGAACAGCTTTAATGATAATAATAATTATTATAATAGTAAAATAGAATAGAAAATGTACAAATCTATACAAAACCAGTATCAAACCCAAGCCCCCGATGGTAATTACATCACCGTCACCACTGATGCTGTGGAGCAGGCACGGGGCGGGTCCCTGACTGGGCCCCACAGCAGATGGGAGCTGTGTTCAGGAGCTGGATTCTGCTACTGGATTTAGGAACATGGGATCAAAGGCAGAACAGACAGTCTCCTTGGATGCTCCGAGGAAGGAACCAAAAGAGGATTTGAGCCAAACCAAACAAAGCTGGCAAAGTGGTCCAAGAGGGGAGAAGAGCCCAGGAAAAAGCCCATAGACCCTTCGTATCCCTCTGCTTTATACCAAATATGACGTCTATGGGCTGGAATACCTCATTGGTCAGTCTGGGGTCGCCTGCCCTGTCTTCTTCTCCCTGCAGGTGCAGCCTTTCACTTTCCTGCACCCCCAGTGTGGTGCACAAGATACAGCAGTGGCCTTGGTCTGCACACCACTCCTTGGTAGTAACTCTAAACATGGGGTGTTCTCACTGCCAGCAGCAGACAGCCTGTGAAAACAGGCTGCTGACTTCAGAAAGTGGAGCTAGTTAGAAGAACTGAGCTGAAAAGTAAAATCACTGAACAGAATTAGTTCTGTTTTCACTCGAACCAGGACACACACTTTTACATGGAATATTCTCTCTCCATTCCATTTCAGCTTTGTGTATATGCTAATATAGTCTTGAAGGTAGAAGACACAGTATATCAGTTGTCAAGTACACAGAGGCATATTAGTAATTTTCATTTAGAAGTAGATTTTTTTTTTATTATTATTATGTTTATGTTATTTTACTCAAACCCTTCTAACTGAATAACTCAGTGATGTTTGGGTGGCAGATGTTTGCCTTTTCATATTAAATAAGGCTAATAAAGCACTTAGAATATGTCCTATCTTGAAAGCCTAAAACCTCTCCTTACCTTGTGTAAAGAAAAGAAATAAGACCTGGTTTCACAACTCAATCTCTGATGTAGTTCTTCATGGTATGTTGAGTAAATCTGTAGCATAAAGATATTATTAAATCAATACAAGCATGGCTATTATAAAATCTGATTTAAAAGATGACTGTGCCCTGTGGATGCATTCCAGATAATAACTTGAACCTCTCCTTCCTTTATACTATCCCTCAGTGACCTCTGCCACCTGCATACACTTTTGCTGCATTCTTCTCAGCTCTTAATCATGCATTAACACCAACTGTTTCTTTGGTGTAGAGGAGCTAGCAGATGTGGCATTGATACTTGTTAGGTTCTTTGAGTCCTGTTAATGGTTACATACACTGCCCCTCTTCTTTTTGTGAATATTTGCAGTATCTACAGATTGATCTGGGTTAGCTAGGGTGTAGCAGTGTCTGTCTGGAGAGTGGAAGTCTTACTGTATGGCATACATCACCAGTGTCTGGGGTTTTTTTTTCATACTTATTGGAAAATACAAACTGTTCAAAAATATAACTTTCACTCAGTGGAAGTTAGGTATTCTTGTTTCAGTTTTCAAATAGATCATATACACAAATTCTGAAAATCAGTGGCAGTTTGCATTGTTTTGAGTAATCCAGAAGAATAAAAATCTCTGCTTGTACTGCACTGCTTGTAGAGTGTGCTCAATCCCCCTAAAACAGGAGATGTAAAATTTAGTGCCTAATCTAAGGCACTCAGTTAGATTCCTTCACTGGAGAGCCTTGTGGTAATGGTTCACCCTATTCCTATAACCTTAAAACTTTTAGGATGGTATGAACTTCCAGTGCTGAATTCTTTCTGCATTGGCTATCAAACAAACCTACATATGTAAGTTAGACAGCTAAACCAAGATAACTGTTTAAGACCTCATTTCAGAAGAAGGGATTGTTGAGAAAGAAAGGGCTGTTGAGTAGAAGAAGAAGAAAAAAAAAGAAAAGACTATACCTCTACCAGATGGTGACGCATGTTACAATTAAACTCATTCTTGTGCTCACTTACTCACCAATAATGCAAGTCTGGAGTGTAACTGTATGGTCCTGTGCTTTATAAGTAAGTAGAAGAAAAATACTACTGTTATGTTTAGCCAAGAGTGTACAGATGCCTTTTATTATGAAATTGAACTTTGCTTTATAAAACCTGGATGAAAGTTTTACAATTACACAGATAAGCAATGGTATTTAGTGTAGCTAGATCTGGGAACAAAGTGACTTCAGACTTATTGTAGCATGCAAAACTAGGTTCTGTTATTGTTCTAAGCATTCGCACAGTGCTATATGCTTTCTCCTCTCCTAGGTTTCCATTTGTTACTATATTGCTTGACATATGTCTTTCAAGTAAATTATGTTCCTATTCATCTGTTTGTAAAAACACATAGTTTGATAACATGGTATGGAGTGTTACATTTAAGAGGTGCTAAGAAGTGGGACAGAGTGCCACTGGTCAGTAAGAGGAGGTTTCATACTTCTGCTTAAGCTGAATTTCAATTTTCCTTCATTGTAAACTGAATTTATAGAGTGAAGTTCATTTCAGTCCCTGCTTAGGCTATTTACACTCTGACAGAATATAGCTTTGATTATGGGGAGAAATCTGTTTTTTTATTATATCCTTCACTTGTATTGTGGTTGTCAAAGTTTAAGGTCCACACTGTCTGCTAGACTGTTAACAGACGCTCTCTGTTAAACCTCCACCCTCCCCAAAGGGGAAGAGAAAGGGAATAAGGGAGAGAGACTGAGCGATTAGAAAAGAAAAATAGAAAAGCTTTGATGAAAATAATAAAATGGAATATATACAAATATATACAAAACCAGAATCAAACCCAACCTCCCTCACGGAAATTGTATCACTGTCACCTCTAAGGCTGTGGAGCAGGCATTGGGGAAGTCCCAGGCTGGACTCAGTGGCAGACAGGAACCAGATTCAGGAACTAGATTCAGGAACACATGGATCAGAACTGAAGGCAGAATGGACAGAGTCTTCCTTGGACATCAACCATTGAAGAAGCGAGCTTGACCCTTGTGATTCCTCAGCTTTATAATGAATATGAAATATATGGGATGGAATACCTTGTTGGTCGGTTTAAGGTTACCTGTCCTGGCCACCTCTGCCTGCAGGTGTGGCCTTTTACATTCTGCACCCTCAATGTGGTGCACAAGATCCATCAGTGACCTTGGGCTGCACACCAGTCCTTGGTAGTAACTCTATAAACATGGAGTGTTATCACTGCTAGAAGCAGGCACTGTCTGTGAAAATATGCTGGTAACTTGAGAAAGTGCAGTTAGTTAGAAGAGAATGAGATAGAAAATAAAATCACCGAACAGAATTATTCTGTTCTCACCCAAGCCAGGACAGTAGTATTACCTGGGAAAATCAGAATGTCTTGCTTTATGCTGTGTACAGTAGGGCAGTCAGAATGGAAGCTCCAGAACTCTCCCGTTTGTTATTTGAAGCAAACATAGGGAGACTTTATAAAGTGTTAATTAAGTTCACTGAAACTGCTTTGAGGTGAGATTTTGTGAGTACTTAGGGGTTTCTAAAGAAAGGTCTAGAAGAAAAATAAATACTCCATAGATAAGCTCAGAAAAGGCTTTTATTAATTATGTCATATGTGTGGCCACATGTTCTAGAGAGGATTTGCATTTGGCTTGGGATATTCAAATCTTCACTGTTTTCCTGTATTATGGTATTTTTGCAAAGGGAAGAGACTATGCTTAACATTTTAAGCTACAAGTTTGGTTATGAGTAAAGGGACGTGTGTGTATCTATGTGCATCTGTATTATATATATGAAAATATGCATATATATGTGTGTAAATATGAGTTCCATAAAGATTTCTGCAATGGTAGTTCTTCTCTGTATAGAATGTTCTCTTATGGCATTCTTGTCTTTTCCCCAAATGTGATATATTTTATTGCTGAAACTCCATTAAATTTATTTTCATTTCAAAACCTAAATATCAATACACAGGCATTGCATTGTAGTTTTGCTTATCCGTAACGTCCTTGATGAAGCTACTGACAGAGAGTAGTGCTCTTGCATTACTTTTCCTGCATAAATATTAAATATTTTCTTCCCCTACATACTCCTTGTGTAGCTGCCGCTGCTGCCAATCCCTCAATTTAAACCTGATTTGTAAAACTGTTAAATACATTAAATCTATCCCAATCTTGCTTTTTCTAATGATTTGTTTTTCCTCTACAGAATCCTATGGACTGGGTTTAGGTTATGACACTAGAAAAAAATCACAGATGGCTTGGATATTACCTGACCAGAGTTTAGTAATGATTCTGTGTATATTACTGAGGAGGGGCAGATGAAACAGGAGGAATAAGAGTCTAGATATTCTAGTGTGATGAAATAACAGGACTTTGGGGACAGTTCAATGTAGTTCTTCTGTATGCAGTGAATCACAAAACAAACAAACAAAAAAGCACAGTTGCCTGGATATCTGTGCCATCATGTAGATGAAGCATTGGTTGACATCAATAAATAAAGAGTTATAATAGATAGCAATAAACTGATTTAAAGAAAGGCATCAATTGGTTTGCCACAGGGATCTTTTTATTTGGGTTGTGTCTTGTTTAACATCTTCGTTAATAATCTACATGAGTGGGTAAACTGCATGCTAATTAAATTCACAGATGATACTAAGCAGGGAGGTGTTGCAAACATAGGGTGGCCAGATTTTCTAAGTGAAAATCTGGACCACCTGTCATGGCAGTCACAGAGAGGAAGGTTTTTAGCAGGGATGAGGGAGGGGGTGTGCACAGAAGGACTTGACAGCTTGTAGGAGGGAAAGAAAGACTGCCCACTCCACCCCCTCCTTAACCAAGCACACCCTCCCTTCCCTTCTCCAGCATCCTTTGGCTTGAAGCCATTGTATTTATACTGTTTGCTATCCTCAGGTCATGAAAAATTTACTAGCTACCTATTAGCTGAAAAGTGAAACCTCTTAATCAGGGGTAGATGTGAAAGACTGAGAGGAGGGGAGGAAGCAGTAGCAAACTCCAGGCAAATCATTCTGGTAAGCTTATCTTCCAGCTACTGAAAATTTGGATGACACAAGATTTTTTCTTAAGATGAAGTTTGGAAGCTGGCCTTTCTATGTTAGTCTGATTTATATTGTTCTGGCAAATGTGGAACTACATGTTTTATATAGAAGTTGTAATTGCAACACCTCCCTCTGAATTTGTAGACTGTTGTTTAATAGCTGATCTTATCTAAGTGGTGTAAGCCAGCAAGAGTGTAGCTTATGATGCAAGGCACAAAGTGCCAAGTGAAAATTTTCTTTCCTCCTCTTTTTCCTGCTTAGGTGTGATAGAGAGGCTACTCTTGTGCCTCTTTCACTGGCTCAGCCTGTTACTGTCTTGTCCTTTTCTTATTATTTACAAAGTACCTGTGGTGTTTTGATAATTTCTTTTACACTTAACATTGTTTGGGAAACTTAAACAGCACATTTAATACTTTAATTTGTCCTCCCAGGATTCTGAATAACAGGTTGGAACAAACTTTGTAACTTTGGTAGTCTGTGATCACATGAACACTTCAGTAACAATGTACGCTTCCATGCTGTGCATTCAGCTTTCTAGATCTGATGTAGCATTGGTCAAAGGGAAAGATCAGCACTGTATTGAGGCATCCAGTTTTAAAGGAGTGGAACTCCTCTTTCTGCCTTTTACTTTAGGTTCAGAATTCTTATGTGTCTTTGTCTAAGAAGGTTGGCTTCACTCGATATTTTTTCCTCATCCTACTTACGATGATTGTTCAGCTTACTGTGTTGGGTGAAGTTTTAGAGAAACTCCTTTTTAGTATTCACAAAGTCTGATCTATTTGTATATGTAACTGTAGCTCTGTAAAAGTTATTTGCTCAAGGGAGAGAGGGTTTGAAGTTTCGGGGTCTGGCAAAACAATGTGCTTTCTCATTTTCTCAGTATTGTGCATTTTTTTCTTGAAATTTTGTTTGGGCAGCCCTCTGGCTCTCTGCAAGTTCAGTGACAGCAATTCCAAAAATCACGAGCTCCCATATTGTATGTAGATGTTTTTGTATTCAGTTGTAATCTAGTTCTGTGTGTGTTACCTCAAACAATAGATAGTTCAAAGTGTAATGGCCATGTGACAAATGATGAGCCATGCTGCCTTCTTGAGGCTTTTTACTCTTAGCTTTTGTTTTCTAGGCACCTTTCCCTGGCAGTGTTATGCAAATTAACCAATTAATGACAGACAAAATGGCCTTCCTGCGTCGCCATGTTTGTAATAAGAAGGGCAATGCTGTAAGTCACGTACCTATTCAGTGGGCTCTGTAGGCCACTGCGAGGGCATGATTAGCCTGACTGTGGAAGACAATTGCAGAGGCATCTGCTCGGTTAATTTTGAGGGAAAATTTACCAGATGGAGGCTGAAGATTTAAGTGATTAGAAGGTAGTAGATTGGAATACAAATTGGATTAAAAGAAATTAGATTGATATAAATCGAATTGAGTCACAACAGTTTGTGTTGTTTGTACCAAGGGGCAATGGATTATGGGAGAAGCAGATGCTCCAATGAGATAGGAATTAATGTGGCTTTGACAGTCCATCTGGGAAGGCCTGAATATCGAGTACATCCCTAATCTCTCTCTCCATTTATCAATGCCATAATGTTAATTAGTACTTCATTCATTAAGTTACTTACAGAGGAAAAAATCTCACCCCTAGCCCTTCTCTGCTTGAGAATTTGTTACTGTGCCAAGAAATGGAAATCTCTCTTTAGCTGAACTAGTTACAGTTGACTGTTAGGCTAGACCTGTGTCATTTTCTTCAAGCTTGCTGTTGGCGTAAATTAAATTTATTTGGCTTTATTTTGTAGTAGACTTCTTTCATAAATCCAGCAGTACAGTTTTTGAAGTCCTGTCTTGATCCTTACAGCACACAAATCCCTAGCTTCTAATAATAAGCCTCCTCACAGTTTTAATAAGGTACTATATAGTCTATTTTATGTAGTTGCATAGCATCTTGGTTTATGACCAAGATACAGCTATGACATGAATAGTGAGAGGCAGATCATCTTCCTTAGGAGAAAACCAAGCAATTTTGCAAGCGTGTTTGTATGTGTAAGATTTCAGAAAAAGCTGTGTGGAAGAAAAGTGTTGCACCTGCCACACCTGATGTGGGACTTGTCCCCAAGTCAGCAAAACTGGCTGATGACAGAACTGTTGGCTTTTAAATGTATTTCTCTTACCTTAGCTCTAGTCTAGAAGACAAATATTTGTTTTTTTAAACTCTGGAAAGTGACATGGAATCATAACTTGAGTTTTCCATTAGACAGGGAAAAACGCAGAAGGAAAAAAAAAAAAGCTGTCTATTCAAAAGTCAAAGGCTACATCCTGAGATGATGGAATCTACTTCCTCTGTGTTTTCCATTTACTTCCTCTACTGCTATTTTTACAAATCTACTTGATTACAGTAAACAATTTAGAGTTGCCTAGGAGTTTGTTTTGTTTCTTCCACCTGATGTGATCCCAGACCCTCTTATTTCTGTGCCTTTTCATAGTGCTGTTTTCTGTAGAACAACATGGATTAAATATATACTGAAAAGAAGCTTTTTGAAAGGTTTGCCACAGCAGTACCCTTGCCATTCCACAGCTCTGAAAAGTGTTTATTTGTGAGCAATACGTGCTCCTTTAGTAGAATCTACCAAGATGCCTATAAAGATAGGGTAAACAACATAGATTTCTGAGTTGGTGTCATCAACTTCACTCTTCTTAATGTATAAAGAAAGGGTAAAATAACTCTGCAGAAAGATCTTATAAAGTGTGTATCCCTTGAAAGACATTATTCTCCCTAGCTGGAACTGCCATTAACAACAACAGAGTTGTAGGTCAAAAATTGGTCCAAGAAAGTCTCTCAGTAGACTGGTGCCTTCAATTTAAAGTACTAAAAGAGGCTTTTTTTGCTGTGTGACAGCCTTGAGTATAAACACATGACAGAAGAGGTGAGAGGAAAAATTGCTGAGGGCTGCTTAAAATAAGACCCAAGTGTTGGCACAGTTACCTGAAATGTTTGTGCTCTGTCACTAGGCCCAAGTCCAATTTGGCTGCGGAAGCTGCAGAATTGGGCAGGTAACTGGATGACTTCTGAATGAGAGGAGAAGAAAGGAGATTCACCTTGTAAATAGAGTTGATGAACTGGATAAAGAAGCATGCTGTTTTATTAGCTACAGGTATAATGGTATAGTAGCTGCAGGTATAATGGTAGTGAGGTAGAAAGGTGACAATTTAATATATGTACAATGAGGTATATAAGGCATTTGTGAAACATCCATGGAGAGCAAAAAGAAAGGTACAGGGGAAGAAGTATGCTGGGCTCTTTCTGCAGGGAGAGTGATACACATGTGAAAGAGGGTGTTGGGTGCAGAGGTATTGTAACTATTCTCTTAACAAAAGATGTTCTCTTAGGTGATATATATAATTATGCTATAAATACATCAAGAAAAAATGTAGTTAAGACAATAAGATATTTGCACATAAATGATGTGCTAAGTTTCTAATGTTTAGTGATGAGAACTCCCTTACATTTACAGAGACAGTTGATAATATGTCCTCGGATATCAGTGTGAAAGTCAAAAAAATTTGCATTTTGATAATAACCCATGCAGTACACACACAGGAGAAATTTGATAATAACCCATGCAGTACACACACAGGAAAAAAAAAAAGTATCTGCAGTAAAATATTTATTTAAAAACAAACAAACAAAAAACCCGAACACCTTTTAAAAAAGAACACAAACTTCTAAATATGTAAAGGGACAAATGCATGCCATAAAACACCAGTATAAAAACTGTGGTGATCTTTGGTTTTTGGGATATAAGGTATTTTATAAACAGGATGTATAGAATCATAGAATTATTTTGGTTGGAAAAGACTTTTAAGATCATAGAGTCCAACCATTAGCCTAACACTGCCAAGCCCACCACTTAAGCATGACCCTGAGCACCTCATCTACACATCTTTTAAGTACCTCCAGGGTACATCTACACATCTTTTAAGTATCTCCAGGGATGGTGACTTTAGCACTTCCCTGTGCAGCCTGTTCCAGTGTTTAACAACCCTTTCAGTGAAGAAGTTTTTCCTGGTGCCCAACCAAAACCTCCTCTGGTTCAACTTGAGGCCATTTGCTATTGTCTTGTTGCTCGTTACTTGACTGAACAGACTGACCCTCGTCTTCTACAACCTCCTTTCAGGTAGTTGTAGAGAGCGATATGGTCTCTTAACACCTATATATAGATGGAAATAGCATGTGACTGAATTTTCTTTAAAACTTGTTTATCTTTAGACAGGGGGTGTCTGAATGAGTCTTTAAAGTGCAATCTAACATAAGGTGAAATGAAGGGGCATTTGCAAATATCACCCTAAGCCTTGTATTGCCTGTACTTATCTCCTGATTCTTGTACACTGACATATGTAGCAGAGATACAGTTGTGAGGAAGTTCATACTGATTCCAAAAGTATATGAAGTGTATTTACTCAATATTGGGTTAGGAGAAGCAGTATTAGAAGGCTTTTGGGTTTTTTTAGAGCTTGATCTGTTTTCATACTTATATTTTTGGAAAAAAACAACTTTTCTGCACCTAGTTGAAGCTTCCAAAGAGAAACTATTTGACAAATGGCCATGGTTTAATCTGTATACTTCAAAGCCAGGAGATTGCAATGAGCTTTTGATAGCCATCATACTGCTTTCACTTTTATTTTCAGCTTTGCTGATGAATTAATATTCATTCTCTGACAGCTACTTAGAACTTTACCAAAACCATTATTTTAGGATGTTTAGGTAAAGTTTTAAATAAAGTATTGATATTGTCTACTTGGAATTCCCAAGACATTCACAACTGGTGTGATTGAGAGATGGAATCTTTTTTTGCCAGTGTCAGCAGTGAGCACAGTGACTGCAGGCAGTAATTTAGAACACCAAAGTTAAATGCCTGCTGTGCTTACAGTAGGAATCCCCCACCTTCCTCAGAATATTATTTCAGGACTGCCTCAGATGGGTAAAATTTTATATTGATTTCTGTTACTATGCATGCATTGACCTGAAAAAGAGCTAAAAGATATTTGGTAGTCAGGCATACACTTAATGCTATGCTTTGCTAAATTCCAGAGTGGTTTTGAAAGGCTCCCAAGGGAATAGCTGGTGTGCTTGAGCTCCAGCAGATGAAAAGAGAGGAAAAAAAAACCCCAACCCTGTTGCTCTCTGTTTGATGATTTTGTCAGATGCTGTGTATATATCATAGAATAATTTGTATTAGAAGATATACCTCTGGAGGTCATCTGGCACATGTATGTGTGTGCATTGTGTGTACATTTTATATTGATATAAATGTTGACATGGTATGTATCTACACTGCATATAAATGCAGAGACATTATATAAATAAACATTTTAATTATTCTGCTTTTTGTAGCTGGAAGTGTTCATCTCTCCGTATTCTTTTCATTTAAGTGATTTTTATCATATCATTGTTTAGAGCCACTGAACATTAATGATGCCCATACTTGAAATGGAAGAGCTATTTTAATTTCAATAGTCAGGGCTTCTTTTGAGAAAGAAACTCTATAAGTAAAAGTTGTTTGGGTTTGTTGTGTGGGTTGGTTTCTTTGGTTGGTTGTTTTGTTTTGTTTTTTTCTGTGTGTCTGAGGTTGTTGTTGTGTTAAGTAAATAGTTTTGTTATTTGATTCCAGGGAGCGTAGCTATGGTAGGTCTTTTAGTTATTGACTGAACTCTATACCATACTGCTCTGCAACAAACAAATCAGTGTAATTCTCTCACTAAAGCAGTGATGTGTATTTTTATCATCCCTTTTCACCTGGGAAAAAAATAATTCAATTGCCTATGAGTCTGTATACCTGTTTTCAGGGATATCATGCAACTACTCGCTCCTCCTCTCATAAACTTATCCCTAATGTCCTATGTTGCACCACAAGCAGTGTTCTGGAATACAACAACTTTTGAAGAGTGGTGCGACTGCAAAAAAAGTTACAAAGCAAAGGGAGCACAAACACTGAGGTGTAAAGTGAAAGAATGTAGCTAAAACTTTTGCAATATGAGTGGTCCTAATGTACTTTAGAAAAGTGCTGTATGAAAAGGAAGGGATGTAGATTTTGCAATTTTGTATTATGTGAGCATCCATTAGCAGTGTTCTTAATCAAGATGCAATTTACACCATTAAAACCAGCACAGAACGGTTCTGCACTGACTATTCTAATGATTTGCCTGTAATGCAGAGTGGGGTTGCTATTATCTTCACTTCCCACCCCCAAAACTGAAGGATAATATTTGTATATTGGTATGTGAGGAGAAAAAAATCTGAAGGAAAGTGAATTTGAATAAATATCATTTAAGTCTTTATTACAATTTTGGACTCCTTCCCCTGAAATAATTTCATACAAAGAACATGGGATGCTTATACTGTGACACTGGATTATTGTCTACATTAAAAAAAAAAAAATAATTAATTTATGGTTGCAGTGTTTCGTTACGATTAAAATTGATTACACTTCATTTAGCAGAGTCACAGTTTTATAACAGGGAAACTTAATAGAAACAGCCCTCCAATAAGATTTAGTCAAATATTTTTAATGACAGTTATTGATCTCTCTTGTCAGTATTGCCTGCTATCCCCTCTTGGCAGACTTGCACTGTAGCAGCGGTGGCTTATCTGCAGATACATGTCCTGGGGAAGTTAGCACGTGTTGCTTAATGGATTAATTTTGCTCGAGGAAAAGCTTTCAGAGGACCTTGTCATAGCTAACGCAGCTTTGAACAAAAACCTTACCTTGGAAACAATCGTATCACTGGAGTCTGTTCCCATCTGCCAAATCTCAGGGGAAGGGGAGAGACTGTAAAGTATAAATTTTCTAAATGTAATCTTTACCATGTCAGTTTGCCTAGAGGAACATGTCTAGGGTAATCAGCCTGATGCCAGTGCATCAGCATCTGCTCCAGTTGGGCTTTCTCATTATCTTGAATTTTTTGTACATTATCTTTCCTTCAAACTAGAATGTGTGACTGACTGGATCTCAAATAAAGATCTCTTCTTGCTTTCAGTCAATTCTGTGGTTAAAAGGGTAGTGAAAGCAACATACTTATTCATTATATCTAACAGATAGGTGTAATAAGTACTTCCTAAGTGGAACAAGGCATATGAAGAAGCAGGAAAATGAACAGTAACTGTGACTGCCTTTCAGTAGATTGAACTAAGTAGATAGCTGCAGGAGTGTCTTTTTTCAAGCTTCATGTTATGTTGTTCAGAAGTGTTAGTCTTTGGGGGTGGGGGGGGACCCAAACCCTGGCTATGTGACAGATCCTATATAGCCAGAAAAGATTGTGCAGAGACTTTTGTAATTATCTAACCTGTCATCAAAGCACATTATTCTTTTACTTATTATTTTATTACCTTTATTTCAGATTTTTTTTTTCATTAAAAATCCCAAGATTCTAGCATAAAAGGTTCTTTGGCTTTAAAATATTTTTGAGTTGTCCTCTTAAGTAAAATCAAGTATGTTTAGGACTTTTTCTTCCTGCATCTATTACTTTCTGTTGCAGGAGGTATTTTTATTATTTATATTATTACAGTTCTGCTGTTTCTTCTCCTGATAAACAGGCTTTTTGCACAGTCCGAGGGAGAACATGTGTTGTTGCCAAAACTCTTATAAGGAATACATTCAGAATGCTATCGAAAGCACAGAACAACTAGTAATCTCTCAAACACAATATTGATTGCTTTCACTTGTAGCAGACAAGCTTTGAAATGTCAGTATGACTTTTTTGGTTGATGTTTCTTTATTCTACTACTCTTTTATAGAAAAGCATGTAATAGGAAATTGTCTTTCAAGATTAACTGTCTTTCAGGTGTTGCTTTTTTCTCAATTAAATATATATATGTAAAATACACCTGTTAAGCACAACCTATTGTAACTATTGAATGGAAGATGTTTCAAATGTATGACACAATGGAATTAATCGTATTGTATTTTAAACTTTACATAGGAATAAAATGAAAACAGAGGGTATAGAATAGTAGATGGCAGCTCTGTAGTAGAGATGGTGTCTGGTATGCATAGTGTTAAATGACTTTGAATCCTGTTACTGAAAATCTAGTCTTGTTGCTACTCACAAGAAACAGTCTTAATCAGAACACTGATGGTGGTGAACTGGTCAAAATGAATGAGTGGCTGTTCTCTTTTACAATTTCCCAAAGACTAGTCTTGAAGGTGATTCTCAGGGAATGTCTTGTCCAGCATATCTGAACTGAATTACAACAGGGGAAGTGGGAGAGTGGAGTGTCTTCAGACATCTGCAGGACAATATGCAGTTTAGATGGTTTTTTTTTCTGTTTTTGTTGACTTTGCTCACTCTTTACTTCCTAATCGAAGTAGTGAAAGTAAGTATGTAAGTACACACATTCATAAGACAGGGAGTATAAGAGCAGGAGGTGAATATATTTTGATGCATGTGCTGCATCCAAGTAACTGGAGCTTCCTCTTGCCTTTTTGTCGCAGAGTGTTTCCTCCAGCAGCTCCCTCTTGCTTGGCTCCAGTACAAAGCCAGCCTTCACATGTTCAGTGTCCTGACCTCTATAGACATTAGCAATGACTGATGCAGAAATTATTCACATAAGGTAGATATGAATGCAAGGGTGTTCATAAACTGTCACTTCAGAGGTAATCACAAATCAATAAAGTCACTAGTTATTATTATGAGAACTACAGCATTTCCCATTAGTCAACATTTATTAGGTCAGCAATTATCATTAGTTACCAGGCTTTGGCACCTGAAAATGAAAGCTGTGCTAGAATGACAAAACATTGGCTTGAAGTATCTTGCACAATGCAAGTTGGTAACATGATGTTCACTTTAAAAAGAAGATAACTTTAGTCATAAGTAAACATGCAACAGAATAGCATTAATGCTTTATGAATATTTTAATATAGTATTTCATGATCCATAGTTTAGTTTTCATTAATTGTAGACTGTAACATATATTTTACCATAGTAATTTCACATGCATTCTTTATGAAATATGGAAAAAATAAGCATTTAAGTAGAAGTATCTACTAGTAGAAACAAAAATGAAATAATAATATAAAAGCTAGACTTAGCTGATTCAATATTTTACTCCTTACTATGATTGGGTTTTTTTGTGAGTTTTTTTTTGTTTGTTTGCTTGTTTGTCTTTTTTTGAGGGGGGGAGTTAGTTGTGGTTTTTGTTTGGTTCTTTTGTGGAGGTTTTTTTCCTTTTTTGTTTTTCTTTTATATAT
>VWZY01002331.1:148032-178644 GCA_013399075.1 Chloroceryle aenea
ATGAAGTATGTTGTTGTAAAGGGGGGGGGGGGGGAGCACAGAAAAGAAATCTTTGCAGGCTGCATCAGGAATAGACTTTCGTAGCTAATGTGATGTGATCTTGAGGCTTCAATAGTCTCAAATTGCAGAAAATGCCATTTTTTAAATATTTAGATGGTGATATAAGCAGAGTAGAATGGACTCATTCTTTCACTTGTCATAATCTAGATTCAGAACCATATAAAAAAAACCAGTTTTGGTATACATTCAGGGCACAAGTATGTATCTGCCAATAAAGGCATCACAGAATGTTACTCAATTTGGGTAGGTATTTAGAAATTGAGAAGATGACCAATTTAAGGAAGGCTGAGATCTGGGTGAGTATGACTAGA
This sequence comes from Chloroceryle aenea, assembly GCA_013399075.1. NCBI lineage: Eukaryota > Metazoa > Chordata > Aves > Coraciiformes > Cerylidae > Chloroceryle > Chloroceryle aenea. Next base: position 148,404 of record VWZY01002331.1, read on the forward strand.
TAAATTTATTGGATTATTTCTGTCTTTGTACATGTGATTTTTAAACAGTCTGTTGAAAAATCCTATGAAAAGAGGCATAAACAAACGCTTTGAAACTTTACTGCAACCCTGTTGAGATTCAGACATCTCCTGTTGAAGTTGAGAATATGGTTCAAGTTATACCTTAAAATGACTGATTATTTTGAAATCTAAATGTGCTCTATATTTCATTAATTTTCACAGATCCCTACTTCATTAACTGCTGGGAGACTCTTGTTACAATAGTCCTAGTATCTGGAGTTACTGTTTTAACCACTGTAGCTGGTGGCAGGTCATGCATGAGCTGTATGTGAGATAGTAGAAGACTTCAGAAATAATAAAGCTGTATTTCATTGTCAGAGGTATTTTAGAGCAGTATCACAGAATATGAAACCTGAAATCCGAACCCATAGCTAAAGTTTTTGCGATAGCAGCATGCACCTAACACCAGGTTATTTTACTGTTTTCATAGCTTTGAAATTTAACTGGCTGAATTATCTAATTTAATGATTTAGCAGTGTAAAGCAGGGGCATTCCTGTTCCACTTCAACAGTATTTTCTCTTTCATTGAGCTGTACTGTGATTATGTGAAGGTCCTCATCACAGGGAAAAACAAAAAAAAACAAACCAACAAACAAACAAAAAAATCCCAAACCCACAAACCAGAAGTGCTTGTTTACTTAATTTTAGAGATTCTATTGGGTTTATATTTTCTGGTTTTAAAAGCTCAGTAGTAAAACTACCTAGTTTCCCTTGGTTTTGAAGGCACATTTTGTTTTGTATGATTTTTAGTTCTAAATCCAATTTTCAAGCGACTGTCAGAGAACAGGTATTTTAAGGCTTTTAACTGTTTTTTCTGATAGCAGCATTTCTGGACTGGAGAGGATGGGCAGGTCTGTAGCAGCCCATATGCACGCTAGGGAAATGAGTCGTTGCTGACAGGCTGTTGTCAGCAGTGAGTCCTCATTCACCTGTTCTCAACTGCTGTTGAAAACTGTTGAGTTGCCTGGATACTGCAGCCCTGTCCATGGGAGCCAGGGCAGCTGCAACCCATAGGGTCTTACTTGTGCTATCTGTAATGGTGCTGAAAACTGCTCTTTCCACACTAAGCCAAGCTGTTTTCATCACCAGAAGAAGAATGGTGCTCCTTTGCTGACAACAGGGTTTTGGATTATTATCTGACTGTAGGTGGCCTCAAATTGTGCCATTAGAGAGAAACAACTGCATTTTACAGGTTTAAAATGCTTGAGTCTGCTGTTTTAGTGAAAGAATCAGTAAAGGTTTTACTTTGCTTGTTAAATTGTCAGTCACCAATAATGTGCACTTGCAACTTTTGAATCATTTATGAAGAAATATTTATTGGTTTTATGTATCTGTTGTGTTCATGCTTATGCATTCAGATGATAAACAGTGTTAATTGTAGTTCACTCTCTTCAATTTCGACACAAACCCCCCAGCCCCCCAAGGGCACCTGCCACAAAAGCAGTGGGATTGAAATTCTTCTCATGTATGCATATTCATCTGTAAAGACAGAAGAAAAACTTTGCAGTTGGGGCATGCAATGATTCAGAGCATAGCGTGGCCCATCTTGAATGCAGTCATCTTGACCCTTGTTTTTCTTTTTGTGGTGGTTTTTTTTTTTGGTGGGGTGTTTTGTTTTTTTTTTTGACTCAAGTCCCTAAGGTCTCTTGAGACTTAACACCTTTCCTAAAGGTGATGAATTAAGATACCAGTTCATCCAAAGCATTTAAATGTGCTTTTAAATCCATGCCTATTCAGAGCATGTACATACAATCAAGGGCAGATATTTTTCTGATGATGTATGTCTCCAGAAAAATTTCTGTATTCCAGTGAAGCTGTGAAGAGCTTTGATTTGGAAGGTTGCTTAAAAAATTCATGAACATACAGAATGTGCTTTTAGAACTTTTTCACTTTTAATTTAGAAGGTCTTTATTCCAGAAGATGGTTAGGAAGAAATAGAGGCTTGTATTTGAAGGCACAGTTTAGGACTGATATGACTTACTCTAATTATTTTAATGTATTAATCCATGGTGTGCTTTGTGCGGGTTACTTTTTTCTAGCAGGATTTCCTCAGGAGGAAAAAGAAAAAGCTAGCAGTGAACCCATTCTTCCACTGTGTATCTGCCAAATTCTGACGTAGTATTTCTGTGTTTTATGGATAAATCTTTAGGACTAGAGCATTTATTTTTAAAACAATTACAAAGAATTGTATTCAAAAAGTAAAATGTATTTCTCTTGATTTTATGTATTGGATTTTTTTTTAATTGAAATGGGACAAGGATTGGCATTATTAGAACTATGGCGAAACTTGGGTTTTCTTGGGAGGATTTTAGAAATGGAAGTAGGCTTGAAGTAGCTTAATCTTTAAGGAAAACGTGTTCATATTGGAAAACCACAAGTTTTAAAATAAAACCGCAGTTTTTCACCATGTACTGATTGACACAACTGAACCTATGTGGTGGGGTATTCCAGTGGGACTATCAGAAGACAGATTTGCAGTAGTGACTGTAGGTAGGACTTCAGTTGCAAGCACTGGGGCGCTGCATGTAAGCAAGAGAAAGAGCATGAGGGTCCTCGCACTGACTCAGGCTGCCTCTGATCTAGCCCAGCCCGAGTCAGCGGCAGCCCCCAGAGATAGCAGCTGTAGCCCCAGGTGTTAAATATGTGACAGCAGCTTGATCTATCGACCACTGTAAGAGGGGGCTTTGGCCTAAATGAAAATTCATGAAAAATTGATGAAGTCCCCAGATTATTTTTTTTTCCTCTTTTCCTTTTCCAGTGCTGTGCCAGTGCAGCGAGGGGAGATTAAATGAGGTGTTGAACGCTTTAGTGGCAAGGAGGTTGTGGTTCAAAGGTCAGGGGTCAAGGGAAGGTGGGGAGGGGGGTGGGTGGAGACAAATTTTCTACCTTACTTTCCTTTAAAAGAAAGCAAGAGGCTTTTCAGGTTAGCTGGGGTTTCCTGCAATTCTAATATAAGAACAAAGCTCGGGAATATTCCCAAATAAAATTATTTTCTGCATGGCTTGGCAAAGGGGAGAGTGTGTGGGGGGATGCTAATAGAAAACAGTGGAAGACACTAAGTAATAATTCAGTTGGAGAACCAGAAATAGATTGAATTTTGTAATGGCAGTATAAATTTGGGCTTCCATCTTTCTGAGTCTATGCTTGAACTGAAGTCATTTGGAGAAAGAGAAGGTCTTGCATTATTTATATGTCACAGATTGCTTGAATAGCAGGCTTTGGAACACTCTCCAAACATAATGATCCTGTTTATGTTAGATCCAAAACTGAATTATGTTTTTATCTGTAGCAAGAGAGGTGGTATTAGTACACTGAGTTTAATGTGAGTTACAAGTTTACTCTAAAGGAAGCATAAGCCAGATCTTAAACATGGGAGACAGTAATTTTATGAATATATCAGATATGTTCTAATATTAATGAATAAGGGCTGAGAGATATAAAATATATGATATGCAATCATCTCTGTATCATAATGCAAATGACTGTTTGCTGGAGCATGTGCAAAAGGCTGTAATAAATTCATATAATGGAGTTAATGATTTCATTTGAGACACTGAGGGTAAAGACTACCTGTAAAATAAGGCAAAAAAGAGCACAATGTAGGTGATTCTAAAATGAGTGATTTCTTTTTTTCATCTAATTTCTCTTCTACATATGAATTAAATATAAAAAGATGTTATTATTTCTGTTACTGTTAGTTTTAAAGTCTAGTTTTCTTTGGGCTTAGTTTCACACATGGAAAGTACATCCTATTTGTTTATTTATACCCCTCTTACCCTCATCCTTCTAAACAGAGTGTGAAAAGCTTCCTGTATGAGCTGGCAGTCTTCTGCTCTTGTCGAGACAGGAGTAATTATTGTAGAAATTGAAATGCTGGAGACTGCAGTCCTGTGGATGAGCTATATGAGGTCATTGAAAAACATCATGCTTTTTCTTACTCTACATTTCTCTAAGAAGAAATAAACCATAGCTATTATCACAGCATACTTAATGAAAATAAATTTCCTCTAGTAGAAGAAAATAAATAAAATTATATCTGATTAGATAATCAAGGAAAAGACAGATTTCATAAGATGTAGGGGAAGACTTCAAACTTTCTTTGTACCTCTGAGAGGCTGAGGGAATTGGGATTGTTTCGTTTGGAGAGGATGAGGCTGAGGGGGAGACCTTATCATTCTCTACAACTACCTGAAAGATAGTGTTTAGGTGCAGGGAAATAATGTCAGGGATAGAGGAAATGGCCTGAAGTTGCATCAGGGGAGATTTAGATTAGATATTAGGAAGAATTTCTTTACTGAAAGAGTAGTTAGGCACCAGAACAGGCTGCCCAGGGAGGTTGTGGAATCACCTTCCCTTGAGGTACTCAAAATTGAGGTAGGTGAGGCACTTCAGGACATACTCTGGGCTTTGTTTGGTTGGTTATTTTTGATGGCTGGACATGGTGATCTTAGAGGTCTTTTCCAACAATGACAATACTGTGATTCTGAAGCTAGCAATAAGCAATTTCTGTGGATTAGGATTAAAGCATTTAGAATACCATTGTTAGGAACCATTATATAATGAAGCATATTTGTATAGGATGTAATTCAGTTCTTATGGTCATTATGAGAAATTAAAGAGGATAATATATACCCATGAGTGAAGCCATATCAGATAAATCAAGACTTGACTGGTGTCTAATCAGTTTTCTTTTGAGATAAAACAGTATTCCTCATTATTTACATTATTAGTTTAGCTTGTAGATGAGTATGTGTTCTTACTGCTTCTGAATTTACCTGGGATAAGAAAGCTAAATATTTTAGATGGTGTGATGACTGTAATTTTTTGGGTTTTGTATCTCCTGTCATTAATATGTTTTTCACAAACTGTTTAAGATTGATGCCTTCAATATACACAAAACCAGTACTTCCCATCATCTTCCACTAGTATTTAGACAGGTGACTGCATTGTTATGTCTTCATCTGTTATCCTTTCAACGTCATCTGGACATGCAGATTTAAACAGTTTAAGGCTAAAAATGCTAATGACTCCTAATATTTAGGTGCTATCACACTAATGGTAGATCCAAAGATATTTAGCCTGATTTCAGTCATAATGTCAAGCTGTGCAGTATCTGTAGGTTTCTCCAGATCTCGTTCTTGCTCTCCATTTTCTTGTTCTTGTTCTTTTCATGGTGTGCTCATCTTAGAATAGATTTTTTTGATAGGTGTTCACAGCACAGTGAACTCTAAAGAAGTCCATACTGGTTCACAAAAAGAAAGCAGACTTGGGTGCAGGAAGAGAGTTATTGTGAGCACCAAAACTCAGCTGGTTATGTATGCTGAGAAGGGTACACCAGCCCAGTGAAAAGTTCCCTTAACATCTGCAAGTTGTTTCTATTATGTGAATTCATTCCTTCAGAATAGGTTTGTATGTGTTTGCATTGTACTGTCTTGCACTGTGTAGTCACAGTCTAGTATCCTATTTGCATTCCTGTAGCAAAAAATAGTTTCTCACATTCAGAAATGGTTAGAAAAACTTCCTGTACAATCTCAAAATTTATTCCTTTTTTTTTTTTTCTGCCCAGAATCTGCTCTTTTCCCACCTAAAAGAGAACATTCAGTGTTACATTTTCTGTTTTCAGTGTGCTTGATCTGATTCTGATAATTTCTTGCACATTTCCTTATTTGATTTTTATTGGCTACCTTCTTCCCCTTACCTTTGATTTTATTTTTTTTTAATTATTTCTTCATTTTTAAAATCCTGCTGTTTATATATCTTTCAGTGCTCTACCTGATAAGACATTGTCAGCTAAGGAACTACTGATGACTTTAAAGAAACCTTGAAAGAGATCAGCTGTTGGCTGATTTGTAAGTGTGTGTGTCATGATGACTTCTTTGGTTGACATTCCTCTGATTTTTCATTTATCTGGGAGATGAAGGAGAGCAAGATAACATTGCATTTTTGCAACTCTATTCCTTTTGCTCAGGAGCTACAAGCACTATTTGAATATTAATTGAAATATTCGCTGTTGTTGGCATACACTTCAGAAATGTTGTACTATTCTGCTTAAAAAAAATAAAAGGACTTACTTGAAATGGTACTTCAGACCATTCCTCTGCAAATGTTTCACAATCTCAATTCTAATGCAGTTCATTACTATTGTAATTAACAATAATTATTAGGGTGAGATTGGAAGATGTTTTATATAAAACACAAATGTATGTGTGCAGGTTTTTGTGTCCTTTTTTTTTTTTTTATTCTGATAATAATTGTATTTGTTTGAGTACACCAGAACCTCACATTCCTTTTCTTTTTTTTCTTTTTTTTTTGGGGGGGCGGGATGGGGTGGGGTTGCTTTTTTGTTCTGTCCTTGTTCAGATACATTCTCCCTCTTCGTGTTCTTATAAGACTTACATTTATCATGGCTTTGGCAATACTTTCACTTCAAATGATCCCACAGTTATTACACTTTGAATAAGGTTCTAATATTTGGAATTTATGTGGGAAATGAAATAGTTGGTTTGTTCTGCTCCTCTTGCTTGAATTTTTCAAGTGGCAGCAATGGGAATGTATAGTGATACTTTGTAAATTGCTTCATTATGTTAGAAGATGGAGGCATACACAGTCACTTTCTGCTGTCTTCTAGATCTGCCTGTCATTGTACAAAGGGATGTAGAGATGTAAAGAACTGTGAGCCCTGGATCCTGTATTCTACACAGCTGTATTTTGTAATTCCAGTCAGAAATATTTCAAGCTGCAGTTTGAAAAGTAGCTTGATTCCTTTCCCCTTCATTCCTGAGCTCACTCTGTTCACTTTTCATCTCTGATATTGCTAAGTTAGGCAAGAAAGCTCATGTTCTCTTGGAAAATATTTGCTCAATCTTAATAGCCATTCTTCACCTGTTATAGTCTGCATACATTTTCTAAAACATGGGTGGGTAGATTGTAAATACTATTTCAAGACTTGCATGCTGTGCCTTATGAAATACTGTTAATAAAACTGCCTTCACTATTCCCTTATCTATCAGTCCCGTGATCAGGTTTAACTTTTTTTTAAACAACTACTCTTCAATGTCATCCAGCTAATCCTGTTTAATATGATCCTCCTGTTGGGTCCTGCTGGGCTTGTTTGACTAATCTTGTATGCCAAAGTAGATGGTGGCCTTGGTGCTCAAAATCGGCAATTTCTTAATCCATTTGCATCTTTCTGGAGAACTTTGCTTCTACTCATTGAATTTGAACCTGCCTCTTGCCCACCTCTTATGCAAAATCATTTCATAAAATAAGTGGTAAAAAACCCACGTTTCTGTCAGCCTGTGAGTAGAGTACTAATCCAGCAAGGTTCAGCTGTGTGAATATATTTCTTGTGGGAAGGAAATAGTTTTGCTGGCTGTCATTCTGCTTCTGTTACAATCTCAAATCACCAATCCTTATATGAGAATCTGATGAAAAATAACCCCCATATAATCAGATAAGGTGAGCAGCAATCTTGACAATCTACGTTGGTTAATCTTTTGAATTATTTGTTTTTAGATCATACTGTGTGCAAAAAGTTCTCCATCTGCTATGTATGTGCACCCACACAAGTATAATTTAGAAGAAAGTAGGTGTGTAAAAAGAACAAAATAATTTATTGAAACCCTCTGATTTGAACTTTTGGACTTAATTATTCAGTGCTATGTGTAGGGCACTTGGTGACTGACAGTATTATAAATCCTAAAGCTAACAGGTAATAGGATGATCACTTTGTATTTTAGTAGAGACAGATACTAAATGGAGCTTAAGGTGTGGTTAGAATTATGAGAATTACTGCGTTTTGTCTGGAAGAGCACCATTGAGGTAGTTACATGAAATCTCTCTAGTTTTTATTTTATATGAAAGAAAGAAATAATTGATAATGAAAGAAATTAAATAAATTAGTCTCCTTGGGACAGCTTTTAATTTATTTCCATGATAGATTCAAACTCTTCACAGGTTTTACATGCACATATAGCCTTTGGAATATACAGATTATCAATTAGTAAGAAGAGACGTTTGGTTGCAATGTGGTCACATGGTGGTTTTGGAAATGACACATTTTTATTGTTTCTTCAATTCGAAAGCTCAGTGATCTCCGTTTTCAGGAGACCTTTCCTCTTTTATATCAGAGACAGTGGCATAATATCTTACATGGTTTCTAGGGAAATACAATTTTTCTTGGTTAGAATCTGAAGCAAACTGTAAAGTTAAATGAACCTCTTCAATGTGTGTTGGGAGAGCTTTTACTTCTAGCAAAGCATCTTGGTTACTAAAGAATAAATGGTAAAAAAATATTTGGAAAGGATTTGCTTTTGTGCTACTCTACAATGATTCTGACTATGTCATCTTGGTTTTCTATATTTCTTTCATATTTCAAATTTAGGATCAGCAAGTAGAAATTTTGTCTTCCTCAAGTAGTCTAATTTTTGGGTTGATAAAATTACATTCACTCTTGAATTTGTTGGAGATAGAGATCAGCAGCCTGAAATTGACACAGATGGTAAATGCGATTTAAGCCACTCTAGATGCTGAAGATATATGTGTTTGAGCCCCTTTTCATTCAATTAACATTTATACAGTTTTTCTTCTATTGTAGAAGCAACTTAATTCAAACCTGTAAATTCGACTCCTAGAGATGCATGCTTAAAACTCAGGGGTGGCAATCCTGAATATCAGTAATCCTTTTTTTTTTTTTTTGAGATTCAGAGCCATCTGTTCAAAATCAGATATCATACTGATTGCAGAATCATGAGCCATATCTTCTGATTGGTAGTATGATATCTTAAGAATATGAAGAATATTCTTAATTTTATTTGCCATCCTCTGCCTACTAGAAATAAACAGCTGATTTTCTTCATGTTGTTTGTTTGTTTGTTTGTTTTTCATTCAGATGTGTTTCCATTTGAGCAACATCTGATTCTGAATGTATTATTTCCTATAAATCTTCGATTTTTTTTGTAGATCTTATATGTGTTATGTAAACTTTGATTCTGTGAATCTTATTAAAAGATAGGGGAACACCCCACCCCTTGGAAGTTTTTAATATAAATAAACTTTTCATAAAGTGGGCCATAAGGAACGAAATTGCAGAAATCCAAACAAAAAGGTTTTTTCTGTCTTTAAGAAATAGGCTTCATAAAAAAAAAAGTAAATCAATCAATAAAAAAACAAAGCAAACCAACAAAAAAAAAGAGGCTTGTGGTACAGCAAAATGTTGTAGAATTACTTCTTTCTTTACTAGTGTCATTAGTCTAAATGATATCTCCACTGAAGCCCATGCTTTTACCCTTGTGAAACTGGAAATGAGGACTTGGGAACACAGCCCTGGATTTTAGTCATCTGTATTTTCTTATCAAATAGCTTGGTCAGATTGTAAGGACTTGATTTTACTTCCTAGAATAAGATTGTCTTTGACTGATTTATATATATTTATATACTCTTTCTAATTTTGCCATTCATCAAAATATTTTGACTGGTTATCATAAATACACTGTGCGTATGTGCAGATCAAAGTTTATGTGTCACTTTCATCATTATACACCTGCATATTGAACAAACAAGAACTTGGAGTTTTGTTGTATCAAATCCATTTCACAGTTGTTTTATTCCAGTGCTGCAGATGTGCTTAAAGATACTTTAATAGTACCAATTTTTTGTCTCTCTTGGAAATAATTTCAATGTTGCATAACTGTTCCTTACAAAGCATGGATGTAAAAAGTAGAAGTTAAGAGTTATGAGAAAGGAACAGTTTTGTATCAGCAGCATGTAATCCAGTTGCTATCAGTGACATACAGAACTGCTGAACAGGACATGTTGTGTAATATATTTATTAATAGCATATTGTCCTGGTTTCAACTGGGATAGATATATGTAGCTGGTACACTAAATTGATTTTTTTTCTGATTTTTACTGGTCCTCTATTCAGCCTTCATACTTCTGCTGTGATACCTAGCAGATATTTGTAAAAAAAACATTTTTTTTTCTCACTACATAGGCTAAAAACAGCCCTAGGAGCTCAAGGCACTGCATAAGTATGTCTACTTGTTTCCATAAGTAGCATCAACTGTAGGGAATATATGCACTTGTGCCTGCTGTTTTTCCGTCACCTATCCCAAACTCCTCAGTTGAGGTGACCTCTGAAGTGCCTTCCTGCAGTGAGTTATGGAGTTATTGAGATCCAGCGACACCATGACCCTGACCCCCTCATGGCCTTGGTTTCACTCATCCATCTTTCTAGCCCCACTGGCTGTGATGTGCTGTGTGGAGACAGGATTAAACAAGTGTGAATAAATAAGTTCAGTGCTTTCTGTCATGGCTGCCAACACAGAACATCAGGAAAATGAGACATTAAAAATCCAGTGCCAGGGAGACATGTTATTTTGCTATAGGAGCACCTGGGGAAAGTACCAATTTCTATTTTTTTCATGGCGAGAAAAATTTACTTCCTACTTCTGTAAGGGGTGCAAGATTTGGCCTGCTTTTCTTAGTCATGAAGATGACAGTAGTCAGACCAGATGTAGAATACATCATCCAGAAATGGTCTGAAAAACCTGCAAAGAAAACAGGACCATTTGCTTGTATTGTGTGTTACCTGGGCTATGACTCATAAAAAGTGATTGGAGGGTTTTTCGGTGTTTTTAACTTAATCTGTTTACAAGCAAAAACTGTCTCAGACGTATTACCAAGATAATTTTCTGAAGGAACATCTTAGGAGTTTTATATGTTGCAATAAACAAAACTTTTTTGCTATGACTTCAGTTTGAATCTCTCTCTGGATAAGATGTTGAGAGAAGGTATACTTTTCTGGTTGTGACAGTGGTTTAGGTGTCTTCTCTTTGTCAAGACTCTCTCTTTTTACCCCATGGCACTTTCTAATCAGTTGACTAGTCGGAGATTAAATACCTTCATTTAGTTCAATGGGTCGGAGCTGTTGAGGTGACTAGAAAATTGCTGATGGATTATCACTTTCATCACCTCTGACATCTGGCCTTAGCATAGTTCATCATCTGAGAATTCATAACACATTTGCCTGAGCGATAACATGCTCAGCTACCTGTGTGATCATGGATCTAGGTACTGTGAGTATTGTTTCCAGGACTGCTGGAGCAGATGTCACAGAAATTAGAAAAGCATAATCTTTTTTGGTGATAAAAGCACTCATTAGTGCCAAGTACTAGAGTGTGCTAGGGTTAGTAGCAAGCTTAGTAAAATACAAAGATACGTTTCACCAATATTTGTCTTTTCCTTATTTCAAGAAATAAGTGGAGGAGCTTTGACTTTACAGTAACTGGACACTTATGAGGAAGAAAATATGTAAATATTTTTGAAGTCTAAAACTAGCAAATTCATAATGAAACGGGTATCTCTTTACAGACTTCTTAATTTTGTCCCCATTGAACGGTAAATCTCATTACTGGCTGACAGCCTATCTAAGGTTAGGGTTTTTTTTTAAGTTAGAGTGTACAAGTAAGAAGAGAAGAGGAACATGAAGGGAGAAAGAATAGTAAATTACTGGAATGTAAAAGAAAATGCAAGGATTTGTTAAGAAAAATACTTTTTGGTCTTCTGCAGTTTTGGCCTTTTTTCTGACTTTACTGGAGATTCTTATAATTACTTTTTTACCTTTTCAGAGAGAAAGACAACTAAAGGTGTTACTTCCTCTTGATGATGTATCCTTATTTTCCGTACACAATATATAAAACAAGCTTAGAGTGCCTTGATAAAAGGAAAATACCCTCCCCTGTTATTGAGATAGATTAATGTACATCTGCTATATTTTTTTTGCTTGTTATTTGTCGTAGCTCAATAGAGAGACGCTTGCAATGTAGTTACATTTGTTTACCTAACTTAAGGATGCTGCTATGCTGTAACTTTGAGTTTACTGGCTTTCCCTGATAATGAATACATCTTGAATGTTAAGTGATACTTAAATGTCATTTTGTAGTGTTTGAATAGTTATCTCTACCTTAAGGTTTATTTCGTAGTATGTTGTTGGTCCTCCTATCCTAAGGTCTTTATTTTCACAAAGTTGTGTGTATCTACACAGACCAATCTTGGTGTCAGAAAGTAATGTACAAAGCCTAATCTTTCCAGAAAATCGTTGATTTAAAGCAGGTGAAAATGTGCAAGAGATTTCAATCTAATTTCATTAAGAACTTTTAATAAAGGGAAAAAATAAAAAAAATAAACAATAGAAATAGCATCAGCTTCTCAGCCCAAATATAAGACACACATCATGTACTCTAAAAGTAGTATAAAGGAAGTAATGGACATGATTACTCCATAGAGAAATAAAACTAATGTCACTTACAAATGGCTGTATATTCAGGAAAAGTAGGGAAATTGCCCAAAGAACATGTGCTTCATGATTTTGTTAATTTGTTTTATTATTTTTGGTTGTGGGTTTTGTTGGGGTTTTTTTGTTGTTGGTTGGCTTTTTGGGTGTGTTTTTTGTTTTGTTTTGGGGTTTTTGTTTTGGGTTTTTTTGGAGGGTGTTTTGTTGGTGTGGTGTGTTTGGTTTGCCTTTTTTTTTTAGTGGCACTCCCATGTCTATAGAATAAGAGGAAACAGTCTTCAGTTGTGCCAGGAGAGGTTTGGATTGGATATTAGGAAAAATGACTTCACCAAAAGGATCGTAAAAGCTTGTACAAGCTGCTTAGGGAAGTGGTGGAGTCGGCATCCCTGGATGTATTTAAAAGATGCTTAGGGACATAATTTAGTGGTGACTGGGCAGTGCTGAGTTAATGGTTGGACTTGATCTTAAAGGTCTCTTCCAACCAAAACGATTCTATGATTCTATTTTTCCTATTTTGTGAATGACTTGTGAAATAAATTTATCTAATAAACTTTGGAGATGTTGACCTCAGAGATGCAATTGAGTGTAATGATGTATGTAGTAGTGAAGTGAAATCTAACATTAGTGAATTTCAAGTTTATTTATTGTCATTATTCTTCATCTTGAAAAGTGGTCCAGTCAACACAGCCAGAATGGAGCTTCATTGCATGTGGCTTTGAACAAATATGACTTTTAATCTATAACCTGCTCGACTTCATAAAAGTTGATGAGATGGAGTTTTTAGAGTCATGTTACTTTCATCATTTAAAGTGTGATAAAGCTTCTAGCCGGGCATTATAGCAGCTTTTAACAAATGTCTTTATAGAAGTAAAATTGTTTGCTTTGTTTAATTCTGTAGTGAGCTAATAGTCATGCTTAAGGTTAAAGGAGTGGCAACCCTTAATTCTTACAGTCCTTAATATAGAGGAGTTTATTTCTGTGACGCTTGGGAGCCTATTTCTTTTCCTTTCCTTTTTTTTATGTCTTTCAAGTATCTAACTCCTATCATTCTGTTGAATCATAAACAACCGCAGGACCCATTTAATATAGCAGTTCCATAGAGACATCTTTTAATTCCTAATAGTTTACTCGTATGACATTTGAAACCTTAAATGTCATGTGCAGCCAAAGGGGAAAATGCTTTGAGAGGAGGTAAAATGATTTTTTTTTTTTTTCAGCAGATTAAACTACAGTCTTATTACTAGTACTAAAATAAAACTCAGACCCAAACCTTATAATCAGTGCTTGTATCAGTTAACCAATGAATGGGGTTGTCTTCAAGCTCTTTTCATGGCTTAAAAATGCATTCACTAGATAAAGCTGAATTAAAGCTTTGTAGAAAAAGACTATGGAAACAAAATTTCTTCTTTTTATTCAGATTGTAATGTATAAAGTATTTGCTAGTATAGGTTTTTATTTCTTCCTTTTAGCTAATATTCCTTACAGTTTTTTATAAGAATGGATGAGAAAGTACTATGGTTTCAGTTCTATCTTCTGATACAGACTTCTAGGTATTGCCACCTCTGTTTTACAAATTGTTAGCCAGTGTTTCTTTATCCCCACAATCTCTTTTGAGATAAGTATATTGGTGATGTGAAATGCTAAAATAATGCTAGTATAGTAGGTAGCTGGGAGACGTTCTGCTGAACACTTTACCCATTGGCTATGTTCAGTGTTTAACCACATGTGCAGCTTTGTCCACTGCTCCTTTAATCCAGAGAAACTTCATGTGCATATGGCTGCTTATTTTCTTAGGTGTCTGCAGAGGTACCTTACTTTCACCTGCCTACTTGATTTTTCTTTTGAGAACTGTTTTGAATATATTGAGAGGTGAAAAATTATAAGGTGGCACTAGTCTAGAGAGGATTATCTCAAAGTGTGGAAGAGTACATGCAGTACTTGAAATGACTTTTAACCCGAGTTTGACGTTTGACTTGCTTTAGAATTGATAATATCCTTTTGAGATCTCTGACTTATAATCACCTTCATTAATTCTTGTGACTTCTCTTGTTTCTTTTTTATTGACATGTAAGATGTATTATTTCAGAAAATGAATTCCAGTTCTTTGTCACAATTCCTCGTTACAAAAACGAGGTAAGGTTAAACTACAGATATGCTTATTATATGACAATAGTTCTGCTCTTTCACTGGGGGAATTATCAAGTTAGACCCTAGAATTTGCATCAATTGTTGTGATGTCAAAGCTGCCATATTAATATTCTTAGTTTTCCATTTCAGTGGTTAAGTATAATACAGATCAATCTAATGAGGTTTTAGGTACACTAAGTACTTCTTCCTTTACGGCTGTGTGGCCTTGAGTTAAAAATAAGCTTTTCAAAACATATAGTCATAACTGATTAAAAATTTGTAGCTTTACATAAAATGAGGAACTTATTAATGAAAGAGATGAAGTATGTAAGTTTTGCGTGTTTTTCTTAAAACTGAATGCACTAATTTTGTATTGAGACAGAGTGTTTAAATCTTTATAAATCTGTAGAGTATGTTTTGACCGAGTTTTTAGGTGGCCCAAGAACAGAAAACTGTTCTTTACAGAAGAGAACTATCTTTAACAGTTATGGGGATAGATAGTGCTCATTGTTCTAGTATCTAAGTGTATTGTATTTTCCCACCTAATTATTTAGAGGAAAAAACATGAAATCTTCTTAAAAATGAATGTGATGCTTAGATTGTTAGATTCAGAGCTGCAAAAACAAAACCTTCTTAAATTTATGGCAGAAGTGTGAAAAATTTTTATATTATAGTCTAAGCCAAGGCTTTGTTCAGTAAATTCTGTTTTACTAATATTACAAGGATTAAAATCTATTAATAAAAAAAGAATAATCCTTGTGATCTCTCATCCTGACAGCACAATGGTCTGGTGAATTAACGTTGCAAACCATATCTGATGGATTCTGTGACTCTAAAATGACTTCTGGCTTGTCTAGGGAATGGAAGAAGTGTGACTCAATGTTAGGACCATTTAATGTAACATGTAAAGACTGAATAGGAACAGTAGAATTTGATTAATTTACTAATTCTGCCACAGCTCTTAGTCTGACAAGTTCTCAGACTAGTGCTCTGTGTCAGAGGACAGGTCAGTAATTTTTGTTTCATTTGAAAGCCGCTTTGCAGAAGATTCTAGAAGACTAAAGATCCTATAGGAAATAAGTAGATGGTCATCACTTGAGATCCTATCGTAGTAAAGTTATACAAAGAAATAATAAAAGTAGTAACAAACTCGTTCCTTTCTATAATAATTTACTTAGTATAGGTTTCTTTCACTTTTTGAGAAGAATTTTCTATGTTTGTAAGAAAGAGAGAAAATCTAAACTAATGACTCCATAGCTTTCTAGCAAGCAGACGAATTTGTTGTGGGTTTTTTTTGATTTTTTTTTTTGTTGTTGTTTTGTTTTTGTTTTGGGGGGGTTGTTTGTTTGTTTGTTTCCTACAAAATGTAATTATGAGCTGAAGTACTTTGTTAGACTATGGTCTCCTTGTACATGCACTTTTCACCTCTTATACTGCTTTCACCTACCTCTCTAACTGCAAACAGTAGTGATCTGTTACTTGTGTCTTCATCTGTATTTACACACAAATAGTCTGTGAATGCTGATAAGTTATCAATAGATCTCACCAGAGAATCCAATGCCTGTTGACAGCCTTGCAGAACTTTGGAAACTCCCATTTAGTAAGCAAAACACAAAGAGGAATGCAAGGATATTTCTGAACCTTCATCTTACAAAGTTTCCCATTTTCACTTAAACTCCTGATCTTTTTCAGTGTTCAGGTGGGAAAGTTGCTTTAGCTTCGGTTTCCCTAAAATAGCTCTTATTGAACTTTACCATTTTTTTCAAATTTCACATTTTATCCGTTCTGTCTAAAATTTGTAAAAGTTAGTTCCTTGAAACAAAAATTCAACCTAGAACGTACCTTGATTCTGTGGGTGTAAGTGTATATGTGACTGTGTATTTAACATGTATGCATTTGTGTTGGTGAGTCAATGTATTTAATCTAAAATATTGAAGTATATTAATCTAAATCAACTGCTCAGCTTGTTTCCTTTTCTTAACTACAGTGGGTGCTATTTGGAACTGTTATAGTTAAGAAAGAATATAGTTACTACTGTGCATTTTCTTTGCTTATATAGTAATGAAACAAATATGTCAAAATCTTTAGGAAGCTAATGCCACTTGCTTTTTTTCTTACGTAATCACTCAAGGTGCAAATGTATGAAGCTACACTTTTTAAGATCACTGAATATCACTTGATACTCAGCCCCTGTGTAGAGATTTTATCCTTGACATGCATTTCATCACTTCTGAAGTAAAACAAACAAACAAAAGACATAAAACCCTTTGAAAACTTACTAAATGGCAAATTACTCTTTTACAAAGCCTTATCAGGGCCATAAAAGTAGCAGTTTGACCCTTGTGTGTCATGAAGAGATTTGATTGCATTTAGCCAAGCGATACCATCATTCAGCCTCAGCACAGTGAGAGCAATGTTCCTTTAAAAATTTGCCCGTAGTCTCTGAAGAGAAATTCTAAGAGACTACCACGAAGTTGAAGTAAGGTTTCCTATTGTGTATGCAGCTTCCAGCTATTGTACACATTTGACCCCCAAATGACAAAATAAATGAAAGCTGCTCTTCAAAGTAATGCAATCAGTTCAAAAATATTGTGCTAATAAAGTTATAAATTCTAATTGAAAGATTTATGGCAATCCATTTAGTTGTTACTAGGTTATTTGTGACAGACAGATGCAGAGTAACCTGATTAAAGTCAGCATTGTGATGACTTGTAACTGCAGAGGGGAATAAAGCTTTAAACCATTGTCATAGCCCATTCTCTGAGATGCATTTGGAAGCTGTTTTAAAAGAAAATATATTACCCTTAAATGTACGCTTGCAGCTGCCTCAGATAGGTTGGCCCAAATAAAGTGCTGAAATGACTGGCAGATCTATCTTTACCTAAATCTTAATCTGTAACTCAATTTTGCAGATGGATTTAGAAGATAGTCTGTTGAAATACTCTTTGATATAAAACTATTTTTCTCATTAATTTTATCTTTAATATTTCATGTTGGGAAGAATAGTCTTAATTCATTTAATAACCAAATACTATTAAGGAGTTTATTCTCTTGGATTTGATTAACAAACTTCATGAAAATACGCTACCTATATGGAGGTAACATTGAAAAATGTAAAAGCAGTACTTTTATTCACATGTAGCTGTAGGATTTTAATTGGAGGAGCTTAGCTTTACTGGAAACAAATAATAGACTAATGTATGCTACAAAGAGAAGGAAGTCAGTTGTGGTCTGGTACATGTTCCCCAGATTTAATACCAAAAAAATGGACATTGCTTTCATACCTTCTTAAGGTAAGTATTCTTGTAGTGACACCTTTCAAATCATTTTGCAAGTAAGAATTAATTCTATTTATTTGATTTGTTTGTCCTATTTATCATAAACAGGATTAACTGGTGAAAGGATGCATTTTATAATCAGGAATAAAATGTATCAGGTTTTTGAATAATGCTGTCATAAAGTGTATTGCAAAGCAGTTCCTAGTCCTAACTTCAGTGCACTTGAATGCTTTGGCATAATAAAGCAGTAAAATGATCCAGGTTCAGGCTTATTGGCAAATGCTTTGTCTTAGCCTTTCTGATTAATACAGGTCTTTACCTGTAATAACTCAAATTATATTATATTCAAAGTTATAATTAAAATAGATGTAGTAGTTACAGCTGTCAAAGGGAACTGTTTTGACAGAACCGCTTTTGTATTGAGAGTTAAATGATTCTTATGGTTCTAACCTTACAGAATAGTATGCTTTACTTGCTGGCATTCATTTAATAAACTTTTTTCTCTAATGCTATAGAAGGAGATACTAATTTATGAGAACATCTAAAACAGAGATTGAACTGTATATCTCATCAATTAATGGATTATGCTAGCTTGAATATTGTCAGCTTGTGTATGACCCTTGCACAAAACTTAGAACCCCAAATATACTCTAGTAAGAAGTGTAAAAAAATGAAATTCTTACGAAGGCTTCACCACTTAGGAATCTGTAGTGAATTCTGATAATTTGGAATATATGCCTAGACTCTTTAAATTATGTTGGTCTCAGTACGTTAAGAAGGTGGTTGAAATAGTTGGTGAACAAGATCATGCTGATGCACATGGACTCTGTATCATTTACTTCACTTAAATTTTTCCCATGTGCATGCATCACAGATGACCTGGCCTACTGTTGCTATTAAAAGATATGGTGCAACTTCACTGTATCTGTAATGGTCAGGGTGTTCCTGGAAGATGCTGGTAGACAACTTCTGTTAATTTCAGTGATTTTTCACTTTGAAAAGTCAAACCAATCATCTTTTTTATCCATCACTTTCCCCAGTTTAAACCTGAAAAAAACCCCTTCCTAGGTTCCCTATTAGTGTTTGTTAAATCTAATTCTGAATCTAATACTTAAAAGCTAGTGGTACACGCTAAATGAAGGGAAACCATGTGTTATTTTAACTGGACAGATAAAGTCTGTTTTGCCGGTTCTCATCTTAAATGTATTATTTCCATTTTTATCTTTATTTGACTTCCTTGCTTCCTAATCCCTTAAGTAGTGTTTGTAAAGACTCAATTTTGATATGGGTGATTCTAAAATCTGAAAAAACAATTCCTAAATAAGAAAGATTTGTTGCAAACTGGATTTTGGGTCATTTATAATTTGTAATTGCAATATGTCACAATCTGAGCCATTCCTTGTCAATCTGCAAAGTGGCTGAGGTATGGCTGAACTGAAGTTGGTTGCTCTGGAAAGTCTCAGGTGTTTGTCTCAGGTATGTGCCATTACTGTGCTGTTTCAATCAAGAATCGGAAGTGCTGCAATTGGCATATTGTATTTGTTCATGTCTCCATCTCTCAACACTTCGGGAACTTTTTCAATACCCTTTTTGTACTACTCTCCCTGATCAAAGCATGACTTGCT
The DNA here is from genome assembly GCA_013399075.1 of Chloroceryle aenea. Classification (NCBI taxonomy): domain Eukaryota; kingdom Metazoa; phylum Chordata; class Aves; order Coraciiformes; family Cerylidae; genus Chloroceryle; species Chloroceryle aenea. The sequence goes on from VWZY01002331.1 coordinate 167,789, forward strand.
TACTAAGATTCTCATAAGGTAATAGCAACTCTGAGCCAGAAGACAAAAGGAAAGATAGTTCAAGAGCTCATTGCTAATTTCTCTCCCAGTGTAATCAAATCAGTACAGCTCTCCATCCAGGACATATAGCCCTTAATAAGTCACTCTATTCGATTAAGAGGAATTGATTTTCTTCTACTGTGGATCATAGTGAATATGACAAATATGGTATCTGCTGCTCACTTCCCTATCTTCCCTGCTCATGTCCATTTTTTTGCAGGGTCGGCAGGTAAATGAGTCAGAGAGATGATGCAGTGTCATTAACTGCAGTTGGTGTCAGCACTCTGACAGCTGTGGAATTGAATGGTCCCATAGATCAGAATAAGCCAGTTGTGAGGGTCTTGAACAGCAATTACGTACTTCTGACAACTCTACTGACAGCCTTAAATGCAGAAAATGATGGGACAGTAATTTGTAATTGCAACTAGAAAAGCAACTTGCAGTTGTTGGTGGTGTGGTGGCAGAATACAGGCCACAGTTTAGAGGCTAGCCAGCATTAAAGCAAGTGGGAGAAGAAGGGAGAGCTTTCAAGGTGACACATTTCAAAAGTAAAGCAGTGTTGCCCTTCTCTTCAATATGAGGTTAACAGTGGAAATGTATCTTGGCAAAGTTACATATTTGTTTGCTTTGCCTAAGCTTATTGACAGTAGAAGATTTAATTGACTTGAATGAATTTAGGTTTTGGGAAGGCAGGACAAGTGTAGAGAGGGGAGTTAGGTAAATGTCAGTGCTGTTCGAGAAAGTTTGGGGAATGGTCATCCAAAGGCACGTAAACGTTTGTTGGTACATGTTTAACTCTGGGTTATCATGAGTGTGGTGAAACAGTAAAACGAGACAAAGCTGTCTGGATTTTATTTGTTTTTATTCCCATTATGGTAATAGTAGCTTATACCTGGACAGCTTTTCTTCTGGATGCCCTGAAGCTGCAGACAACAGAGCAGGTGCAGGTGAACTTTGTAAAGAAGTGAACCAGTCACATGGTTCAGCTTTTTTCTGCTTATTTTCAGCAGTTAAAATTGCAATGAAAAATAAGTAGAATTAAGTAAAGAAATAGCAGAATCTTTAATTATCTTCCTGTGAAGCAAGGAGAATTAAATCACCATTTCAGTGTTGAATTACAATAAAGTTTTCAAAATCAATATGATCATGTAGTTTGACATCCTACATAACCCAAGCCACAACTTTTGCAGTATGATCAATAATTTGTGGGATAGATGCTCTTGTTTTAGGGCTTGCATTTGTTTTATGCTATCCTGAATACATATTGAATCCCTGTGTAGAGTTAAAAAGATTTCAAGTGAGGGAACTCCCATTCCCTCTAAGCTGTTTTAATCTTGAGGTGATTCAAAACTTAACCTGCTACCTCATGTACTTTAGTTCTGTTATGATTAGGCTCCAGCTCCAGTTTTCTTTAAATTTATACAAACTGAATATTCTGCAGAGGAAAAAGTTTTCATGCCCACACCATGTGTTACTTCTGAGACATCATGCAGTTAACATTTACTTTCCCTGTGTAGATACATAGAATGGTGGTAAAATGGGATTCAGATTGTCAGGCGCCCATCTCATATTGTGTAGGTACACCTTTCAAATACTGATTAGACAGAAGTCTGATCATTTTGGAATGCCTGAAATCTATAGCCTTTGGATCCACAGACAGTTTTGTTGGAAGCAAGATAGGGTAAAATTTGTCTGATTTCAGAATATTTTGAGAAACTTGTTTCATTAACACAGATAACACACACAAAAACCATTTACTTCCATTTCAGTAACTTACTCCATTCATTGGTTTTATTTACAATTTGAATTTTCCTAGACCCAACTTCCAGCCATGAAATAATGAGATCCTATAGTGGGAATGTCATCCTAAGGAAAAAGTCTTGAAAAATTGCAACTTGCTGCCTATGACTTATTTTATATAGGTCTAATACCTTGAATGTTTTGAGTATTACATTCTAAATTGTGATATTCAAACTTAAAATTATTTTATATCCCTTTTGTGAAAACTGGTGTTTTAGGGTACTTTAAAAGTGTTAAGAGTAGTATTGGGCAAAATATCACAGGAATAGCCTAATCATGGGCAGGTACACACTGGATAAACTTCTTTGCTGCTCTTCTCTTACATCAGGAAATCATTTTAGTGATTTTAGCTGGATTGTTAAATCAGGAGTTTGTGTTTCTTCAGTTATTTCAATTTTCTTCTAGAATGTAATCTATTCTGTCATTGTGGGATTTTTTTTGTTTTGTTTTGAAATATGATATTACCATAAATCTTGAACTGTGCCCAGTTTACCAAGCAATATTTATTTGTATAGATTGCTTAATGCTTCATTATCCAGTAATGTATATTGTCTGAAAATTGGATTACTAGTGACCTTTATATTTTCTTCTCGATTACTGACAGATATTGAATTGTTTTGAGGGTGTGAACCAATGCCAGCATGACTGCACTAGGAACTTGCTTTTTCATCAGTGATTCCCCAGTGATATCTCTCTCTCTGGATTTATCAATTACCAGTTTCAAATCCGCTTAGTATGTGCCAGTTTTAATTTGTATAGTGCTAATTTTCTAATGCAAATATCATGTGGTCAGATGCTTCATTGCCTATGTAACCTCTTTTCTATGAAAATGTGTTGATCATAATATAGTGAGATGTGATATAGTCATCAGCCTTCTCCTGAACAGCAGGTTCAAAGCTTTTTTTCAGGATTATTGGATCATTTGGTTTCTATTTTTTAAAACAGTCTTGTCTTACATAGTACAGCTTTGGCTTGAAGGGTCCTCCCTGTTGGTATTGCTTTTGAATATACACTGCTTGCTTATGCTGTGAGAGAAGCAAGACAGTATGTTGAAGTATACCAGTGCCATTTATGTTATGAGACTGGCTTAAATGTCTAGAAAACCTCACTGTTGTGGATTAGAAAGTGGAATAGTTGGCTACGAGAACAAGATGTTTCCCGATTTTAAAAAGGAAGGAAATTCTTCAGCAGCTTCCTTTCTTATTATTTTATCTGATTGTATTTATTTTTGTTATTTTAGTTACAATGGTTACTAGAAATAAAGATTTGATATTTAAATGACTATTTTGACCTTAAAATTATCTACCTAAACCAAACCATCTTGTGGACAGCTTCTTTCTCTTTGTCTATAAAATGTTCTTGTTCAGGTCCTCTGTACACTGTTTTGGTTCATGCAATTTGGACATGTTGGCATGTAGTTAGGGCCCTGGGGAATCTAAGGTTAGAGTAATATAGAGGGGGTTCATGTTCTGTTCTAGGTTGAGTCTATCCTAACGGTACTTTGAGGATACAGAATATGCCTGGGCCAGACTATTTTCTGTCTAGGAAACATGCTAGTTACAGATTACCTTGATTGTCACCTACTTTTTATGTGTTACAGTCTTCATGCTTAGTATATTTTTCTTTTTCTCATAATCACTTTAAGGTTCAAGTTTTCTGATGTAAAGAGAATTAACATATACTTTACTTGCTGGGTTTTATATAATAATGAATAGTTAAGAGTGCTTGAGAGTATAGAGAAGATTGCATTTCCAGTACCTTACTTAAACACTTTTTCTGAATATGTTAGGTAAAATGTAAGCCTCATAGCAGAATGACAATTCCAATGTGTTTTGGTAGAATTGGTCTTCAGTTGCATTTTTAATGCTTAGTGCTAGTTTTATGTTGTAGATCTTGTAGAGTCTAATAGTTCACTGATATTTTTTCCCACTTTGTTAAAAAATCTAGTAGTCAACTAGAATATCAACAGTTAACATTGCTGCCTTTACCCTTGGAATTTCCATTAGGAGGACAACAGTGTCTGTAAGTATTATAGGCAACATAGCTAGGAGGGACTGATCATGCTTTTAGTGAGAGAATGCCCAAATCAAATCCCCTAGAGCTCTGGGCCCAGTATGCCAAAGATGGTGAATGCCTCCGTTTTGTACACATGCAAAAATTCTGTTGTAGAAAGTTTTATTTATATTGGAAAACAATATCACACATATGAATGCTAAAACTTAAAATCAGCATAGATTACAAAAAAGCAGTAGCTCTAGCATGTCCTTGACTTTTAGTTTTGTTTTTGTTGTTGATTTGGTGTTGGTTTTTTTGTGTGTGTTCTTTTTTTTCCTTTTCCTTGAGTCTGATGTGATTCAATCTTGAGAAATTTTGCTCCTTGATGGTCCTGAGCAAAACACTACTACATCGTTAGAATTTTGAATAGAAACAGTTGAGGATATAATTAATTAGTTTATGTTAGTAAACTGCTTTGTAAATACTAGCTATCATAAAATCAACTCACAGTACCTTCTGGAAAAATGGTACAAGCATCCTCATTACTGTAAATCATTATGTTTGCTAAGAGAGTTCTGCTTATTATTAAGGAGAATTTATAACTGATGAAGGGTTCAAAAGTGACCTGGAGCCTTGAGTCCTTAATTTATCACAGGAGCAGGACATTGCTGACAGAAAAAAAATAAATGTTGTGGTGCTTCCAGTGCACCCTAACCTTGACCTAATAGGTCCTCCTTGACCTAAGGAGGCCTCTATGGGTATGACTGGGTAATTCTTGCTCCATGCCCTGTAATTTGTGACCTTTCTGTTACAATTGCCGATAAGGATATCCATTACTCTGGTGAAAGTTGGATTTTATTAATATTAACCATCATTTATATTATACTAAGGCCTAGAGGAATGTTTTCTCAATGCTGTTATCAATGTACAGGCACAACAAAAAGACCACCTCTGCCCCACAGAACTTACATTTGAAGTCTTGTGCTGTGGGCATTGGCACTTTAACAGATGACTGTTAATCAAGACTTCCTTATGAACCACTCAAGTTATTGTGGATTGAATTGTTTGTTCATAACAGTTCAGTGCTATGGTTAGTGTGGTTTTTAGGATTTTTTTCTTTCCTCTTTTTAAAGCAAGTTTTACTCCTATTTCAGTTTAAAGTATTACTGCACAGCAAGTCATTAATATAAATATAAAAATCTGTAGTTGAATAATCTCCATGTGGAAGCTAATGCCTGACAAGACGAGGCAAGGCATTATTAGGCATTGCTCTTGCAAGTATAAAAATCTTTGCAGTTTGCTTACTTATTGCAAGGTTTGATAGCAGCAGCCTTTCTCAAATCACTTTCCTTTGCCCCTTTTTTTTTTTTATAATTATGAACAAAATTCACTTTGCAATCAAGGCAGATTTTGAAAGCCTCTTATGTGAGTGAATAAAGCTACAGTCTGTGTGATTATCAACATTTTAAAAAATAAAAATGCAGAATACATTTTTATTTCCTCATGACCAGATAGCAGTCTAAACCAGGCAGAAAACAATTGAGAAAGGTGGAGTGGTTCAAATACATTACCTTGGCCAGCAACATATATATTATGTTGCAAAATATTTCTCAGTTTAAGTTCCAGGACTGAACAGTAATACCCCAGCTATTAAACATGTACTTTGAGTATGTTTTGTGTTCTAGAAGAGTGTAAATGCCACAGTTAAAACAAGTCCTTGTAGAGGTCTTTGCTAGAATGCTGGTAAATAAGATGCATGCCTAATTCAAAACCTAGTTCTGATCTTAAAAAATAATAGTCATAGAAAAAAGGAGATGTAGGAAAAATCACTAAAAATAATCTTCTGTTTCTTAATTTTCATTGTAAGTGAAAAGTACAACCATTGTGTTGTTGCTGGATAAATAAAATAACATCAGACCTCAAAACATGCAGAATTTATTGTTAGAAAAGCTACAAGGCTACAGTTTCATGTAAAAGTGTGCTGTATTGCTGTTAAATACCATGTCTACTTTCTTTTTGAGCCACTGAGATCCAGCTTGAGTTAGCAATAAATCCACATGCAAGAATATACTCTGCTCTATTTTGTGTGATACACATTGTGCAAAAATATACATGGTGTCTACTGAATGGGCTTGCTCAATAACTGTAGGCAGTATATGCTTCGTAGTAAATAAGTAGGATTAATTAGGGTAGGTGTAAAAAGTCAGTTATGACTGTTACTAATTTTGGAATACAATGGATGTTGTCATGCTGGAAAAGTGGAAAAGCAGTTTGTCTGAACTAAGCCAGTCAGTGTATCTCCAACCTTGCTTTGGAAGCTTATCTCTAGAAAAAAAATCCTTGATTTACAAAGATCAGTATTAGAAATGTGTGGATATGTGTATGGTTTGTATTTATGGATTGATGTACCTGAATCTGAAGACTGAAAGGAAATTTCTCTTTCGAGTTCTGAGCTTGATTAAATTAATTGATAAAAGACTACATGTGTCATTCTTAATAAATTTCAAAGACATTAAAATAGAAGAAAAGTGAAGGCAGTAAATGTTAGTATATTAATGATGGCAATGCTCACAAATAATTTTGATAATACATGCTTGAAGACTTAAGGAAAAAGAGCAGGGAAGCCTCTGTTTATAGAAATGTATACAATATCAATTTCTGTATAAAACACAATGTGTTACTGGATTTGATGGTCTTCCATTTCCATCATTCCTTTAATTATAAATAACTTAAGTCATTCACCTGCTGTAGTAGGTGAAGAAATACAGTTGAACACTTGCCTGGCAATACACAGGTATATTTTGACACTTTCTGTGTGAGTTATTCATTATGGTAATGGTACTTTGTGATGTGCAATTTCTGGATTTATGACCCATTCTCGATAAGCATGAATCCAGCCTGCATGTGCATCTTTGATAAGGTTCTAATTGGATAGCAGTGACCTTTCAGAATGTAATTCTAGGAGGAAGATTAAAAAGCAGTCCAGAAAGTGACAGGTTTGGGACAATAACATATGAATTCAGCTCTGCTGGCAGGCATGAGATGTAAGCCATGATAAATTAGAGGCAGGCCAAGCAGGCTTGCTGAATGATTGCTCATTTCTGCTGCATTCTTGGGTAAAATCCCATGAGTAGAACCAATGGCACCATATTTCCTCTGTATTCCAAATTCAGTGTTTACTGTTTATTCATGTTAGAAAACCATGCGGACAGTAGAGTTTCAGAAGACACTGAGGAGAGCCTGCTGATCAATACATGTCTGAATGATACTGTTCCTTCATCTGTTAAGGGAGTCATATACTTGTCCTCATTCAACTGCTTGGGAATAGCCTGCTTGTACTTGAGGCTTCTGACGGCACTCTGCTCTAATTAAACTACCTTTTCAAAAGTGATCAACTTCATCCAGTGCCTGATTAAATAGCTTACAAACTGAAAATAAAATTAGGAAGTTGAGTTACCGATTTGTTCTACATACGTGCATAGAGGCCTAAGGTAATTTAGGAATTCACTAGAAATGAAAACTTAAAAAAAAAAGTTGTAAATTCATAGCAAAAGTTCACTTCAATAAAGATTTGATAGTTTGGTTAATTTGACAATTTTCCAGAAGAGTCCCCAGATGCTTCCTGTATTGAAAGATACTTTTTATTTCTAGATTAAATTTGGTCTCTTTTAGATACCTTTTTATATCTGCCTTATTATTTCTACATATTTGCAAAGAAAACTGGACAATATAAGGAAGTGGAAGATAGCAGCAGAAACCTGTATATAAAGTTTTATGTAGATTTTTCAGGTTTCATACATACACAGCCTAAGAGCTGGTTTTACAATTGCTTTTAGTGCCAGATTTTGTGTTGCGATAAAAACATTCATAGTTTGAAGTATTTTTTTACCTTGTGAGAAATGCTTGCTCTGCTGTATGAAATCTGAGATCATGAAGCCGAAGGGAAAAATATTTGTCACTGGAGTAAAGCTAACTATAATAATCTGTTTTTAAAGCTTTGTTAGCCATTGCTATTCAGCCTCCAAACTGCATAGTGAGAGTTCAAATGGTCATTAGCTTTAGCTTTTGAAGTAAGATGGGGAAAAAGAAGTTATGAATGTAAATAGTATTCCTGATAATTATATGAGTATCATAAAGGTTACTGGAGTTGTAAACAGGCATTTGTAGGTTTATTTAATTTTAGAGATATAACTATATGGGAAATCTAAACTGATTTTGTAGTGAAGTGTTATGTGTTCTAAAGGCAGAATTGTCAAATACGGTTGCTTAAGGTTCAGCATGTAAAGATCTACTCAATATTCAGAAATTCTTTGTTGCTGATAAATTCTCTGTCTCATTTTAAGCATGGAGCAATCTGGGTGCTTTTGCATCTTAATATGTACCAAACATTTAGGGATTTTGTATCTTGTGATGTGCACATGCCTATTTTATATTTAAAGTTTTATTTCAATTAAGTGGACCTGGTTTTTACAGTTTCTGAGAATGGATAGTTTGAACTAATTGAGTGCAGTAGTCAAGGAATGTCCTTCTCTGCCTAGGTAGTTCAACTCTACGTCAGTACTGTTCTTAAGTCACTATGTTCAAATATAACTGGAATATGTGACAGTATAACATGTAAATTTTTATAACTATTTCATACTAATTCAGAGCAATGAGTTACAAGTGGCTGTTAGTACCTGGGTGGGGGGGAAGGTAGTTCTTGCTGTTGTAAACTGATGCTTTTACACTTAAGCTGGTGAGCTTCATGCAATTTCTGTAGTGACTTCATGCATTTCATCTAATTTTCCTTGTTACCATACCATACCCATTCTCTTAGGTAGGTTTGGTGGACTTTTTTATTGATTGGTTTGTTTTAATTTGAATGAAATTGCCATTTTACTACATACTAAGTCTGAAAGTGGGCATGTGCTTTGAGATGAAGATAATGCTGGCTCACTGACCAACAGCAGCTAAATATAATCAGCTTCTGACACAGCAGAACCTTGAGTGTTTTGAAGTGTCTTAACACCAAGTCTAGTATGAAGAGAAAAAGCAAAAAGAAAAAAAAATAAAAGCTTTTTAAAAGAAGTAACAGCATGTAGTGATAAGGTAAGATTGTAGCTGAAATCTCTTTCTGAAGGAAAAAAGTCCTTCTATACATTTTGTTAACGGAGGATCTCATTTTATATGGAAAAGTCATAATACACACAGTTACTTGTTTTATTACAGAGTCCTCACATTTAATCATCTCTTCACAAGCAGACAACAAGGCTTGTGGGTGAATACGTCCTGATTTGCATTAGCAATTTTCCTGCTAAGAAACAAGAGTCCAAGTTCCAGATGCTTGTTTGTTTTATAGCTCCAGTGCTTTAATGTTCCGTGTGGAAAGGCAGTATTTGTCCCTCATAGACAAACTCTCATGCTGCTGTTCTGTAGAGAGCCAGGAAAATCAAAGAGCCACCTACTGACCCTACCTATTGTCTGTCCTTGTCACCTACTATCAGTAGCATGCCACAATCAGCAAGCTACATGTGTACCTTGTGCTTGCTTGGGGTTTGGCAGACCCTGTCCCTTGCACTTGTTTGTTTATGCATGAGCTGTGCATGTTTGAATCGAAATAGCTGACGGAGAAGGAAGATGAAGGGGGAGGGAGGGAGGGAGAGAGGTCAGTCACCATCAGGCACTTTTCATTAGACTGCTTGGAGGAGCCAAGCGGAGGCAAAAGGAAACACTGGTGGAGTCCACCACGGTACAATTTAATAGATGTGGACAGCTGATCATGGCTTTTCAATTTATTAGATATTTCTCATACAGAATCTCCTGCATGAATGTGGAGCAGTAGTAATATATGGAAACAGATTCCACATGCTACTGTATATTTCTTGTCTTTTCAGTGTTTTGAGGAAAGTACAGGAAAAGCTTCTTCAAGTTCAGCTTAGTAAAAGTAGGTGTAGGGCCATGTTCTTGCTTTCTTACTTGTACTTTTCCAGAGAGAATGAGCTGTATTCCTCCTAAGTATAGAGATCAAATACCTGCTCTCAGGCCCAACCTTTCTGGTGCTTCTTCCACACATTTCTTTCCTTCTTGCTTTGGACCATGCTTTAAAAATCACGCTTTGCCATGTAAGCACTGTATATAGGTATGTCTAATTTGGCTACGGTTACTCATGATAAGGCTTTTAGAGGTGAGGGTGATTCTCTGCAAGTGTTAGGAACATAATCCCCTTTGGGGAGTTAAATAACTAAGTGCTGTGGAATGAAGGTCTTGAATAATTAGATATTAGATATGTTAGCTAATGTACAGTGGACATAGGAAGTAATCTTTGCTGTAATTCAGAAAATGTCTGAATACTTTTACTTCCCAGATTATGCATTTCCTATGCATACATAGGCTTTGTTAATGCCAACTGGACTTCCTAAAGCTTGAGTCTTTTATATGTAGCACTGGGGAGATAGACATCCAAGTAGCTTTAAGAACAAGAGCCCTATGTTACCTTTGAAAGTTGGTTTTGGAACCAAGGATGCTTTTGCAACTAAAGGACCCTGGGATACATAGAGCTAGAGGAGAATAAATGAAACTGAATGTTGCCAAATTGCTTGAACTTACAGCTATTATAAATCCTGCTTGCCTGGTCAATGGAATTTTCTACCAAATATATTATTATGAGTCTTACACAGATCACTCCTTTCTCCCCCCANAACATAATCCCCTTTGGGGAGTTAAATAACTAAGTGCTGTGGAATGAAGGTCTTGAATAATTAGATATTAGATATGTTAGCTAATGTACAGTGGACATAGGAAGTAATCTTTGCTGTAATTCAGAAAATGCCTGAATGGTCTTAAATAACGATTACCAAAATGAGCTCTCTTTAATAAATTCATATTGTCACTTCAAATATTCCTGTAAAATCTTTTCATAAGGTAAAATTTTCATGCTATAAAATGTAATTTCAGTAAGTACTTTAGCATATTAGATTTATTTTATATAATTCATTATTGCATCAGAGAAGTTCCTCTGCTTTTTTTTTTTTTTTTTTCTAGTG
>VWZY01002331.1:178795-209826 GCA_013399075.1 Chloroceryle aenea
ACCTTCTTTTTTTTTTTTTTTTTTATTTTTATATTTTAATGAGAGCCAACACAAATTTAAGATGATGGCAAGTTTGTCTCTGTGAAATAAAACTGTTTGCTGCTTTTATATGGAGAAGGGTCTTAAATAACGATTACCAAAATGAGCTCTCTTTAATAAATTCATATTGTCACTTCAAATATTCCTGTAAAATCTTTTCATAAGGTAAAATTTTCATGCTATAAAATGTAATTTCAGTAAGTACTTTAGCATATTAGATTTATTTTATATAATTCATTATTGCATCAGAGAAGTTCCTCTGCTTTTTTTTTTTTTTTTTTCTAGTGNNNNTTTTTCTAGTGAGAATGAGACAGTACTTCTAATAAGCTTCTTCCAGTGTGCTTCACCTCTCGTCCTTTGTCTCATAGAGCTGTTGTCTGACAAAAGGGGAAATAAAAAGAAAGAATAGGACTCATTCCTGTGGTCTATTTTGCACGTTAAGCTATGGTAGAAAAAATGTGGTCAGTCCTCTAGTAAGTAGAATAGCATTTGCAATTGAATATGTATCTTGAATTCTGGGACAAGTCCACCTCTTACTTGTGTTGCCCAACAAAGTCATAGAGCTGTTGTCTTTTGGTATCTCACACAGTCTGAACAAATGAACATTTTTGAACTTTGTTTATACTGTTTCAGTGCTTGTGCAGAAGGCAGTACATCTGCAGGCTCTTGCATAAGTAATTTCACATCAGCAATGGATTTTACTGCCATTTAAAGAAGAATTTATAATAATAGTGGTAAAGTTGCCAGATGGTTAGACTGGTAAGTTTTAAGGCCTCTAAGCTTAAAAATATTTAGTTGGTGGTTTTTTTTTTGTCTGTGTTCCTTGAGCACAATACAGTCAGTATTTACCACAATTTTCTTTTTTTTGTTGTTGTTGTTATTTTTTAAAAGCTATCTTAATCAGATTTACTGTTTTAAGGAGTAGCAATACAGTAACTCAACTCAAAGACCTGGGTATAGATCTCCCTTTGATTTCAATGGTTATAAGGGGAATTTATTGTGACATCTTCCCAGTTGAGTCACTACATACAAAACCAGTTACTTCCCTTTGGGAGCTCATGCAGCATTTAAATCATGATAGGCTTAAAATTTCTAGAGCTAACTTTTGCCATCTTTACAACTTCTAAGAGCTTATCCAAAATGCCTCTAAAGGCCATGTGTTAATCCTCTTGGCACCCTTACCAGTACTGCTTTAGGAGCCGTTGCAGTAGTTTATCTATGAAGGTATCTATGACTCTTCACTAGTCTGAACAGAGTTTAAGTTTAGTAAGCTTCAGAACTGCACAAGAGTCACTATATTCCTGTCCTATCTGTTTCTCCACTTTAGATGAGCAATTCAAAAGGATAGCACAGGTACTGATTCAAATGCTGAAGGATCTGGGGCTGTTTAGCCTTGAGAAAAGAAGGCTGAAGGGAGATGTTATTGCTCTGGAGCCAGGCGGGAGTTGGTCTGTTCTCCCTAGTGATAAGTGATAGAACAAGAGGAAATGACCTGAAGTTGACCAGGGGAGATTCAGGCTGAATATTGAGAAGACTTTCTTTACTGAAAGGGTTGTCAGGCATTGGAATAGCCTGCCCAGGGAGGTGGTGGAGGTGTTTAAGAGCTGGGTACATGTTGTGCTTAGGGACATGGTTTAGTGGTTTTCACAGAGCTAGGAATAAGGTTGGACTTGCCAATCTTGAAGTTCTCTTTCAGTCAGAACAATTCTATGAGTCTAAATGTAGTTTTTATATAAGTTAAGCAACAAAGACATTCCCTTTGGGCTCTTCTACAGGACCTGACTACTTTATCATTTCTTCCTCTATGTTTTGGGGTTTTCCTTTTTGTACATGATATTAAACATGATATTTTGTATATGATATTTAACTCACTTTCTCTCTTTGACACTGAAACTGTGTATCAATTTGTTTTTAAGAAGTTCTTTGAACAGTCACATCAGAATGTTTTTATATTAGTTTTCCAGTCAGCTACTGTGTATCTGTGGGCTTGTTAGCTCAGGAATGTAAGATCCTGAAGTCACCAAGCATGCAAATGAAGTGTTTGGAAGTCCTATGAACTTTTCAGAATTTACAAGCAGTTTTATCTAGATAGTAGTATTTATTGTAGATTAGCTACAGTGTCTTTGTGGATTACATTTCCTGTGAGATTTTGTAGTATTTAATAACATGTTCAGAATATACAGAGTTGGATCTCCAACATAAGAAAATTTATACATAGAGTTCAGTACTGGTCGTGGGGTATGTATTCCCAAAGGTCACTGTTATTTTATACATCTTTCAATAGATTAAGGTGCCTTACTACCATTACTCAGCCTCTGTCATCCCTCCTATCCAATTCACAGCTTGAACTTCCTCACCTACCAATATATGTGATTGCTGCCTAAAAAGCAAACTGTTGAAGGAGTGCTTTCAGAAAAATAGATTATTGGCTTGGTTACATTCAGCTTGGTCACAGACATGATATGTATAAAATATTTTGGTGACAGAATCTTTCATTTCTATTTTATCTCTGCCCTTCTCTTATTGTTTCAACTGTCAATTAGTGTTCTCTTTTCTCATTTTTTTCTTTACATTCTGTGTATTTTCTTTTTAGCTTAATCACATCTAACTATGGTCATAGATAATTTGTGAAATAACAGGGAACCATATTCAAAGCAGGAAAGCAAGGGGAAAATGCTTTCCCAGGAAAATGTCAAAATTGGATAATTTCTTTTCTCTCTCTCTTCTGGCTGCTTTTTTTTCTCCCTTCCCCCTTCAATGGATGTATAATTACCTCATTGTTTCAGTAATGTGAAACAAAAAATTAGATGCAAGAGAAAAATCTAAATAGAAGGACTCTAAATGCTTTTTCAGAATGAAGAATTTAACTAAACCACTCTAAAGTCCCCTGCTGGGCTCAGGCAAGCTGAAATTAATTCAAGAAGGCAGATAAAAATTTTAACCAGCCCAAGTGGAGATGACAGATGTGACAGCTCTCAGTTAAAATGTCTTTTAGTGGCAAATGCATGCATATTAGTCAAGTGATGTGACATAACTGTCCTGGGTGAAAGAAGATGAACCAATGACCGTTTGCATTGAGAACAAAAGAAAATCTAAAAGATTACAATACAGAAAAGAAGAAGAAGAAAAAAAATTTACATCTCTTTCTATATGTAAACCTGTACACGTGTGTGTATATATGTACATACTTGTGTATGTATGAGGTAACTTAAAAGATCATGTGGGTAAATTATTATAAAGATTTTTGAGTTTTCTTTTTACGGAAGAATTCAAAAACTGTAGACTTGTTTAAATGGAGACCATAAAAAGTAGTGCTGTCCCCTTTTTTCTGGGCATGACTGGAAAAAAAAAAAAAGGTGAGGTGTGTTATTAATGTATCTACTAATTAGTATTTCTCTTCTGAAATATGTTTTTGAATCATTCAATGTGTTCTCAGGCTGGGCAGATTTACAGAATTAAAGCAACTGGAATTTATTCAAGGATCATCCAAGGATGCAGTCCACTGTGAAACACTACAATAGAAATAAATAACAACAGAAAAGAAAATACCTGCAGAGAAAATATTGAAAGAAATTTTGGTCTGTTTACCGCTTGAACTATTTGGTTTTTTAAGTTGTCATTTAGGAACGTGTACTACCAAGTCACAGTAGCTCCCAGTTAGAGCTGCCCAGTTAATCCTGTTTTGGTGGTATTCTTATTTTTTTTTCCCTTACTATAATCAAATTGTACTACCATAATTTTGTTATTCAGATGCACCTCTTACTGTGTACCTCAATAACGTTGAAGGCCACATCTGGAACTTACTATTCTTAATGCTGTAGGAAGGTAGAAGTAGGGACACCACAATATCTGTAATAACGCTTGCTTGCAAAATAAGAGCTGCTGTTATAGAGGGAATTCTAGCAAAAGGTTAATGGTTGGAATCTCAGAAAAAATGGAGCATTTGGGACGGTTACTTCTGGTATCTTTCTTTGTGAGAACGTGAATAAATAAATCTTTAGCATGTTAACTTTAATGCCCAGTCTAAAAGCTGGTTTATTTTTAATTGTGATGTTTTGAAATATGTCCTTGTGCAGTATGCTCTGTGATATTATTTCACTAAAAAGAAGTAGTATTCATAAAAAGTGCTTCAACTACAGGACAAAGTACTCTAAAACAGGGTCAGAGGGGTAGGGACTGTAAAATGCTGACCTGTTCAGAAATAAACTGCAATTCAGCAAGCCTATGGCAAGCTACTCATTAACATTTTAACAAGGGTGGCTAATAGCACAACAGTATTACAGCAATGTATACGTTTGCTCTGCAGGGGGTTTTTTATGTCTTCTTTGTGGTTTCATTTAAAATAATGTCTATGATGTTTAAAGGTTGCTCTGAGCTATTATACGCTATCCTAGATAGACTTAGTCAAAAGAGGAGTATTTTCTTCATTTATTTTAATTAAACCCAAGCAAATATGTTATAGGCCATTGTTTTGTTTTTTTTCTTTATTCAAATATCCAGTGCAGACAGTACCTTGAGAAAATACGAATGTAAATCAACTCCTTTTCTAAAGCTATAAATTTTCATATTTTTTCAGTGTCTTCATGAAGATCTGTCTTGTCACAGTTTGTGTAGATACTCATTTGCAAATGGACATAATTTCAGTTCTCTGCCCTGTCAGCTATCAGCCTGACCTTGAACAAGGCTTCTGTAGCCTTTTTGTGCTTCAGTAACCCATCTGTAAGAAGACAGCTTTAACTTTTCCCAGCATCATGTGGGCACTAAATATTAACTGGGGTCTTTTTTTGAGTTATAATGTGAAAACAGTTAATGTACACCTTTATGGATAATATATAGCCTTTATGGGAAAAGAGATCAAGGTCTCCTGGTATATAGGATTGTTCCTGAGAACTCAAGAGTTTTCTGTTCTGTATATGGAAATGGCTGAAGTATGGAATTCAGAAAAGGTGTCTGCAAGATTCTCACGGTTTTCATGTTCTTATTTCATTCAGTAATCTAAACAATGAAGAAATAATATAAAATAAAATACATGGAGCAATTTACACCAGAAAAAAAGCCTGTATGTATAAAATACCCCACTTAACGAGTTTGCTTGTTTCATGAAGTCACTCTCTCTGTAATTGTGCTTACCATGTTAACTTCCAGGATATTGTCTGCCTGTCTCGACAGGGTCTATATTTGTATTTCAGAAGAAGGGATGTTGCCCACAGAGGAGATATCTGGTTGCCTAACTTTCCAAATTATGTGTAGTTGAGGAGTATCTAGTTTAGTATCTCTGTCCCTGGCATAGGGTTATTTCAACCCCCCCTGCATAGGGTTATTTCAAACACTAAAAATTATTTTATGTGATTATTTGGTACATATAAGATCCAAATGTCACTTTCAAGTGAATTCATCTTTATCAAGATTAAAGTTACAATTTTAAGACCTTTAAGGCATACATACCTGTTGAAGAAAATATTGCTGCTTCAACAGTTACAGGTATGTGAGCTTGGTGGATTCTACCTGAAAAAAAAAAACAACAAATGCTGCCAGCTATCTTCTATAAATAAATTGTGTGAAAAGAAAAAAGAAAAAAAATAAAAGGCAGACACACAAAAGAAAAAGTGAAAAAGTGACAACTATTCTAAAAGGGAGTACGGGGAGCTTAGCATGACTCTGGTGGTGTCAGGAAGGCTGAGGGGTTTACTGGGATATAGTGAATTTGCTAGTTAGCAGCAGGTGACCTTCTTTTGGATGCTGAATTTTTTTCCTTTGTTCTGCTGGGACTCCTAGTTCAGACTGACCAGCCTGTGATGTGCTTGTCTGATACAATGGACTCGTGTAAACAGAGAAAATCAGTAACATAGGCAGTCATACTGAGAATAAGACCTTCACTGCAAGCAATAATTTCAAGGCTATTGTGTGAATGTCTTGTCTATTGTGGTGTTTACTGGGTTATTTTTTTCCTGTTTGTGCCAGCTACTTATTGGTGAATTATGATGAGGTTCTCTTTTTCTCTTAACATGACTAATATTCATGCTGTAGGGTTCGAATACATCGCATCTGTACAAAAGAGAGGTGTGGTTTCACAGTAGTCTGGGCCATGGAAGGTATACTATTATACAGAGCTAACTTCTATATAGAAGTATATAGAGTTGACCCTTTTCTTGGCCTTGATTCTACAAAAATGGTAATTTTAAAACTAATGAGCTGGGATGTCTTGGGGTGGGAGGAGTTGTTTTTAACCATTCATATAGTTTTATTCCCTTAATCACAAAGAACATAATGCTGAAATACAGAATTCATGTAAAGAGTTTAAACTTTAATTTGATCTAAGTAAAATCTCACCCTCCCGCAATCTCAGTTTAAGGTTTTGTAGCACACTCTACCTTACTATATACCTTCCATTACTTCATAATTCCATTTTCACAGAAACATAAGGAGAAATTTTTTCACAGGGAGGGTGATGGAACACTGGAACAGGCTGCCCAGGGGGGTTGTGGAGTCTCCTTCTCTGGAGATGTTCAAGACCTGCCTGGATGCATTTCTGTGTGACCTAGTGCTCTGGCAGGGTGATCGGGCTGGATGATCTTTTGAGGTCCCTTCCAGCCCTTAACATTCTGTGATTCTATGATTATACATAGGTCTAACAACTTTGTAGGAAGTTAACATATTTAAAAGAAAGAAAACTGCTCTTAAGACCTCTAGCAAATTTGAACCTATATACATCAGCAGGCCTGCCTGAAGATGGCTGTGTTCAGAGACAACTGCCTAACTGAAACAGGGATAACTCATGGTTAGTAGAAGATAAATTACATAAAGATGAACCAGCTTTTCAAGAAATGAGTGTGAAAACAGCATCAGTGCTGTATCAGGATAAATTAGAATTTTTAACTAGTTTATCATGAGTTAGTTAGTGTTTCTTTGGACTCTAAACCATCTTAAAAAAAATATATAGGAATTTAATCTATTTTTCTCTTTTGTAGCTTAATTACCAAAGTGACTTACCTTTAGGGATCAGATTTGTGTTGTTGTAGTGATCCATTTATATTGAGACATGGCTTCCAATGTACCTGTTAAGTACATACTAGGTAGGAAAAGTAGTACAGTTAAACTTAGTGCAATATCTTATGGAAAAGGAAGGTGCTATTTATTTACCAAATGTTGAAGCAAGCTGTGTGTATACACCCACACTACAAAGCTACATATTCAAACAAACCAAGATGTTTGTGTCTATGTAGTCTGATCATGATCGCTTGTGCGTGACACACATGACAAGGGTTGCCAGTTCCTCTTGACTGACAGCAACAAACCGGTCTTTGGACAGATCTTTGGTCTTAATATAAACATCACATTCCTCAACCTTATTCTTGAGAGCAGTGTCCTGGGAGTAACATCCTTCACTATTGATATAGGCTGTTCTTTTACATCTCTGTTCTGCTTTTATTTTGGTTCTAACACACACACACACACAAAAATCCTTATATATTTTATTTATACCCGTCTTGATTTTTTTTTTTGTTTCTGATATAAATCTGTGCAATAATCAGGAAGGGTGTAGACTGCTTTCTCCACAGTAACTCTAATTTTAACTTATTGGCGACCATGGGAAACTTTTTCTTTTGTAATGTTGGGCTACATGCATATCTCAGCTAGAAATGTACTGAAGTTGCGTTGATAAATAGAAGACATTCAAGTGAAACAATGAACTGGTTGTAATCCAGTGTTCTTTTATCAGAAAGTCATTTCAGGTGTGAAGAATATATCAGAATTTTAACAGTTGAGGGTGAATTTTCTGTTTGGCTTCATGATAATCACAGACAAAATATTAGACATCCTTCTTTTCCTGATGCTATTAGTTCTAATTTTTGTTTGTATCACAGGTGATACAGATCACTTTGTTACAAGTGTCATGCTTCTACTATCTCCCTTTACGCTGGATAATTATTCTCAAAAATCAGAAATTTAAGGAAGAGATAGATCACTTTTCTAGTCTACTCCAGTTTTGACCTGAGTGAAACTCTTAGTTTTTGTTTTCATGTCAATAACAGCAGGCTAATCTGTAATCATTTAGGAACATTGTTTTGCAACATAGGATATTTCTAAGTTACATTTTAGATTACTGTGGGCATAGGTGTTTTTTTAACCCAAATGTTAATACTTATCCTTTCCATGTCAAAGTGTGAGATGTGAATTGAGGCTGCTGTGGAAAGACCTCGTGGAAAGAGACTCTGAATCAATGAGGGCTGCCCTGCAACAGAGAGTTGTGCTTATCAGAAGAATGTTTAATTAAGCAAATGACACTACCAGACAAACAACAGATCAAAAGATTTTTTTCAGTTTCTTTTTAAAACTGAATTAAACCTTATGGTTTAAAGAGACCCTGAAATTTTGAATGTCTTATTTGTGGGGTACAGCAGCTCTGATCTCAGTTGTGGTAACTGAAATGATTGTCATGTCACAGCGAGAAACTGGAAATCTGTATTTCATTTCAGCAAAATCCAGAGTGAAAGTTCCATTTATCTTTGGTGTGATATTAGCCAAAAGCATTACTCATGAAGGTATTTGTGTGAGACTGCAAACAAAATTCTGTGTATTATTGAACATCCATTGAGTAATCTCATGAATTAAATACTTCCAAAGTTTATTCAAGTTTTTATTTTTGGGAAAGAAAATACTTTACTTGTAGTACAGAGGGGCAGGTGGCTTTGTAGACTGTAAGTTGTCATGTGTTCATTCTTCATTATAGAAGTTTTAAAATTTTGATTACACTTTTGCTGTGTTCCATTATTTCAGTAGTCCCATACAGTGGAAAGAAATTTGACAAAGCAAACTTTGGGTTTATGTTTCTTGGTTTTGGGGGAGATCCAAATGATAGATTTCACTTGTAAAGTGTATCAACTGCTATCCTTATACATGTATACTGAAAATTGAAATAAAAATAAGGACAGAAAGCAAGTTCTGGAATTATATGTGACAAAATATAAAGCTATAATTTTGTCACACTGTTCATTCACAGAGTAATACTGTTATAATCATGGGAATAAATGCTTTATATTCACTCTCATGATTTCTTTTTTACATTTGTGTTGAGTGGTTCATTCTCATAAGCTTATTTTATAATATTTGTTTATGTTGCAATCACCTGAGGGTACCTTGCAGTTGTGCTTTCTAATTGTGTTCAATTTTATTAATAGGGAGCTAAAGTACAGGAACTTCTTCATTATCCAGCTGCTTACAAAATAAGAACAGAGGCAATATTAATGTGTGGCACAGCATGGAAAGTAGAGCAGATGTCTTTAAAAATCTGATCTGTTATGCCTTTTGGGTTCTAACATTCAGCTCTTCATGTAATTTAAGACAACTTGCTGGCTTGTTCATGCCATAAGCCTCATTGACCATCTTGAATTGCATCTCAACTTCAAAATTTGGGACATGAGCAGGTTTTTCAGATGCTGGTCATCTTTTACCATTATCCTCTTAACTGAGGTGCAACCCACCAGTAAACTATTTAAGCAGATGTCATTAATCTTTGCAGTTGATTATTGGATTACTAAAAGTACAATAAGACTCTTAAATACTAGAATGTTCTGAATGTTGAATTACTGGCACTCATTAGGGAAAGTGGTTCATGTGTTCAGTGCTGAGAGTTTTGTGCTCTATGACAATTTCTGCTTTTCATTACTGAGTTGTAAATGCATTCATTGATACCACCTTCAGACATCATTAAGGCACTGCTTATTTGTCGGTGTAAGGAAAATTTCATTTCAAGAGTATGAAAGAAATTGTAAAGACTGAAGATTTTGTTTCAAAGGTTATTTGACCCTTATAATGTTTTAAACTCCACTTATCCATAAAACCCACTAAACAGTGTTTTTACTCTTTCCTAAAATCTTAAATGGCATCTGTGTCTAGTGGCTATTTTTTACTTTCTAAGGGAATAGTCTTTGAGGTGATTTTGGTTTATCGGGAGTAAACTCCAAATGCTTAATGGTTAGGAAATTAAAGAAATAAAATATAATTATCGAAAGGTATTTGGGGAAAAATGCAACCTGTAGTAACTGTCCAAATGGTCAGTAATATCGGTGTATGCTGGAAAGCATTAATGGAAGATCAATCAGATGGCATAGGACTACCGGTGTTAAATACTTGACTGACCTGTCTGTCAGGTATTCCCTGTGAGGGAAGATAGAAGCAATAGTGTGTGTATAGTATATTATAGTGTGTGTATATAACATACTGATAGGAGAAGTCAAGTTAGCAGAAGACTGAGGTGTGACAGATGTACTTTTGTAGACTTAAATCAGTTTCTTGTATTTATTAAGTTGGTCCAGAACAGATTCTGAGCCTTTACTATCAGTATTCCAACAATCTAAATAGATTTATTCCTACTTCTGTTAGTTTTAATAAAAACACAATTGATATCGATATGAGGTTTTGCCTTTAAATTTTTATTACTTAATATGAAGTTATTGAGTGTATGCAAAGATGAGCCCACAGTGGCTTCACGAAATGGTAAATTCTCTCCCATGTTCCTCTTAATTTTCTCCTTATGATGATAGCCTATTACCATTCTGAAAGAAACGCAATATGCTGTCTTATTTAAACACTCTTAAACAAAAACTAAATCTTATTCCTAAAGATGTTTGCAGCACATCTCTTCTAATTTTCCACAAGAGTACACTTGAGTATTTTGTAAATCTTGAAGCAAACTGGGGAGGAAAAAAAAACCCATAAACCAAACCCTAGACAGTAAATTATAACACAGTGACTTCAAGAACATTTAAAAATAATAATTATTAACTAAAAATGTTATTAAACAATTTTGAATTGTGGATTATTGATGCGAAAGATTGTGTTCCCTTTGCAGTTATTCTGTTAGGTTCAGACAGAAAAATCTCTCCTACTGTAGTTTGCAAGTTATTGATCTAATATCAGAAACGAGTAGCCTATGAGAATTCTCGCGTTTCAGTGAATTCTTTCTTTGTAATATAGAACCATAAAGGTAGTGACTTGATGAATCTATCCTATGGAAGTTCATAATCTGTGTTGCACTGTCAGAGAATGTGTACAGCAGTTATGTGCTGCCATTGGTTATTTAGATATCTTTAAAACCACTGTGGTGGATTAACCTTGTCTAAAGGGCCAGACACCCACCCAGCCCCTCTTTGACCCCCCTCAATCCCCTCCGAGACAGAGGGAGACAAATAGGATGGAAAAGCTCACGGGTTGAGACAGAGGTTGCTTACCAATTACCATCACAGGCAAAACAGACTCAACTTGGGGAAAGTTAATTTAATTTATGCCCATTAAACCAGATTAAGGTAATGACAAAAAGTGACAAAACATTAAATTAACACCTTCCCTCTACTTTCCTTTTTCAGGTTCAACCTGATACCATTCCCAACTCCTCTACCTTCTCCCCTTTGCAGTGCAGGGGATATGAGGGATCAGGGGTTGTGGTCAGTCCATAAGGGTGCTTCTCTCTTTTATGCTGCTTCTTTCTTCTCATGCTTTTCTTCTGCTTCAGCATGGGTCCTTCTCACAAGCTGCACTACTTCAGGATAAACCTGCTCCTGTATGGGCTCTCCACCAGCTGCAGTTCCTTCAGGGCATAGCCACCTGCTTTTCAATGATCCCCTCCATGAGCTATAAGGGAATCTGCTCCAGTCCCTGCAGCACCTCCTTCTTCTTCTCTTCCTCTCATCTACGTGCTTGCAGAGCTGTTTCACACACCTTACTCCTGAGAACTATACAGGATTTTCTGCCCTTTCTAACATACACATCCCTCTTCTGCTTTGTAACCATCCTCTGTCAGGCCTATAAACAACTTACCCAGTTACAGCTGGTAGAATAATACGATTTTTTAAACTAGTGAAGATGTACTCTGTTATGAATATCATTATTTACAGTAATTTTCTTTCACTTTTTTTTTTTCAGCAGTTACTGCTTTATCAATAATTAAATACTGTTGCCTTGATTCTGAATTCCATGTTTTAAAAGGCTTGGAAGAGCTGGGCATGGAACAAGTACTCCATGGGTCTCAGTGGAGTCCCTAATAACATCAGACTATCATTTATAGAAGTGAGAGCTACTTTTGTTGAACTCATCCAGGCATTTGGAATAACTCTGCCATGCGTTCTCTTTCTTCCACAATCTGTTCTCCCTTCTCTCACTCTAATTTTGGCACCATGCTATGCTAGGTGGTTCCATGCTGCAGAATGTGTTAAAGGAGGATGTTTTCCACCTCATGGGGAAAATTCTCCGAGGCCTTTGAAGTGTCTTCCAGAAGGAGGATACACTAAGTGTATTATTCCGGAATGTTTGTAGATGAGATGCCTTGAGGCTATGGTTTTGCATTTATAATTACTGGATCTGTATTCAGAGTATGAGATGAGAGCTGTATGTAGTTTGAGGGGAGGCAGATGGTATCAATTTAATGAGTTGTTACTGGTTCAGCACTAATGTTTTGTAACTGTTATCTATGTCTTGCTTCATAATTTTGTGCCCTTATATCAGATGTACTCCTGTTATGGAACCACTATTGGAATTTGCCTCAAAAGTCTTAACATATTAAGATTATAATAACAATCAAGACTGATTCCCACAGGAAGGATTTGTGGAGGAAGGAGGAGGAGGAAAGTGTAACTAAAAATGTTGTAGACACTGGGATGGACCACGGTGGTGTAACTGTACTAATTTTCAAACTCTTATTGGTTTGTAACACTTTGTATGTTCCAAGGTATTTTTGTGTACAGTCATTTAAGCCTAATTTTTCCTAAATTCTATAAACTAGCATAAACAACCAAAAGTGTCTCATCTTTCCTCCTTATGTCCTGTCATATCTCCCCAGATCTATATTGATCCCCTCTGATGTTGGAAAAACTGTATAGCCAGAGAGTTCCCCCGGAGTGGGGAACTAATCTAGGTTTAAAAAAAATCCTCTTTGATCGGTGAGTGCATGTTTGTATTTAGCCAAATTTAGAAGTTTGGCCAGATCACTTTTAAACTAGGTTACTTCCCAGGCTGGTTCTAAACAAGGTCACAGAAGTGCTTGCATTGGCCCAAGAGAGGGGAGAATGTGGGGCTGAGAAGCTGGAGAGTATGGGGCAGAAAAATTCAACTAGGACAGATGTGGAGGAGACATACATTTGGCAGCAAGTTTAACTCAGGTATTGATAAAACCTTGCCCCTAGGCAGGAATATGCAAAGAGGAGCTCAGAGAGGAGTTTCTTAGCATGAAAAGGTGCCTGGTTTGGCCTGAGGGATGGAGACACAAGGGATGTTGTAATGCTAAATATGACTTATGCATTCAACAGATTAATAAAAGAAGATAAAGTAATAATTAGCATGTTATGGATGAACTGCATGTTAGGGAAAGGGGAGGAATGACCTTCTGAAATATGTTACAAATTATTTATGCATCTAATCAAAGGTTTAGTGCTGGTTCATCACTGTCTTCCACCTGCTGTTTATTCAGAGCTTATCTTTTGCTAGGTCCTATAAATGTCATGAATTCATCAACTTTCAAATGCCAAAGAATGGCAGTAGGTATCACAATGTGTCTTTGGTTAGAAAAGCCCTTTCTTTCCCATTCATCTTTGTTTTCATTGATCTCTTTGAATTTCTGTTTCCTGACAATTTTGCTATTAATCATTACATGACTGTACTGTGACAGTGTTGGTCAGCCCTGTCATTACCCAACCTATTGGCGAATGGGGGAACATCCTTGCAACTGTCAGTGTTGAAGTCTTGCTGTCCATTGGCGATGAAGTCAAGCCTTGGTAAGCAGGAGTTTATAAATGTAATTGCTTAGATACCAAAATAAGATGTCCTGATGTCAACTGAAATCCTACAGAATAATTATGCCAGGGTTTTTCCTGAGACTACTGTTAGTTGTAGTTGCAGTGTTGTACTGTGCAATAACGTTGTATTGGTATGTAATAAATCTACCTTTTAATGTTATTGTTGACCTTCTTTGTTTATGTTGTGTACTCTTCCACAGAGAGTACTAGACAAAATGTGTTCTCTAGTCCCTAATATTACTATGTTCCTCATTTCTTTTTGAATCTCACAATAATTATTCCCTTCACAACCTCCCCACTCATTGGTTGTATTACAGATGCTGTTCAACACTTAGTTTACATCATAAACATAAACAATACTGAGCAAAACATTAAAAAGTTCATATAATATTTTGCATTAAAATATTGTATGTATACAAAACCAATAGAATATAACATGGTATTATTTAAAAGTATTAATATAATTTTAAAAAGCACTTTACAGAAAAGAGACTGTTTAGATATCACTTGAAAGGGCCTAATGTATAAGGAATGAAAGCCCCTGATTTTAAGGGAGGATGTGAATAAGAAAAAGCATGTGGTTAGCAGAAATGAAGTGGGGGGTATATCAAGCTCTCTTTCTTTTAAGCTCTCAGGAGCAGCATTCTACAGAATGTATTGTAAGTAGTCAGCTCAGAAAATGGAAGTTCTATTTCTGTGAAAAATCATTTAGAACCCATCTGTTTATATTTCACAGAAGCAGTGAGAGCAAGATGTATAAATGATTGAAGATTGTGTGACTTGCAAAGGGCAAAAGTGTGAATGAGACTGTCTGTTTTACTTGTCTTGAAAAAGAGTTGCATTTCATAACCCTATGCCTAAAACCGCTTTATCTGCTGCCAAAAAAAAAAATAATTAGAATTAACACACACACAGAGTAGAGGTGGGATTTTTAAAGCAGCTATGGGGAGACTGGGAGAATCTTAATTTCAAAATGGAAGTTGGGTGCTAAGGCCTTTGAGCTCCTGAAAGGGTCTAGTTTTAAATGCAGAGGGCTGAGGAATATGGTTTTCCTAGTGTGCCTCATATAAAAAGACTGGGAATGTGGAAAGAAAGGTGCTCTGTAATCCACCACAAGAGCTAGGGAAGGAATAAGAATATACCTGTAAACCTGCCATTATATAATTGTTTCCCATCAAAAAAGGACTGTATATGGCCCATTTCTTAGCCATGCTGCATTGCATTTGAATACGCTGGTAGATACAAAGTGCTTGCTGTGTCATTAATAGCAAGTGGCTGCAGAAACTAAGCTAGTTGAGCAAGTAAATTCCAGGGTCAGACAGATAGGTTTTGTTAATTTGGGCAGATATATTGACTCTGTTCTGATTTATGCTTGGTCTATAATGTTCTATGAGGATGTGTACCTTGTAGTTACTAGAGCACAGCATAGTGCCCTGTCAAGAAAGTAAAGGATGTGCTCTGACATGTGATGTGTCCAGCAGGTCCGAGAGGATATCATTGTTTAAACAAGTATTTCTGTACCTGTGGAAGGTTTTCCATGTAGTTAGCAATACTCTCAATATTTTTAAAGGGTCTTCCTTATATAAAAAAAATCTCCCTGAAGACCAAGGCAAAAAAACCCATGCGTCCTTTTCTTCCTTCTAGGCATTTGTGTTACAGTGTTGTTTTTAAAAAGTCTTGCATTGAGCTGATTTTTGTTTAGTGCTGTCCAATAAGGCACGGATACTAACTTCTCTTTCCTGACCTTTTATGTATCTGAAAAATGAAAAAAACAAACAAACAAACAAACCAAAAAAACCCAACCAACCAAACAGAATAATCCACAAACTCAAATACACAATACTAACACTAAAGGTCATCTACTTGTAGTACATCAACATCAGTTTACTCTGATTAGGTTATAGACTCATTTTTATGTATTTTAGTAGGGAGAATAAGATTTTAGTATTCTCTTAAACTTCATAGAACAAAACCAAGAAAATCATCTTAGAATTGCATATAGTTAGTAACAATGTTCTATGAATTTCCATAAAACTGCCATTTTGTTCGGGTCTTTTGGTGTTTGTTTGGTTTTTGGTTTGGTCGGGTTTTATTTTATTTTTTATTAATTGTTGTTGTTTAAATGCCTTAGCATAAATATGCTTTAAAAGTAATCCTTCTAATAAGGACTGATAAAGTAGGATGGCATTGCTGTAACCTATCTACACTGACAATGTTCTAATTTATTGCCTGCAATGAAAGGGATATTCATGCTGTGATACCAGTGTTGCCTATCTTGGCTAAGAACTAACTAAGGAACAGGAATGTTTACTGTGCAAAAATTTAACTTTTCCTAAAGTTGTTCATAGATGAAAGGTCATGTGAACTTAAATGGCAAGATTTTGGAAGAGTTTATGGACAAGACAAGAGTACTGTAGTATTGCTAAGAGATGCTGGAGATAGATCCCATATATTTATGTGTTATGTCTGAGAGCAACACCTCTTTCTGAACTGTGGTTCTTCATAGCACTGTATCACAAACAGTGTGTCAACTCACTTTTGATCCATTTGCCATTTCACTTCAAGCCATGCTGTGTTACAGTCCGGTAAAATACATCGTGATATCCAAGGGCTGAGCTGGTTAAAGTGGAGAGACTTGCATATCCACTGAGAATTTCCAAAATTCCATAATTTCATGGTACAACTGCAAGTTTACTTCTGAAGGATTGGAGTTTGAAGGAGAAGGAGGTGGATTTTTTTTTCTGGGCTCAGTCTCCTATCAGTCTATTCAAAGGGAGTGTTAACAATGGTTTAACATTGAAAGTAGCTTTCTTGTTGGCATTTTAGTGCAGCTGACTGGAAACCTGCATGAAATTCTCAGGAAATCTGCAGGAGTTCCAATAGATGTGATGATTTCCAGCTTATTATTTCAGTTTAATCAAAAAATTTAAAGAAAGGCAGATTCGTTTATAAACAATCTCAGTTATTTCAACTAGGGAATGAACATAAGCCAAGGATTAACTAACACTTGTAGAATATTAAACTCGAAGTGCCAAAGAAGTTGACTTTCTTAATGTTATTTCTTTTTTATCATGTCTTTTCCCCTGTCTTTTTCCTATTGTCAGTGTTTGTGGACTCATACAGGCTTGATGTATATACATATAGCAAAGTTTTATAGATTTAATTTAAAGCAGTTTTAAAAGTAATTTAACCTAAATAGATACTCCTGTTGAGATTTAATAACATTTTGTTTGGTTTACATTGATGCCTGGTAGACTGAAAACAACTGCAGTAAGCTCCTGTAACTGAAATGACAGATGTATTCTTAGATGTGTTCAAGTACTGCAAACAAGGCACCATATTATTTTGAGGAAAACAAAGAAAAGATCACTTCAAATACATAAATCGTACGTCTTATACTGTTCTTGATTTTGCCAAAGAGGATTAAATACAATACAGAAAAACATCTTTAAGCTGTTTGTTGTTTGTGGGATTTTTTTCTCACGCACACATGCATGCAAACACACAAGTACATGATCTGAAATATAAATCTAGTTTGCAAATGATGATGTGCAAGTTGACTTCATAAGGTGGAAATGATATTTATTTCTGAGCCATTACGTACATGGCGTTTTAGATTAACTCAGAGTAGAAATCTGAATCAATAACTAAAATAGAATGCTATGAACAGCTGGAAAGACTTTAATTATGGAGTCTCTAGGCTGAAAGCACCTGCATTTCTATGTTATTTTATTTGCACCCCTGGTATATCTTACTGATTAAAATATATTTGATATAGGTTTGAGATCCCTTTACATGGTATGTGATACATATCATAAAAGCAAGTGTGATTAGCAAAACTGTATCTGAGTTGCTCTGAGGTGGAAGGAAACTTTTAGCTTAATGGTACATTTTATATGAATTTGCAATGATTCCCTCAAATTATAACTAAGCCTACTGCTTTGTATTTACTTGCTGTGTAACAGTGGTTCTCAGAGTGGGAAATAATGACTTTATGTTTTTTTAATAATGCTTATGAACCTGTTTCTAAGTATTGTCTTTTGTCTAGCTGCAGTCAAATGAAGTTCTCTGTAACCAGTGCTTGAATAAACACTCCAGGCATGTGGTTTTTTTTTTGGTAAAATATTTATTTTCATTCTGGAACAGGACACAGTATATTTTATACTCTATGCATCTTCTACCTAAGTAGCAGGTATGGTAACTACTCTGTAAGTCTAGCCATGGTTTTACCTCAGAATTTGGATACGTGTAGTGTCACTAAACATTTTAAGAGTGTGCTAAAATTATTTACTATTATTAATGGGTCATCAACACATGTTCTGACTGCTATAGATGTATAGAAACAATAGTCTCGGGTTTGATATGGATCCATAATGCTAAATACTCAAAAACTCAATAGGAAATGTAATGTTCTCTATGTATCTATATACTCTTAGTTTAGCATTCACTTTTTCAGGAAGTACTTTTTGAATACTGCCTAGAATAAGGGATTCATCTGCAGTATAAAATAGTAAACATTTGTCCATTAGAAGAAGATTGGAAATGCTGCATAATGAAGAGGGAAGACAAAGAGTAGAGTAGACTGTGAAATTGTCAGTAAAGTCTGTCCTTAAACTCTGGGAGTAATCAACATGTTAGTGCCCAAAATGGAGGTAGAAAAGCCAGTCAGGTGAAAGAAGAAGAGAAGTTTCCAGAGCATTCATCTTCATGGTGTCACCCTATTTGCATGGAAATACTGTTAACAGCCAGACGTCACATGGCCCTAATGAGAGCAGGTGTGTTCCCTCATGGATCCAAGCTCCTTGTGGGTGGTAATGAAACCAATCTGTAAATGAGATTTTAAAGGGTGCAATACTTCATCACTGGCACTGTTGTCAATGTGCAGAAGGCCCTTCCCTCGAAAGCAGAATGTGATTAGTGGCAGATTAAGAGTGATGACAGAACAGAGTTCAAAGTACACCCTCCATAGTGTCAACAGGCCTTAATGATAACATAGTACCGCTTCCCTTAAAGAGTTTCATGTCTTATTCAATGTAAGTGGTAAAAGTGTGCCATTTTAGAACCAATGATGTGTTTTTTTGTTGATACTGTAATAGTCCGCAGCTGCTGAAAGAGGAGCTGTTTGTCAGACCCCATTTTCCCCTGTGATTCATCAAACAGTGGCAGTTCATACATGCCCTATCAGAATGGGAATAAATAACTTGCAGCAATGCATTGACCAGTGTAGTGTTTTATTAATCTCTCACCTACTCTGATGCTATTCAAGGTGTCATAGGTTTTGGGTAGGTTCATTCAAGTATGTATTCAGTATTTTGCAAGTTGCATGACTATTTTGCAGGAGTGGGACTTAGGAAATGTGTTGATGAGTTGAAGGATGAGAAAAGCAGAATTATTCATTCATGTTCTTCCTGCTATAGGAGTTTTACACCCCCAGAACTGTCACCAATGCAGCTTTTCCTCTTTTAAATTCTATATTTTTAATGAATTACAGTAATTCTAAGAGGAGAAAAGTCAATTTAGTAGCTTAAATATATGATATGATAACTTAAAATTAAAAAGTAATTCAAATCTAATTTACTTCCGTAGCACCTACTATCATCTATAGCATGCAAATGCATGATTTGACATAGTGGCAATAAATGTTTTTGTTTCAGGAGGGTATTGAAACTAACAAATGTTAAATACTCAAGAAGTTCTGTTCATCACTAGTTGTCATAATGTGACCTGGATGGAAGTCCAGTTCTTGTATGTGTTTTAGCTGCCATCTTGGGAGAGTGGTGTGTGTCTCTAAGTTTTAAAATATCCAATAAGGATTAGATCATGACAATTTGTTTCAAATTTCATGTGTCTTGATGTATTTGATGGTTTCGGATTTTATGTGAAATTATTAGAAAAGGGGAGAGAGAGGGAAGACACCCATAAGAAAAGACAAGAACCTAGTGCATCACAGGCTTCTCTTTTGAAAAGTAGATGTTGACCAGTGTTATGGGAGGTTGGGCAGATTCTCAAATGGGAAATGTTGTGAAGGTTTCATACAGTCTGACTTTGGGTGCCAGAATTAATAGGCTAACACCCAGAGACTATATAATCAGTTTTAGGTTCCCCTAGAATCTGCCTATAGAGGGAAGGGTAATATTGTAGTTTATGTGCAAATTGTGCACCTCAGCTTTGTGTGTCAGTTTCTTGCATAAGAGGAAATTTCCATCTGTAGCTCACTACTTGGGGTGAAATCTAATTTTCCATTAAAATCCTGTTTCATACTCTGAGTTTGAGAGATTCTGGCAATATCTTCAGTGTGAAATGTATTATCCAGGGTCTGCAGGAAGGATAGGCAAAAAAATAATTTCTTTTCCTTTGAATCCTTCTTCGTGCACAGTAGCTAGCACTCACAGAATTTGTTCTAAGGAGCAGTGTTTACATGGCCTTAAAGGATAAAAAACTTCTAAAATACAGTTTAATAAGAATTTAATTGGTATAATTAACATAGCTTTTGGTAGATATTTTTGTGAGTAGTTGTTGTGTGTGTTTGTTTGTTTTATTGCTTCATATGCCAGTCTTTCAGCCCACATGACTAAAAGTTTGGTTGGTTGACACATTTTTCCCCAATGTCCTGCTACTTTACTCAATCAAATCACAAGAGATACATCAAAAAATCTTCTTAGGATAGTCCAGAGGGCACAGTGATTGAAATCTCCTGTGACAAGGATGATGGTATCCACCAGGACTCTTCTCTCTGTAGAGCTGTATAAAATAGCATAATATGAGTATGTCCAATATAAGGCCATTATTAGTTAGTTTTAAAAGCCATTATGCGCAAATACATGTGTGTAATAATTTACACATGTTACATTTGTATGTACCAACACATGTAGACTGCCCCCCTTCAGAGTGTACATTACTCATATTATCACAGAAGGGAAAATAATTTTTTGTGTGCCTGCTTAAGTGTGGTCAGGATTTTTTTCATTCTTTTCCACCTAATAGTTCATTTACACATGGGTGGAGAAACACAGGGAACCGTGACATTCTTTTCAGTGTGGTGTTATGAACTGCTTTCAAGAAAAACTTGCTGGTAGTTTTCTATTATATTTTGTCATGTTGTGATCATAATTCCCAGCAGTGTTCTGATCTGGAGCATTCTTCTAATACAAGTAGTAGGCCAGAAAACGTCACTACATTGAAGATAATGATTTATCAGTTCATGAACAGAATTAATGGATGCATCTGTGAGCATGAGAAACCAAACTCCAGTATACTTAAAGAAGGTTTGCTCTTAAATTGCTGATCTCATTAGGCATCTTTATCATTGCCTTTAGTAGAGAAAAAGTAAATGCCTCAGGAATTTATTCAACACTAAGAGAAATACGTAATACAGTGAAAGGTAAGGGCTGCTAGGTAGGTGATTTCAGGACACAGAGAAAGTAGCCTTCTTGTTAGAGAGAAGCAGATGTATAGTGAAAATGAAACGCAGGATCCTTTGTTTTCCTAAGTACAACTTTGGCTTGTATGTGGTGTGTACTCTATAAGCATAAATTCATGAGAATGTCCGTGTGAGATTCCTCTTCCTAAAGTAAATCTTCCAGTATTCCCATTCAAGAAGCATCAAGGGCAGAAGTTCTAAGAAATTAATGTATGGAGAAGAGTATCTTTTTCAGAAATGTGGAATGAATGCTCTTTGCAGAAATGTATCATGTAGCTGCACAGCAGTAACATGTTGGCAATGGCGAAATAAAGAGTGCAACTTAGACATAACTCTCCTCTGGGCTGAAATCACTATAGTATATACCCTTTTATTCTCATCAGATGATGAAATACGTGGGTTTCTAAGTCTCTTAAAAACTTATGGCCATGTAAAATATCGTTGAAGCATCTTACATTATTAAATGGTTAACTGATTACATGACTAAGAGAGTGAGTACTCTGGGCTGGGGGAGCCTGGTGATGACAAGTCTACTTCACGTAGCATTGCAACATGTGGTCTTTGAAAGAACTTGGGTTCAGAAAGCCAGTCAAGCATGACTGCCATGGGTATATAGGTTTTAGAGGCTTTGACCTGTTTATTTAGGATTTGAGGGGAAACAAACAAAACAAAAAAAGCACAGCACATGGTGGTTGTAATAATAATTACGTATTTTGGATTTGATTTTTTATGTCTCTTTTTGTCTCTGTCTTCCTTGCATGAAAGTACAAATCCACCATAATTTTGTAATGCTTCACTTGCTAACAGAGCAATGTAAAATAACTTATAGACACACAATTGACAGGAAATGCTATCACAGTTAGTTTATCAAATATGTTAAGCTTATGAATGCAGTCTTACATAGCAGATTGATCTTTTACTTCCCTCTGATCTTGACTGACACATTGCAAGTATCTGGTGATCTGGGGATGTTTTAAGAGTCAGCATTTTCCACTTCAGTGTAAGCTCAGTGCAAGAAATGATCCTGTCCAGATCAAGACATGAACTCTCTTTTAGGGACACAAGTGGGTCAGAAAAAATGCCTGTGTGTTTTGCAGTGTAACTCAAATAAATCAGTACTGCACACTTTGGTATACTGGGCAGTGCAATGAAGATCATGTACTTTGCATTGTTGGAACCACTTGTTGAGTAAGCTACATACTACCAGGATTTTTTCCTTCATAATGTCTCTATCTTAACTGGTAATGACTAAAGTCTTTGGCCTTTTTACAGGGAGGTGGGAGCAAGAGTGTTAGAAGTCTATGCAAATTTCAAGAAAGTCACAAGCAATTCAAAGGGGGTTTTGTTTCTGGTGTTTGGTAGTTTTCTTTGTTTAAAAGAAATACAGTGCTTTCAGAATAATGAAGTATTGCCTTATTTCTGAAAATAATTATAATGACATATATTTTTAATAATCTATAATCAGTTAACAAAAGTCATGTATTCCTACTGAAATTCTGATTTTTAATAGTATGCAGTCCATGCACATAAATTTCCACCGCCATTTGTGTCTTCCTGTCTCTCCACCGGTGTCTCTATTCATCTGTGTTAAGGGAGCAAAAGTTTATTAGTTGCAATAGGAGATGATCTTAAATACTACTTGCTTTGTATTTAAATGGGGCTAATCTATCTAATTCGAAATTAAAATTAAATTCAGAATTAGTATTGTTGTTTATAAAAGGGAGTGTGAGAAAGCAGTCAAGTGTGATTTATTTTATTTTTTTATTTTTTTCCTTGAACAAATTAACCTTCATTTGTACTGCTATATGCAGTGTATAGTAGTTACACCAGAGCAGGTTGTGACAGACCTTTTATACACTTTTCCTGTCAGCCCTCTCTCTGCACAGGCTGCTTGAAAATCACAGCACTTAATCTCGGGAGACAGCGCTGGCAGATTCTGCATCGGTGTTTTGGAGAGGGGTTTTATATATGCTTTTTGATTGTACAAGGCACCAAGAAGAAAGAGTGATGAGTTTGATTGCAGGAGAATACCTCTTATTGGTTCAAAAACTCTGATTCCACATGACGGAAAAGTGGAGATCAGGTATAAATTTATGCTGATAATTTACATTTATCCATATATTTATGATAGGAGAACATGACAGCAACAGGCATTATGCTATATAGATTGTTTTTCCCCAATTGGGGAGAATTCATGTTGTGTGCTGTAGTGGAGTTAGCAGCAATCTGCCTGTGTGTCCATGCTGATCTGGAACGACTGTGTACTTTGAGCAGGAACATGGCTCTGCTCTTCCTTATTACAGAATTGTAGCCTCCATAGCCATAGTAAAAGAGTTAGAGCATTACTGAGGTATTTGGAGAGACACTGTTGCAGCTGCCTTTAGTTTAACATAATTGAATGTCATCTTGTTAGAGCATGGTCTTGAAGAGGAATGTACATGCTTACTGAAATGAGAAATGAGTGTTCTAATTTAACACCATTTTGTATTTGCTGCTTCTAAAGGAAATCAAAAAATATACGACTTATGTCCTACTTAAGTGCCAGGATATCACTTGTGACATTTTTTCTGTTTCACTAACAAACTCTGAGTAAGACTGCAGTATTCTTTTTGCATGTATTCTTTGCAGTATTCTATTCGTTAAGATAGCAGTAATCTTCTTTTAATAACGCCTGACTTCATAAATGATTCTGTTCATGGAGTTTGCCCAGGCTTATTTCTTGAATAAATGAATTCAAGTTGAAAAACACCCGGATTTGGATATTTTGGTTTTTGACTGAAATATATTAACACAGTTTTGAAAGACTCTTAAACTGTATTGGACAATGTGTGCTGTGCCTTCTTGCAAAACCTTATATTTCATTTCCTCTGAACTGATGAAGTTAGAAAGAAGTTTTGATAAGACACAGTTCTTTTTCAAAGCTTTATTATGTCTCCTAAGTACAATATCATAAAATTAGGAAAGTGTTTCATTTAAACTTTAAACCTTTCTAAAAGGTTTTAATTAGCAATTTAATGATCAATGTGAAGGAGAATGGGGTTGTGTTTGCTCATTAAATTAAATTAAATAACACATTTTGTTTTTGTAGTGTGTGCTCACGTTGTGACAAGAGGGTTGATTAGCCTTTTGGCCTCTCTGCTTAATATTTTTGTCGCTCTTCTACGGAAGTTCCTGTGTGCCTCCCATCAGGATTATTGGAATTTGTAACTTATCTATAATTGTCTACCAATAGGGGTGACATGATGTCTCTCCACTGCATTAACTTTATCGTTCCCTGTAAAACATTAACACAGCAAAAATCTGAGCATGTAAATGAGAGCCGTGGCTTCGTCTTGATCAGAGAAATGAGATTTGTAATTCAAATGAGAAAAGTTAATGAACTTAATGCACAGTCTGGAAAAAGTGTTGTAATGTGCCAATTTGGCTTACCTATGGATGCTTCCAAACATCCCTATTAAGGTATTGATTGTGTCCATTTAGCAAAGTGAAGGGGACGGTGAACTCTGTAATGGTTTACATTTTATAGCAGTAGTGCCTCAACCCCCAGATAAAAGAAACCTATTGTGATAGACTTTAAATTTCCTTTAAAAATTGAATTTCAGAATGTAGTTATTAATGCTAATATGCTTCTTCAGAAGGCCAAAGCTGACACAAACAGAATAAGCAGCCTTTTGTCTATTGATATCTATGCAGGATTTAGTGTTCCCAAGTTCAGAGAATGGTCAAGGGTCTTAACTCTACAAATAACAATGATGGTCTCCCATCAAATAAATGATTGATGTAGTTTTATAGTAGCATTTTATATGGAGACTTAATGTTGTTATCATGATGATAGCTTGGAAATTCAAGTTCTGCTCATTGTACTTTCAGAAAAATTTATTTCTGCATTGCTTACCAAGGGTTGTTATTTTAGGCCAGGTGCAGGTCCTGCATATTGGTTGGTGGCTAAGCTTTGTGTGTGTGAACATTGTAGGAACCTGCCCACTGGATTTGATTCATCTCTGCTATGCTATCTGTGGTGTACCAAAACTTTAAGCTAAAAGAAAGGAGGGGAGCTAAAAGACACAATGGGAATGGTGAAGGCATGTTCACCTGGACTTGTGGGCCAAGAGATGAAGAGTGATTCAGGCATCTGTGCCAGTCACAGGAAACCAGCATAACATAGAATCTGCTGGCACAAGACTGTGAGGAGAACAACACCTTGGATGGTAGGAAAAGCTCTGTCACAGTATCTTTGGGGGGTGTGCTGATGTGAAGTCCTGAGAATACAAGTGAGAGTCAAGCTACAAAATTAGAAACTGAGGGCCTCTGGCTTTATGAACTTTAAGGCAGTGGGCAGCATAGTCATGCATCCTGTGGTCTATGTAGGAGATTTGGCAATGATATCTAAATTATGTGTATAGAAGAGATGTTTATGGATGAGGCACTAACAGCTGATGACTTAATGCCTCATGCCAAGTAATAGTGTGAAGTACTAATATACAACTTCACTTGCAGATTCACAATTTTTTGCAAGTTTTAAAGTGAGCCTCTCATCTACTATTTTCTTCCCTCTGTGTTGAGGAATTTTGTCTCAAAAGATTCATTTCTATGAACTGTGAATAACTGTTTTTCTTATCTTGAAAGATAGTATGTGCCAGCTTGCAATTGTTTTACTCTTGTTACCAGGCTACTTGTTTACTGTTTTAGGTTACTGGATGATGTATAAATGGTTGTGGACTTAGTGTTTAACAAACTATTCTGATTGCCAGACAACATTTTCAGTATGTAAACACGTTGTAGTTCCTTTAAAATAAGGCCAGTTTTAACACAACATGCATAAATTTCCTCTAAAGTGTGGCTATATATAAATGCAACTCTGCAAGGGATAAGTAGTAAATAGTAGTGATTTTACATTATGTGACTAAATTTCACCATTAAAGAAAATAACATTTAATTAAGAAAATAAATCTGCTAAACCTCCTGTGAACTGAAGTAAATATGCCAAATTGAGAGGAGTAAGGTATTTTGCATGAAAATAGAAGATTTTACAAAGGCCCCAAAAGCTGCTTCCTACATTTAAGTTCAGAAGACCTGGAAAGTGTTTGAAAGGTAGCCCGTGCTAAATGAGCAGTGGCACGCTTGAACGTAGAACAAGTCAGCGCACTATTGATTGGAGTATGGTGGGATAAATGTGTGGCTTCTGCTCTTAATGGCAGCTGATTGTTCAGGGACGTACCAGCAAGGCTGGTCGATTCTTTAGCTGTTGTTTACTGGGGAGGACGATATCAATTTTCCAGAGGGATGATTGGTGGGATGTCAAGGCTGTCACCCTCTTCTTGTCATCACTGACAGACAGCTGAGTGACAATTACAGTGATGGGACATTGTCTGCATTGGCATATACACCAGAGGATAACTGGCAAACAAAAAAAGGCAGCAGCACTTTAAAAAAAGATATAATCAGCAGTTGTCAGGACTAGTTACATATATGATGTCTGAATAACAAGGAGAGTGTATCCCTCCTCAGACACTGACATATACTGTACTGTGTATTCCTCAGCCCACATGGAAATTAGCCCTGAGAAAAAGTTATTGACTGTTGCTAGAAGTCATTAGTAATCTAATTGGGAATTAAGCTTCAAGGGACTGTATTTTCATGTGGTTCTTCATGAAAACAAGACAGCTTTTCAGCAGAACTTCAAAACAGTGAGGCTATGTACCAAATTTGTAAGCTAAGAAGTCTGTTGGTGTATGCCTAGCTCCTTCGGGAGTCCTGTGTTGGGATTTTTTTCTGAACACTACTCTGGCAGCTAATAAGACAGCAAACTGTGAGTGTATACTTTGTGTTTGTGTTAGTTATTTAATCTGACAGCCCAGAACACACAGACTAAGCTAAACTTCAAATTTCAAAAGCCTTGTTTTACACTACACAGATGTATACTAGGTGTATATGTGTACTTCTTGTGAATTACTATCTTGTAATAGCTACAGATCATTATGCAAAAGACTTTGTCCCCCTCCTATGAAATCACAGGAAAAAAAATCATTGATTTCAGTGGTTTATACTGAGGACCAATGAATCTAGCTGTCCGCTTCATTAACAGCTGTCACTTCCTCTTGTTTCTGGAAGCTGAGATGAGAATGAGGCTGCAGAGAAAAAGACAACCAAGGAATGACTTAGACTTAGATGTAAGTGTTCGATTTACAGTGCAAAGCACATCTGGCTGATCTCCAATCAACTATATTCTCCTCTTTACTGTTTTTTTTGCCATTCCTCCCAGAAGCTCTAGATTGATCGGACTTTTTAAAAAGTGTGTTTTAGATGTACTCTCTTCAAACTTCAATTACTGTTTTGACAGTATGCTTCCATTTATTTCAAACTTTTACCTAGAGTATACAACCTGATGAGACTTTTTCTGATCTAGTTCTCAAGATCTCCAGCAGCAAGCATAGGAGAGGGCAGGGCACTCAGCCATCTCCATGCTGCTTGCTCTGAAACAAGGAAGAGTTAATGGAGGTGGTGGTTTCAGGAAAGATCATGTTCTTTACCACAGGACTGTATCTCTGGTCCTGCTTATAATGGATTAAAAAAAAAATTTAGTATTGGTCAGTAGTTCAACAAAATTTTCTGTCTCCAAAGACAGATGTATGAATACACTAATGGAATGTGAATGTTGTCCTTCAGACCTACATAGTACAGTGGGAAAATGGTACAGAGTCTTTGCAATGAGGAATTGATAGTCTGAATGTTTTACAGGCTAAATGGAACAGTTGCCTGAAATTTGTGGAAGTAGTGTTTGCATAGCTTCCATACCTACTGAAATTTTAAGTGCTGATTATTGTCTGTACCTTGCTACAATACACATTTACACAACTGTAGGTAGTATATGGTATGAAGGCTACACACAGGTTAATTTTCCTCAGTTTAGCTCCTTTTACTCCTTCTTTCGCTTTTTAATCTCTCTACATGCAGTAAATTATTTGTTTTAACATATTAGTTAGGACATGCTGGTGTAAAGCATAATTCTTTCTGTTGTACATTCTGCATCTCTGTGGACCGATACATAGAATCAGTCGTTGAGGTTGGAAAAGACTTCCAAGATCATCAAGTTAAACCTTCTACCCAACACCCCAATGACCACTAGACCATGTCCCAAAATGCCTCTTCTACACAGTTTTTGAACACCTCTGGGGTGGACTCCACCACCTCCCGGAGCAGCCTGTTCCAGTGCTTAACTACTCTTTCAGTGAAGAAATTCTTCCTAATACCTAATCTGAACCTCCTCTGGTGAAACTTGTGGCCATTTCCTCTTCTCACAACAGAGGAGTTTGGTTCTGCTACTGTCAGCTCATGATAGACACTGTTGAGCTTCTGGGACGGTTACAGTAAGATGTTATAGCTTCCCTCTGCTTATAGCACACAGGTATAGTGGCAACATTGTTTGTGAAGGCAAGTAATCCAGCAGTGCTGCTTTCATGCATATGAAGAGATGTAGTTTTTGCCTTTCTGGTACAATGAGTCTATATTAAACTGTTTGCTACCTGAATTTTTCTTGCCTCCTGTCAATACTGTAGCATTATCTAATGACACTATCATTTGTGGAAGTTCAGGATTTTTTTGTTTTCTTGATTCTTGAATATCTAGTGTTCCTCCCTACCAAGATAAGGCTGTATTGGTGATCTTAGAAAAATCTTCACAAGTAGAGGTCCTGATTTGAGACCCGTTAGTTCCTAGGTAAAAGGAAAATTTCATAACACATTGTACTCTGGGAAGAATTGCCTGCTGCCATAGAGATATAGTAATATAACATATGAAGTTAGCTGTCTACCAGTGGAATGACATTAGAGAATTACATCAGACACATAACTTCTCTTTTTCTGTTCTTTCTGAAATTGTATTTTCCTTAAGTGGTTTTTTTGGCTATGCTATAGCATTTTTCAGGGTGATGATTTCAGACTATGATATAGTGATATTGTAAATTTCATAATTTTATTTTAAAGAAATCATTCTTCATTCTTCAAAAAATTACCGATGCATTCGATTAATATGGAAAGTTATTTCTGATGAGTCTTATGAAAATGCCAAATAAATTTGATTATTAATTTATTTTTCTAAGCCACCAGCTAATTGATTTTGCACTGTGCTCATTAAAAATAGATACTTCGCCTTTCAGAGGGCTGTCTGGGAAACCTAAGGCAGAACAGGACTCCTCTGGGACGCCATCAACTGACCATTCCATCAGGCAGGGGGAGAGTGGCCATGGTGCTTGTCAGAGCTGAAGTATATTTACCTCATCTCCCAGCAGATAAACATTTGCAAGGCAAATAATAAATTAGCCATTAATCAGAAGAGTGGCTGTGTTTGATGAACCCTGAATAGAGTGGAGATGTCAGGTAACGAGACAGAGTAAACTGACATTGCAGACTGAGCCATGTGGAAATGGCTGTTAGCAGATTTGAAAGCTTTTGTGCTGTGTTTTCAAGAGATTTTCAAGGTTAAAGTAAAAAAAGACCAAAGGTATGAGACAACCAGCAGTTACTAGTTTTCAAAATGATAGCATTATGCAGTCTTTTACCTCAATTAGATCTGCATCATTATTCCAGTGCATAGCTATATGTGATAGAGAAAAAAGACTATTTTACAGAAATGGTACAGAATGCCCTATTATTACCCAATAATTCAAGGCATACATTTCTTCAGACTTAATGATCTCAATGTTCCTTTAGGTGAAAGTTCAGATTTCTGATTGACAGTATTTCTTAAATATTAATTTCTAGTACATTAAGTAGACTTCTTTTGCAGCATTCCCAGTATAAAAAAGTGCTTTTCTCAAAACATATGGGGAAAACTCTGGGGAAATTCTACTCTGTTATTATCCAGGCAATTTTATTAAAGATTGGGCATGCTTTAATGGCCATACTTGTAAACAGATCTGAAAATAATGGCAGTGTTTCATAATTGCCATTTGTAACTGCTTAATTTGAGCATCATTCTAGAATTACTAAATAGCCTAGGGAAACTTTAGATGTTCAAATTACTGAAATTTGGACAATTGGTGTATCAAAAGAGTCCAAATGAGTTTTATATAGTGTAAGCAGATCTTATGTATAATTTGAAAGGTAAAATAAGCAGGGGTACTTTAACATTTCCCAAACTCAGATAAGGTTTGTAATAATACTTCTTAACTGACAGACAAAATTGCTGTTGTACATCAATTTTATAGATACACGGTATGATCTACATTGGACATACTTTGGCATCAGATGTCTCAAAACAGTTTTGAAACTCATATCTGCACCTCCTTCTTGAATGCACTTCTTATTAACTAGATTGCGAATACAGTTACAAGTTTTTTTAAGTAGTCAGAACATTTAAGACCTTGCATTTTCATGTCCATTCATTCAGTCCAGTCCAGTTCCTAGAAATGCATTTCCAGCTTCTCAGAGTTTTCTAAGATCAGATGTTCCATTGTTCATCCCTATGCTTGCCTTGGCTCTTGAAATCCTTCAAATCATTAATTTTGAATTAACACTTCTTTGGTTCATTAGCAGGACTTCAGGGAAACACTGTGAGGAAAAAAAGGTAAGCTAGTGTACATGACTAGTTTCTTTCTCACAAGAGTAATAGATTTGAAAGTAAAAGATTGCTGATTAATTGTTTCTTGCTTTTCATTGCACATACTGATTACTCACTTAGACTTTGGTTAAGAAGTATTATTGTTATTCCTGTTTGAGATGGGATTTTATGGTTGTGAGTTTTTTTGGGTTGTTTTTTTTTTTTTTTTTTTTTTTTTTTTTTTTTTT